>CM061136.1:82083588-82186111 GCA_030789695.1 Scilla litardierei
GGTAGTCTTCTCTTGATCATCTGGAGTAATCTCTATCTGATAATAGCCAGAATAGCCATCTAGAAAACAATAATATTCATTACCTGCCACTCTTTCTAAAATTTGATCTATGAAAGGCAAAGGAAAGTGTTCTTTCCGTGTTTTAGAATTTAACTTTCTATAGTCAATACACATTCTCCACCTTGTGGTGATTCGCATATGTATAAGCTCATTATTCTCGTTTTTTACTACTGTTAAGCCTGATTTCTTTGGAACCACCTGTGTGGGACTAACCCATCTGCTATCAGAAATAGGATATATTATACCTGCAGCAAGTAGCTTAAGAACCATTCCCTTAACAACCTCTTTTAATGTTGGATTTAAACGACGTTGCAATTCACGTGTAGGTTTGGCATAATCCTCAAGATAAATATAATGAATACAAATTAAAGGATTTATACCTGTAATATCCGCAATAGACCATCCAACGGCCCCTTTGTGTTCTCTAAGCACATCAAGCAAAGCATGTTCTTGTTCAAGCGTAAGTTTAGAGGATATTACCACAGGGAAAGTTTCATCCTTTCCAAGGAAAGCATATTTCAGATAGTCTGGCAAGGGCTTCAACTCTAACTTTTGGATGCTCAATCTTTGAAGGTTGTGGTGGTGGCAATTCCACTGGAAATGTTTCAAACTTTGGCACCCATGCATCCTTTGGTCTTTCATCTTTGCCATGCACAAAATAAGACTCATCAATATCATCTGAATTATAATCAATAAAATTATATGAGCATTCATACTTAGCTTCAAAATAATCTTCAATCAAATTCTCAATAAAACATACCTCTTTTACTCCATCAACACTTGCTGGTAACTTACATGATTTAAAAATGTTCAGCTCAAGTTTCATGTTACCAAAACTTATCTGCAATTGTCCATCCCTACAATTTATCATAGCATTGCAAGTTGCTAAGAATGGACGTCCCAATATGATAGGCGTGCAGTTACCTGATTGTGGCCCATGTATATCAAGACGATAAATCCACTGGGTAATAGAATTTGTCCACTTGGACCAACACATCTTCCACGCATCCCCGTGGGACTTTCACCGACCTGTCTGCCAACTGTAGAACCACAGGTGTCTTTTTCAGCTCCCCCAATCCTAACTGTACGTAAATAGAGTAAGGCAAAATGTTAACACTAGAACCCAAGTCAAGTAAAGCATCTCCAAATTTCTTGGTTCCTATAATACAAGGGATAGTAGGAGAACATGGATCCTTATATTTGGGTGGAGTGTCATGTTGTACCATTGCACTTACCTGTTGTGTTAGGAATGCTTTCTTTTTCGCATTAAGACTCCATTTCATAGTGCATAATTCCTTCAAAAATTTAGCATATGCAGGCACTTGGTTGATAGCATCAAGTAATGGGATATTAATTTTTACCTGCTTGAAGGTGTCTCTTATTTCTGCCTGATACTTATCTTTTGATGGTGGAGCAAGTCTATGCGGAAATGGAGCTGGAGGTATATATGGTTCTGGCTCTTTGTCTTCGACCTCTTCCTCATCTTGCAACTTTTCATGTGCTTGCACTTCCTCTTTTTTCTCAGATGGTTGTTCATGTCTAGGCATTTCTGGCTTTTCAATTTTACGTCCGCTACGCAATGTAGTCACTGCTTGACATGGTTTGACATTGTTTCCTAAAAAAGAAGAAGAAGGATTTGTATTAGGATTTGCAACAGGTTGAGCTGGTAATTTACCTTTATCCTGTGATGCTATAAATCTTACAAAATTTTCAGTAAGTTGTTGTTCCATCTGTGCCATCTGTTGGACTGCAGCAGTGAGATTTTGCATTTCATTGCTTTGATCCCTTTTCCCTTGGTAGTTGGTGTGGTTGGGATGGTAATATGGAGTAGTCGTCTACTGCTTCTATTGGTATGAAGTATCTCCTTGATTTGATTGATTTTTCCAATTGGAATTGTACCTTTGATTGGCCACCCAATTCACCTCTGCATTTGGATTTCTACCTAATTCTTTTATTGCTGGAATCACTAGGCACACGGTAGTGTCATGAACTAGCTTCTCACATATGACGCAGTATGGCTTTGATGTAACTGCTTTGCTGCTCTTAAATCAATGTTTTGTAGCTTTTGCATAACCAATGCATCTACTTGTGCCATCAATGCATCGTCAGGTTTTAAAGTATGCAAGCCTCCTATTGTTTGTTGTGCAGACAGAGTCCTGTCAAATTCTGAAGCGGGCTCCCATCTTCTCGCATTTTCTGCAATGTTTTCCAAATATGTCCAAGCCTCCGTTGGAGTCTTCTCAAAGAAGCCACCGTTACACATCATTTCTACGTATTGCTTCGTATTCAGCTGCAGTCCATCGTAAAAGAACCCAATGGTACTTCCCTTGTCAAAAACATGATGCGGGTACGCTAACAGTAGTTCCTTGAACCTTTCCAAAGCTTGATCATATGCTTCGGTTTCCTTCTGCGAAAAGGACGTGATGTGCCTCTTTAAAGCCTGAGTCCTGTGCAAAGAAAAGAATTTTTTAGAAACTCAATTTGCATCGTTAGCCAAGAAGTAATAGATCTAGGAGGTAATGCATTGAACCAATTTTTTGCCTTATCTTTTAACGAGAATGGAAAAAGTTTAAGATAGACAACATCATTACTAACTTTTCCATCTAATTGTGTTTAGCATGCTTCTTCAAATGCTTAAATATGCAAATAAGGATTTTCCTTATCCTTGCCATGGTAAGATGGGAGGATGTGGATCACCCCTGGTTTAAGCGAAAAAGAATGAGCACCATTAGGCAACATAATGCATGATTCAGAAGAAACTCTAGTGGGCATATATGTAGCACACAATGGTAATTCTTGTGGAGCGTTTGCAAGGTGTTGTTCATTATTGTCAGCCATATTTTCAAGTCTTATCAATCTGTGTGAAGTAGAGGTCCTATGCCACATACACTAGCAAAGAGAGTGTTTTCTTTAATAATAAAACTAGGTTATAAACTGGAAAGATCTCACCGAGTATTCCTTTGAAAAGCTAAAAATGTGGATCAAAGATACCATTGTCCCAGGTAACGACGCTAAAAACTTGTCTGTCTCAAAACAGTGTGAGCTAATACTCCTAAGAGTAGGAGATCATGCAAGTAGTATCTGGAGAGACCAGAATCGTATCCACAGGACAAGTCTACCTGAAATAACACAAATTCAACTATCAAAGAAAATGTATGGATGAGAAAGCAACCACCTTTATGAAGGCGAAAAATGATTTTTAAAGATTGGTATCAAAAGAGTAACTCCTAAAAAGAAGTACGGTGTTGCAAAAGTTTGGTTATCAATGAGATGAATATGCAATGGTTGTGACTTCATTAGGAGTTTGTAATCACTGAAATATCATGTCTTTTAATATCACATAACGCTTCACCTGGTCAAGGCATGAAGACATCGTAATATGAATCAATTAAAACTAGTTAAAATAGCCATATATGCATTACTTGCAACTTTGATTTCATTGAACGATAAGCACAATGATATGTCCTGATTAGATAACACAAAATAACTAGCCACAATGATATGTCCTGATTAGATAACATAAATTAAGTAGCCTTATCAGGGCCTAGCCATAAAGAACATCAATCATATCGACAATGAATAATACCCAAGAGATACGAGGTAGAAATCAACGTTACTAGCAATTTTAACATGATTTTAAAGCCAAAGACATGATGATCTACGATTACATACTCCTAACTACATCACAACCATAGCACAAGGATATTAGCCACTCATGGTGAAAGAAAAATCAAGTTTCATAGATGAATACATCGTTCAAATATCAAAATACAATGAAAAGTACTAAATACGAGGTAAAAGTTCAAGAATCTATCACCACATCTCCAAAATATTCACCCAAACTCTCTAGATTTTAGACAATAGCCTCTGGAACTTATCAGCAACTTCCTCTAGAAAAATACCCTCAGTAGCCGCCTCAAAACCCTCAAAATACGCCAGAATACCCCCAAAAACCTAGAATTCGCTTATATAATATGCATTGTGGGTTTTGGGGCTTATCGGGTTCAAACCCGCACCCAAAATCGCCTAAAACCCGAACCCAACAGTCATCACAAACATCAGCTGCCCATCTCAGGCGGGATCTGACGTGGGCTTGCCACGTGTGCTTTAAGATCCGCGCGCCCCCATCCGCTTCCGTGTTCTCTTCGAAATCAGTTCGACCGTTGGATCGCCATCTAACAGTGATGACCGCACCATGTTGGATCGCCCATCTCGGGGTACCGTTGGATTCGGCGGTGACGGCTCAGATTGAGCCACGTCGCCCTCGCTTTAGTTTCGAGCGGGAACGATGGAGACCGCTGGATTGTGATCGTGCGGTCATCGTGATGCCGCGTCGCCCACTGCTCTGGGTCGTCGGATCGTAGGCAGGAAGCTGTAGATGGTTGCCACGTAGCAGTGCGTATGAAGCGGCCATATACAGATACGTATTTCGGAGCGTATTTTCGTATTTACGACCGTATTTCTATATTTAAAGTGTATTTTGCATTCAAAAATTCATAGTAATTAGCACAGATCTCAGAAAAATAAAAATAAATAGTCGTTGGAATCGTGAGATCAAGATCTAGTCATGAAAAATATAAAAAGTGCAGAAATACTCAGTATATTGTTGTTTTATGAATAAAATAAGAGTTCACTCTAATAAATAACGATATTCAAAATACGATCTTATTAGAGACCAGTTAAGCATCATATACACACAAAATGGTGCTAGATAAGGGGTTAATTATGCAATATTCACCCCGAATCAGTAACTATTGATGAACTTAGAATAGTAAATGAAGAATTATTTTCTAGGTTTCAATCTCTTATGCTTAAATATATTAAGTCTAAGGAGTTAAATGCTAGTAAGTCATATATGCCATCCATCACCAATAATGACACCATTGTTGAAACACTCACACTTGAGAAAGCAATTTGGTTTCTCAAAATAGCTTATTGAGAAATGAGGTGAATTCCCTCAAATCTCAATTAAATCATGTATCTTTTGAAGATAGTGATGATCTTCTATCACAAAATACACAATTGGGTATTGAGAATAAATCTCTCAAAAACCAAGTGCACGAGCTCGCCACATGTGTGTCCACCTTGGACACTACTATTTCTTCTCTTAGAGAGAAATATGTGTTGGTAGCAATGATCTATGAACTTCGTGTTTGATGATAACAAACATGTGTGAACGTTTTTAACGTGTGTGTTAAGTGTTTCAGGAAAGGCAACGCTTGTAGAGACTCATTGTGAGACGTGACCAATATAATGGGAAGGACATATTCTACTTGGTTTGGTTCATATCTACTAGAGCCCATTCTTAATTTCAACCAAACCAAGTCCAAACTTCATATCCAATTGCAATCCACCCTAGCAATAGGAATCCCTAAGCCGACCCATCATCCCTAGCCATTGGATCATCTTGCCGCATCACCCATACCCCAACCTCTCAAGGACGAAACCTAAAGACATATCACCTCTCAGCCGTAACCTAATAATAAAGCCAAAAAAAAGAAAAACCTAGAAGAGGCCGCAAGTTCCTTATTCCAGTTTACCTAGCAGCCAAAATATTTGACCAACAAGATCTTCTCCAAAAAAACCCTTGAGTCAAATTATGAGACCTCCCATGTGCAAAGAAATCGAAGGCCGAAATCTGTGACTTCTTCCATCAAGAAAACTGCCAATACCTAAGGCTGTAGCAACCTAATCTACACGACCGACATCGTTGACAAAAGGAATTCCAAAAACCTACAAGCCACAACCTGAGACTGCAACCTGGTGTTTTAATTGTTCAGCCGCAACCTGAGACGTCAACCTGATGTTTTAATTTTTCAGCCGCAACCTCGGTCTTTGATGCTTCATAAATCTTGGAGGCTGCCACAACTTGGTTCTGATCTTGAGGCTGACACAACCTGCTGACTGTTGGGGACTTCAAAAGGGACTACTACTTGTCAGATTGATCTGACCACGTGCTGAACGACAGAGAAATCTACACCGTCACGACCTGTGCAACTCTAAGCGCATATTTCATTATATTTGTGATTGTGGTGTGTTGATCTTTGTAGAAAAATATTCAATATTCTTTTTGGGGACTTTGCTAGTTGGGACTAGCCAAGAGAGAGCTTTACTAGGATTGTTATTGTTTGGGCACTTTGGTGAGTGCAGGTACTGAGAGTCAGGTGAGTGTTAAGTTCGTGCTCTAGCTACATGTTGTACCAATTAACTTTAATAATTTATTATTGCTTTTGGAGCTAAACGTAGGTCGTTGGGACGACCGAACCAGGGTATATCACATGTGCATGCTATGACTGCTTTACTATACTCTGTGTCTGATTGATTGTGCTATAACTGTCTGAGATTTCGTGTGGGTTGCACGAAAATTTTTTTAAGCCTTTTCACCCCCCATAGGCTTAGATCCAGATCCAACAAGTGTTATCAGAGCCAGTTTAGAGGATCTAGCCTAATTGACCATGTCTATGAATATGTCGGGTTCTGCTTTTGCTGAGGGTCAGTCTATTTCTCATCCCCCTAAGTTTAACGGTATTGATTTTGCTTATTGGAAAACTGACCGGCACCCCGTTTACGGTATGGGCGCGGTGTCGTTTTACCGCAAGTGCACGGTTAGTGTAGGGTGCGGGTTTATCGAACTCAGGGAGGTGGATGGCTTGAATGGCTACTAGCCTCGCCTAGGTCGCGTGCTAGCTACGCGGATGATATGGGTGGAAGTGTAGAAATAAAAGAAAGAAATGAAAAAAGACACGAAATGAGTCCCCGCTAACGCGGGATAGAGCACTCATGACACTTGGCATTTGACTTGACCCAGGGTGAGACATTGCCCCAAAAGTGGTACCTAGCGTCCATGGCCCGATATTCAGGTCGGTGCCAAGCACGCTAGGCCTACCCGGTTCCAGACGGTGGGCATTCCCATGTCCATTAACACCTTCTGCAACCGGGAGCATTAAGGCCACAATGATATCTCCCAACACTTCGTCCAAGCCGTTCCCACGCGCGAGGATTCCATGTCTACACTAGGGGCGTGAGCTATGGCTAGGGAGTCAACCGCCAAGTTTATTCCCCCTTGGCCCGACGGTCAGAGGCGGTCTTTCTCCCGCCAATGACAATGAAACACCCCCGCGTAACCCTATTGGCCAAATAGGTCAAATGTGATTTCTAGCAATACATCGAAGCGGATCTTGACAGGACAAGCACCGGACCCCAATCCCCAACACATCTAGTGTGTTGCCATACGAATTGGACCCAGATTGCTAGAAATCCCCATTGACGCATTTCATCGAACACATGCCATGCAACCAAATCAAATGAAACAACCAAGCATCAATCCTACCCTAACCCGTATTAGGGTTCATCAATACTACTCCATGATGAAAAACATATAAACAAACAACACAAAAGACATACAAACATTCATCATGAAGCAAAAGAAATACAACACAAAAATGGAGAACAAGAGAAAGAAATACTTATCTTGATTTTGAACCTCCAATCCAATACAAGACTTATTACAAGAGAAAACCTAATCTAACCTAATCTAAACTCACAAGAGAAAGGGGCAAAAAGCCCTAAAAACTGAGAAGGAACTAAGAAGAAGATGCCCTAAAAGTCGGCCAGCATTGGGTATTTATAGCCCCCATTCCGAGCCCTAACGGATCGGGTCCAAAACCACAGGAAAAACGCTACCCGATCGGTTGACAAGTCAACCGATCGGGTGATCTGTAACAAATAATAAAAAGAAAACGGCGGAGCTTCACCCGGTCAGATGAACCGGTCGGTTGAGTTCTTGGGGTGACCGGTTGGATCATGGCGCCATCGGGTGAAGAGGTCGGTTGGATGCACGTGTCTTGGCTCCTCAGAATCAGCTACAGATGAACCGATCGGGTGAGAGTCACCCGATCGGTTGGCATTTGGCACAAAAAGACAGAGAAACGACCGCAACGAACCGGCCTGAGAACCGGTCGGGTGACCTCCGCTTGAGCTCTAGCTGAGACCGGGTGGTGCACGCGTGTATCACCCGATCGGTTGACTTGGTTCAACCGATCGGGTGAGGGGCTGAATGATGCAATCATAGTCGTTTGACCCCCTGGGTCACGCGTGACTCCTTCCGTTGCGCCGGGGACTTGTGATATCGTCGTTTTTATATCCAAAACGCTAGAAATTCCTGCAAAATACCAAAAACACGGAAAAGTGAAAGAAAACAAGAAAATACAAGAAAACAAATAAAAGACGGCGGAAAATACGGAGAAACACGGAAGAAAACGCGCGCAAATATATGAAATATAAACGCACGTCAAAATCCTCCAAGCTGAACTCTTCCTCGTCCTCGAGGAAGACGAGTGAGAGTAGGAGCTCAGAGGGAGAAAATAGAGAGAAGGAGAGAAAAAGAGAACTCTATATCCTAGATCGCCCATAAGGGCCAACAAAATCAAACACGCCACACGAAGCAAGCATACGACAAAACACAACACTAAACCAAGGAATGTGAGTCCAAACAAGTGCCGTGGGCCCACGCGGTGAAGCGCGAGTGAGTGTGGTCGTGTGCTAGCAAACGGTATCACTATCTACATTGTGCAATAAAGCTCCATATACACATACCCAAAGAAAGACCCAAATACCGATTCAATTTGAAATTGCGGTGAATATTAGCTCAAGCATGCATGAGAAGAGTATAAGAATAGAAGCGTATCATGCATCGGGGACTCCACAGCTAGGGACTAGGAAATCACCACACTATAGCCTAGGTAATCGCTAGAAGGTCCCTATGCCAAGTGTTTTCGAAAACGATGGAGGTTGAGAAGATGTGGAGTAGAACATTCGGTCCAAATTCTCGCCTTCCCCTTATTCACGGCAAGTAGGAAAATATTCACACTGGAATTTTTTTTGGGTTTTGGGTATTTGTATTTTTTTTTGATTTTGGGCTATACAAAATTTTTCTTTTCTTTTCTTTTTGGGTTTTTCTTTTCTTTTCTCTTTTTTTGGATTTTTGGGTTTTTGGCTATACACATGTGTACTCTCCCAAGTGGGAGAACGGTACACGACGAGGGGATTTGCACCAAGTAAAACAAAAAGGAAGTCGGAATCTAAACACTTGGGCAAATGAAACTATTCTCGCTAAATAGAGCATGGGCTAAATGGGTTATCCTAGTCCTTAATTGTGGAATCCCGACACATGCGAAATGAAGTACACGATATATATATATAGCATGCAGAAGTAGACAGGGAAAATAAATACCGCATATTCAAATCGAAGCATGATAATCTAGGGGTCATTCCTGGATAGGTATATAAAGTAAAATCACAAAGTAGAAGCACACCAAACAGCTAGGCACGACGCACAACTCACAAAAAGCTAAGTGGACCCGCGATGCATGAAATGCAAGAGGACTCGGCTTCCTGAGGTTAGTGAATGTGATTATCGAAGCAGTGCTAGGTGTGTGTGTGATTTTGTGGCAATTCATCATATGGGGTCATCTCTAGGAGAGAGAGAACAAAAGAAGAAAAGAAAAAGAAAAAGAAAAAGACGGAGAAAAACGACTCAAATAGCGAAGAAAAAGAGACAAATGACGCACGAAGTGTGACTCCCCCAAGCTGAAACTTGCATTGTCCTCAATGCAATAGTAGTGAATACGGGAGGGCAATGAAAATGGGGGGGTGCACGGACATAAAAAATGAAAAACACGAAAAACACACGAACGAAACTGGAAAATAAAGAGAAAGAAACATACAAAATAAAAGATATAAAACGCAACGAAGGACTCAAAGACACAAACACACGACAACGACACACGAAAACATGCACACAAAAGTCGATTTCCCCCAAGCTGAACATGACAGTGCTAGCAAAATGATATGATCAATATGATGCAGAAATATGCTAGGGGAAAATCGGAAAAGAAAGAAATCAGAATGCAGGATAGACAGTCTGATCGTTTTCCTCGGAAGAGGATGTGGGGTGAAATGATAGAAGGGCACGGCATGAAGGGTTATTAAGATGCAAAAGCAAATCCTAGATACGCTCCCCTCGCTAATGAGAGGAGACGAGATTATTCAAATCTAAACTAGAAAGCGGTAAATTTTTACACTACTGGATTAGGATACACCTGAGCATAGGCGGATCCAAGATCTGAAGTGGGGCAGGTAGCTGCTCTAACTGCTCCTTCTGTGGCTCCGCTAGAAGCGATGTGCCACGTGTGCCAATGGACCCAAGCAATGCACCTCCAAGCATCCCTCGTAGGTGTCCACCTGTGACCTGCAAAGGACGAGGTGCATTAGTCCATGGAAAGAAATTATTTCCCAAAATAAATGTATCCCAGAGATAATCGTCAACATGAGATGGAAAAATAATAAAAGGGTGACGAATACTCCCTGAGAATGGGTCGCTATCCTCTGTACTAGCGATGACCAAATCCTCGCTCTCCATGAGAAGTGGCTCTCCAAGTAGTGACGCACCGCAGCATACCTCAAGGGAAGTAGATCCTGTGTCCTGCGAGAGATATGGCATGTTAAAAATATATGAGTCTAAAGAAATAGGACGTGAAAAGAGAGACTCAAATGTGGAGTGAGAGTGAGTATGAAAATCTCCCTGAATAGGGGCAATATGCTCAAGTAGATGCTCAGCCGCAGAAGAAGTGGAGCGTGACAGTAGAGGTAGATGTGGCTCGGGCTCCATGAAGTGGATAATCGTATCCAAGCCCTCATGCACATCCTCCTCGATGATATGCTCATGCTCCTCCATCTGCCCGATGTCCTGAATGACATCCTCATGGTTGACCACCGACTAAGGGGGAAGCTGTGACAGAGATGGCTGTGGAGGTGGATGTGGAGCGGACCACTCGTATGTGGTCGTGGTGTCATCGTCCTCACGCACATCCTCCTCGCCGGTATGCATAAGCTCTGTGGTCTCCTCGGTGCTCTCATAGGACTCATATGGGGTATCCAAATAAAGATGAAAAGTCTCTCCCACAGATCCTAGAGAAATCTCCACATCCTCACTATCATCATCAAAAAATGCTTCGTCATCCAAGTGGTAGTGTGGGAAAATTGGGGCATCGGCATGAGATGTGTCTATGGTGGCCGATGAGATGGTGGTCTCAACCATGAAAGTGGGTATATCCTCTCCTTCATCCCCTCTCCTCGGTGTCGGCTCGGTGATTGGTACCATCAATTTTTGTAATATTTGGCCTTGGTTAAGCATGGCACTTTCAAGGAGAGACACAAGGCTTGATTCTTCTTGTGTTTGTGGAGGGGTATAAGGTTGAGGAAATGGATGGGAGGTGTTTGGGCTAAGGTTGTGGGGAAATGTTTGGCCTTGGGGTGGGGGGAGGCTCTCAAGTGTAAATGGGCAATCATAATACATGTGCCACACCATCCCACAAGTCTCAAAAACCACAACTGAATAAGGATCATATCCTCCCATCTGAGCATCGAAATTTGATCTCCACATGGTTACACCAAATATACCTGGACAACAAAAATAAGAAAAGTAGAGAGGAGCGTCAATAGTACAAGAGAATAACAAAAAGATAATATAATGGTGGGGGAAAAATTTCTTGGTTATTGAATTTTTTTTTTAAAAATATTTTTTTTGTTTTTATGCGTAGTCTAACGAACCCAAGCTAAGCTAATATCAAACCGAACACCTCCCTGGCAACGGCGCCAAAAACTTGACCGGCGCCCCGTTTACGGTATGGGCGCGATGTCGTTTTACCGCAAGTGCACGGTTAGTATAGGGTGCGGGTTTATCGAACTCAGGGAGGTGGATGGCTTGAATGGCTACTAGCCTCGCCTAGGTCGCGTGCTAGCTGCGTGGATGATATGGGTGGAAGTGTAGAAATAAAAGAAAGAAATGAAAAAAGACACGAAATGAGTCCCCGCTAACGCGGGCTAGAGCACTCATGACACTTGGCATTTGACTTGACCCAGGGTGAGACATTGCCCCAAAAGGTGGTACCTAGCGTACATGGCCCGATATTCCGGTCGGTGCCAAGCACGCTAGGCCTACCCGATTCCGGACGGTGGGCATTCCCATGTCCATTAACACCTTCCGCAACCGGGAGCATTAAGGCCACAATGATATCTCCCAACACTTCGTCCAAGCCGTTCCCACGCGCGAGGACTCCATGTCTACACTAGGGGCGTGAGCTATGGCTAGGGAGTCAAGCGCCAAGTTTATTCCCCCTTGGCCCGACGGTCAGAGGCGGTCTTTCTCCCGCCAATGACAATGAAACACCCCCGCGTAACCCAAATTGCCAAATAGGTCAAATGTGATTTCTAGCAATACATCGAAGCGGATCTTGACAGGACAAGCACCGGACCCCAATCCCCAACACATCTAGTGTGTTGCCATACGAATTGGACCCAGATTGCTAGAAATCCCCATTGACGCATTTCATCGAACACATGCCATGCAACCAAATCAAATGAAACAACCAAGCATCAATCCTACCCTAACCCGTATTAGGGTTCATCAATACTACTCCATGATGAAAAACATATAAACAAACAACACAAAAGACATACAAACATTCATCATGAAGCAAAAGAAATACAACACAAAAAATGGAGAACAAGAGAAAGAAATACTTATCTTGATTTTGAACCTCCAATCCAATACAAGACTTATTACAAGAGAAAACCTAATCTAACCTAATCTAAACTCACAAGAGAAAGGGGCAAAAATCCCTAAAAACACTGAGAAGGAACTAAGAAGAAGATGCCCTAAAAGTCGGCCAGCATTGGGTATTTATAGCCCACATTCCGAGCCCTAACGGATCGGGTCCAAAACCACAGGAAAAACGCCACCCGATCGGTTGACAAGTCAACCGATCGGGTGATCTGTAACAAATAATAAAAAGAAAACGGCGGAGCTTCACCCGGTCAGATGAACCGGTCGGTTGAGTTCTTGGGGTGACCGGTTGGATCATGGCGCCATCGGGTGAAGAGGTCGGTTGGATGCCCTTGTCTTGGCTCCTCAGAATCAGCTACAGATGAACCGATCGGGTGAGAGTCACCCGATCGGTTGGCATTTGGCACGAAAAGACAGAGAAACGGCCGCAACGAACCGGCCTGAGAACCGGTCGGGTGACCTCCGCTTGAGCTCTAGCTGAGACCGGGTGGTGCACGCGTGTATCACCCGATCGGTTGACTTGGTTCAACCGATCGGGTGAGGGGCTGAATGATGTAATCATAGTCGTTTGACCCCCTGGGTCACGCGTGACTCCTCCCGTTGCGCCGGGGACTTGTGATATCGTCGTTTTTAAGTCCAAAACGCTAGAAATTCCTGCAAAATACCAAAAACACGGAAAAGTGAAAGAAAACAAGAAAATACAAGAAAACAAATAAAAGACGGCGGAAAATACGGAGAAACACGGAAGAAAATGCGCCCAAATATATGAAATATAAACGCACATCAAAAACTAGGATGAGGATATACTTAGCTGCTATTGATTATGATGTGTGGAGCATTGTAGAAAAAGGCTATAAACATCACACTATTAAAATTGAAGACAATGAAATACTAAAACCAGAAGATAAGTGGAATGATTACGATAAGAAACATTTCTCTTTAAATAATAAAGCGATGAATGCTCTGATTTGTTCTTTAGATAAAGCTGAGTTTAACTGTATATCTCAATGTCAAACTACGCCGGAAATTTGGCATACTGTGGAGTTGACTCATGAGGGTACATCGCAGGTTAAGGAGTCCAGACTTGTGCTGCTCAGCACTGAATATGAAAGCTTTAACATGCTTCCATCAGAGTCAATTAAGGAGATGTTTGCGAGGTTCACAGACATCGTCTACAAATCTATCTCTCTTGGAAAGCCGTACTCGAGTCTGGAGCAAATCAGAAAGATCATAAGAGCGTTGCCTAGATACTTCTGCCCCAAGATTACAGCTATTCAGAAAGTGAAAGATTTATCACAGATGAAAGTGGAAGACCTAATAGGGAACCTGATGTCCCATGAGCTAGAGCTGCAGAGCATTGAATTTAGGGAGAAAGACAAAATCAAGACTTCAAAGGCACTAGCCCTTCAGGATAAGGAGGATGAAGATGGAGATGAGGAGGAGGCTTTTTGGTGAGAAGCTTCAAGAAATATATCGGAACAGGAAATGGGAGATCAGAGATGCTAAAAATGTTTAATCGCTCTAACAAGTTTAATTCTGCAAATAACGTTTCTGAGCAGACTACTATTGATCATGTTATATGTTTTAAATGTAAAAAGCAGTGACACTTCATGAAGCAATGCCCTCAATCAAAGAACAACGTTGCGGATCAAAAAGGAAAATCTCTGGTGCTAACATGTGATATGGACAGTGAGGATGAATCTCAAGAGGAAGTTGTGCACTCCTCCCTTTGCCTGATGGGAGAACTAGATGAGGTAAAATCTCTAACCAAAGCTCAACTTGTAACTACTTTTAAAGAAATGCAAGATGAAATTCAAAGCATGGAATCAACTGTTGAGTTACTTGAATCCCATGTAGACAAGTTTAAAAATGCTAACTTTGAACTGCAGCAAGACAACTATAATATGGCATTAGAAGTTGATGAAATAAAAGAAAAGCTTCCTGAATGTAATTCCACAATTAGTTCATTGAACAAAGGAAAATCTAGCATGCCTGCTGAAACTGAATGTCTTAATTGCTCTATTCTGCTTAAAGATATTAGCATGTTTAAACAAAATATAGTTAAGCTAGAAGTTGAAAATGAATTGCTAAATGTGAAAATTTGCATGTTAATCAATGAAAACAAAGAACTAGAAAAGACGATGGTTAATCTGAAAAAGAGTGAGGAAGAGAACAAAAAGACCTTTATTTGTAAATGTACCGTGCTTGTTAATGAGAACATGTTCTTAAAATATAAAATATCTGATCTTGAATTGTCTATTAAAAAATTTGGTGTAGGAAAGCATTCATTAGATATTATTCTAGGAAATCAGATACATGGAAATAATAGGCATGGTTTGGGCTATAGAAATAAAATTGATGAAAGGCCAAGAATTAATAGAAAGTATCAAAAAGAAACTAGTGTAGGAAGAAGTATGGTTGCTAAATTTTATACATGTGATAGTGTTGATCATGCTTATTATAATTGCAAGTATAGGAACACTCACATCAAATTTAAGCAAATTTGGATTCCAAAAAGTAAAGTGACTAACACAAGTGGACCTATTTGGATTACTAGGTCACATGTATCATGCTCTTCTTATGTGTAGGTACATGGCACGGCTAAGGGACAACGGTGTGAGTGGTACTTAGACTCTGGCTGCTGAAGACACATAACAGGTTTTACTGTAAAGTTCCTTAGCATTGCAAAGCATGAAGGAGAAAGTGTTACTTTAGGAGACAAGGAAAAATGCAAGGTAATTGCTAAAGGTGTTGTAGGTAACGACACCTTTCAGCTTACAGATGTCCTATTGGTTGAAAAGCTGAAACATAACCTCATTTCTATCAGTCAGCTATGTGACTAAGGTATGAAAGTTGAATTTGATGCAAAACTTTGTAGAATCATTGATAGCTCTATAGGTGACACTATTATTACTGCAAATAGAAAGAATAATGTTTATACTCTTATGATTAAAGAACTAACTATTTCTAAATGCTTGCTTGTAGGTGAAGAAGAGGCCACACTATGGCATAGACGATTAGCACATGCAAGTATGTGATTGATGCTGGAAAACAAAAATTTGGTAAGAGGACTACCGCATCAGACATATGAGAATGGTAAGTTGTGTGTGGCATGCACCAAAGGTAAGCAAACTAGATCTACTTTCTCTAGCATTAATGAAGTTTCCACCACACGCATATTGGAATTAGTGTACATGGATTTATTTGGTCCCACAGACATTGCTAGCCTAGGAGGTAAAAAGTATTGTTTAGTATCGGTTGATGATTTCTCTAGATATATATGTGTTTACTTCCTAACCTAAAAATCAGACTCATTTGACAATTTTCAAAACTTTTCCATACAAGTTTCTAATGAGAAAAGTTCTTCAATTGTAAAAATTAGAAGCGATCATGGAGGTGAGTTTGAAAATGCTATTTTTGAAAAATTTTGTCTTGAAAAAGTAATTTTACATGAATTCTCATCTCCTAGAACACCTCAACAAAATAGGGTGGCCGAAAGAAAGAATCGCACATTTAAAGAGATGGCTAGCAGTATGTTAAATGAATATAATTTGCCTATGTCTTTTTGGGCTGAGGCCATTAATACTGCACGCCATGTATGCAATAAAGTTATGCTTAGACCTATACTAAATAAAGCTTCTTATAAACTATGGCATGGTAACACCCTGAAAGTTTCTTACTCTAGAGTTTTTGGATGCCGGTGCTATATACAAAATACTGCAGATCAGCTTGGCACATTTGAATCCAAATCAGATGAGCGAGTGTTCGTGGGATATTCAGCAAGGAGCAGAGCATACATGATTTCTAATAAACGCACCATTGCTATTATTAAATCTATAAATGTTAAATTTGATGAATCTGGTATAAATTCTTTGGATTGCAGGCAGAACGATGAAGAGGAAAATGTAGAACAATAAAGCATTCCAAGGAGTAATGAGGATCAACCTGAAAGAGGAGGAAACTGAAACTGGCACGGCAGAAATACAAGATGAAGCAGTTACCAGAGGAGAGCTGAGATTCAATCCAAACCACCCATCAGACTTGATTCTAGGTGAGCCTACTGCATGTATTCGCACACGTTCCTCTTTTAGAAATTTATGTGCTCTATGTATTTATGGTGATTTTATTTCTGAAATAGAGCCTAAAAACATTGAAACTGCTTTAAAAGAGGAAAGTTGGGTTTTGGCCATGCAAAATGAATTGAATCAATTTATTAGAAATAATGTTTGGAAACTTGTGCCAAGACCCACTGATTATCCTATAGTTGGTACTAAATGTGTGTTTAAAAATAAGCATGATGAATCTGGTAATGTTATTAGAAACAAGGCTAGGTTGGTAGCTAAAGGTTATAATCAAATTGAAGGAATTGATGTGGATAAGACTTTTGCACTAGTTACTAGGCTTGAGTCCATTAGAATCTTGCTAGCTTTTGCAAGTTATAAAGGGCTCAAACTGAAACAAATGGATGTAAAAAACGCTTTTCTTAATGGCCACCTAAAAGAAGAGGTATTTGTTGAGCAACCCCCAGGTTTGAAAGCCATAATTTTCCAAATCATGTTTATAAATTAGAAAAAGCTTTGTATGGTCTTACGCAAGCTCCATGAGCTTGGTATGACCGTCTAAGCACATATTTGTTGGAAAATAATTTTAAAAAGGGAAGTGCTGACAATACATTATTGTTGATGCATGAATCTTATGATTTTCTCATTGTGCAAATATATGTTGATGATATTATTTATGGTGCTACTAACGATCTTCTATGTCAAAAGTTTGAGAAAGTCATACAGGATCAGTTTGAAATAAGCCTTGTGGGAGAGCTGAAATATTTTCTTGGGTTCCAAGTAAATCAAGGAAAGGAAGGCATTCTTTCTATCTCAAACCAAATACATCAAGGAGCTTCTGAAAAAGTTTGGGATGGAGAAGTTTAAAGGAATTGGAACGCCGATGTGCCCCTACATAAAAATGGACAAGGATGAACAATGAGTTGCAATGGACCAAAAGATATATCGAGGTATGATTGGTTCCTTGTTGTACTTGACTGGTTCTAGACCTGATATAATGTTTGCGGTATGCTTGTGTGCACACTTTCAATCAAACCCAAAAGAGTCTCATTTAAAAGCCATTAAAAGGATCTTTATGTACCTAATTAGTACACCTACATTAGGCTTTTGGTATCCTTCTAGTGGCAATTTTGATTTGGTGGGTTATTCTGATGCTAATTATGCAGGTAGTTTAACTGATAGAAAGAGCACTAGTGGCACTTGTTTTATGCTATGACACTCTTTATATTCATGGTCTAGCCGTAAGCAAAATAGTGTTGCATTATCTACTACTGAAGCAGAGTACATTGCCTTAGGCAGTTGCTGCGCTCAAGTATTGGGAATGATACAAACATTATCTGACTATGGACTAGCTCTTAAAAGAGTCCCTCTCAGATGTGATATCAAGAGTGCCATAGATCTTTCTAATAATCCCATACACCGCTCTCGTACTAAACATATTGACGTAAGACACCATTTTCTTAGAGATCACCTCATAAAAGAAGATGTGTCTGTTGAGTTCGTTCCCACGGAATCACAACTTGCAGACATATTCACCAAAACTTTAGTTGAGGCTCGTTTTTGTCGTCTTCGTCTTGAGCTTGGTTTGATAAAACTTAGTACGAGATTTCATGCTTTCATGTGTGCTTGAACTTTTTCTTGTTTGTGTGCTTGTAGTTGCTTTGTTTTGTGTGCATGCTTTTTTCTTTGTTTGTGTGCATGTTTGCTTTAGTTCTTTTTAGGTAAAAAACTGGAAAAAAAACAAAAAATACACAAAAAATTGAAAATACAAAAAAAATATGGTACTTCATGTGTCTCTTATTGTTTGAATCATTAAAGAAGTATTCATGGATGACTTTTCATATCTATGTAGAAATTGGTGTATTATTGCTTTTGCTGCTTCTGCATGCTAAAACTCTCTAAATGTTCATGGCATGTTCAATGACACAAATGACTTGATTTCTACACCTCCTCTTTCACCTCCACATGTATTAATTATTGTTGCACATTTGGAGACATCGTTTATGAAATTTGGAATGTGAATGAAGTAGGAAAAACTTAACTGAAAATCTAAGGGATATGGCATACCTTGCCATGGATAAAAAATGAGCATAAAACATTAAAAGTATAAAAATGCTCCGTATGAAAAATGGATACAATCCTTGGCAACGGTATTACCCACGAGTATCCAACATAAGCTTTATGGGTAAACTTTTAGCGTTGGTGTATTTACTCGTCAAGCAATGCCACCCCCACATCTAAAGTGTCCTTATAGGCTATGTTTTAGGATGTGGTATCTTGCACTCATTTTTAATGAGATGGGGAAAATCAATCATAGGTGATAGAACGTTATATGGAAAATGTGGATTGGTTTTGGTTGACTTTCTTACTAATTCTCCCTATGTGCTTCAATTTTAATCATCACACTTACACGTTGGTGTTGAAGTCTTAGTTGTTTTATTTCCTTGGATTATGACTTGATTATTCTATGACAGTATGCATGCAATTGTTGGTAACGGTTAATAATGCTCTCTTTTTGCATGATATATGACTTCGTGTTTTAACTTTTTATGATAATAAAGGGGGAGAAATATTTGGGAAGATTTGGATGATTTGGATGTGTGGTAGTATTTGTGGTTGGTATTTGGTACTTTGTTACTATGAATTGGTATTTGATATTAATGCTCATGAACAACATATGAATGAATGATTAAGGGGGAGTATGGATATAGGGGAGCATGCATATTGTTAACTTTGCACATCACTGCACATCATTATATACATTGCATGTCACCCTCTATTGTCACTCTTTCACACACACTATTTGGAACTTTATTGTGCAAATCTTATACTTAGTTTGTCATCATCAAAAGGGGGAGATTGTTGGTAGCAACGATCTATGAACTTCGCGTTTGATGATAAAAAACATGTGTGAACGTTTTTAACGTGTGTATTAAGTGTTTTAGGAAAGACAAAGCTTGTATAGACTCATTGTGAGACATGGCCAATACGATGGGAAGGAGATATTCTACTTGGTTGGGTTCATATCTACTAGAGCTCATTCTTAATTTCAACCAAACCAAGTCCAACCTTCATATCCAATTGCAATTCCTCCTAGCATTAGGAATCCCTAAGCCGACCCATCATCCCTAGCCATTGAATCCTCTAGCCGCATCACCCATACCCCAACCTCTCAAGGCCGAAACCTAAAGACATATCACCTCTCAGCTGTAACCTAATAATAAAGCCAAAAAAAAGAAAACCTAGATGAGGCCGTAAGTTCCTTATTCCAATTTACCTGGCAGCCGAAATATTTGACCAAACTAACACGTGCGGCACTAAATCCCTATAAACGGGAGAGATGAATCCTTTCTTGGTCATTACTCTCCTCGCACACTTCAAGTTTCACCAACCAAAGACCTTTCGACAAGCCTTGCCTCGAAGCTAGGTTAGAGTTCTAAGTGACACCGTTCACGTACAGGTTCGTACAATGACCTCAAGTCTAAGGACCGACTTACCTATCATCACTTAGAGTTATCACTGACAGATTAGTTATGTAGACCATGTGATAATCTCGTTGGGTCGTTCAGTGAACTCATTCTCCAACGAGAACATGTGTCTCGTCTCCGACTTCGCCAAGTCGAACAACCATGATATCATCGTCACCACTCCATGGTAAAGACAAAGACACACTGGTCTATATGATGTATCGATATCCTTTTCTTGAAACATCTATGACCACGAACGATTTTAGACTTATGCTTCAAACGATCAAACAATTCTCCATGATCGAGATCCTCATCTCGATACTTGTTCTACCTTGCATTAAGTCTCAGGACTTTACCTAAGTTCTAATGTAGACTACATTATTATTAACTTAGGTAAATTCTTACCAAACGACTTACTGTTATTTTGAACAAGACGTTTGTACACATACACAAAGATAAATTACCTCGAGGGCATACCCATCTCCCAACAGCTATAAGGTACATCATATAGCTTAAGGTTTTTTCACTGAAACTGGTGAATAAACAAGTAAGATGAGCTTGACTCACTTATATAAATGATGCATTAGACTCCCTAATTATTATTGTGAATACCTTGCGATTTAGCAAAGGAAAATTTTGGATATGTTGATATTGGATGCAGCATACCTCTGTGGATATCTTGATAAAGATACATTCCTTATTTCATTAAATGCCTGAATAGACTTCGAGACGTCTATTCTATTAAGGAGATAATAAAATATTTTACAACCAAATGAGTCCCTTGACAAATCAAGGATTCCTACTAAATGTTATCGTTTGCATCTTTATAAGAGCAAAGTTTTTAAACGACTTAAATCTCATCGGATCTCTTAAATAGAAAACTGAAATATCTATTATAGCTTGATTATCAAATATGATATGAAAGATCGATGTAAAATAAAGATATGACATGGCTTACACATTTATTATATAAAAGATAAAATACTGTTACCTTAGACTTTATACACCCAGAGTGTGTTAAAGAATATTTTCACCCAATACGTACACCTAGGGTAGTACGTTCACTAGATGTACACAAAAAGACCTCTTCTGTCGGCTAGAAGAGGGGATGATATTTTAGTTCCTGAAGTCCATTATCTAAGTGCAATTGGAGCATTTCTCTATTTAGCTAACTGCACGCATCCCGATATAGTATTGCAGTAAATCTACTAGCCAGATATAGTTGTAACGCCCTGCTCCCCAGGATACCCGGGATTTTCGAAATTGTCCCAAGTATTCCTGAAGGGGCAGAGGCGATGAAGAAAGAGAAGGGAAGAGAGAGGAAGAAGACAGAGGCATGCCACTGCGCACATGCTGGGATAGTACCTGTAATGCTCCATATACAACAATAAGGAGGACACATTCCACTTATACATCACAAAGAGTACATGCACAATTTCACATTGCTAATATAAGGGCCAAGACAACATCTGAAAGAAATGTACATCAATAAATTTCACCTCAAGTTACACCTCCAAAGGACAATATCAACTCCATGACCCCAGAGTACAACTCAACTCCTTGAACTACCCCACACCCCCAGCTCCATACTTATAAGTCTGTGGAAAGAGGGGAGGGCACGTCAAAGCGTGTCCAGTAGGGATGCCTAACTAGTATGTCATTTTATTCAATAGTCATGCAAGATGCAATGTATAACATATTATGGCATATAAAATGAAACATTAATGGAAACAATAAAGTTACAATAGTGACATAAAGAAAATGAAACATGGTATCAACATAAAGGAAATACAATATGTCCATGTTCATAAGAGAGTATCAAGTAATTATAACTATAACAAGTAAAAGAGATAACTACAAGTGTATAAAGAAAAATTAAGTGTCTTTATTTATTGTTATTTATTTGGAAACCTGGGTAAATGCAGGACATAAGGACCTGTACCTCACCAAGGTGGGGTGGCACTCAAACTACCCCGCCAGTGGTATACAAGCACTGATAAATTTTAACGGTGCCTCTCGAACTCCCCCGTCACTCTAGTGGGAGTGAGATAGAATCAGCACACATCATCACTCGGTACATTACCCTGTGGGCTTCATATATCTCATCAAATCCCACCTGTGGAGCACTCACACTGGGGTATACCTCCTAAGTCCAGTCCTGATACCTATGTACTCCCAGGCCTCCCCTACCCTGTGTCACCCACGTTAGCATGGACTGAGTCGCTCTGGAATCACTCAATCTCACGCTTTCCTATTCTTTCTTAAAATACCATTTTCATCCATTTATCAAAATATCACATTTTCATAAAACATTACCACATCACAATCTTTTCCCTCTTCTCATCCTTCTTTCTTTCTTTATCTCAACACAACATCATGGATTGCTTTATAAGGAACAATTTGTATGCAAGAGCACGCATCATAATTAAGCAATGTCACACCACAACTATGCAAAAAGGGGACTTCAAGCATTGCCTTCAACAATAAATAACTTGTATGAAAGAGCAACGTGCATCATCATAGAATGATAATATCAGTAAAATGCATTGTGTCTTTAGAACATGGCTAACATCATTAAACTGACACTAGAACACCCAAAACCAATACAAGTGTAGGAAAAAATACAGTCAATCATTAAACATGGATGTTCCCACGTAATTGTAGTTCGAATTTCAGGAAAGTTACAACTGGAAAGTTGTATATACATAAATTTTACATTGCCATACCAATTTTCAGAAAATAATACCAAGTGTGTGATTTATAGGGACCAATATGGCGAGAGGTAGAATTTCTGTTTAAAACTAAAAACTGCTTCACCTTAATCAATGAAATACTCATAGTTCCAATCAGTTCTGGGTTAAAAGCTCAACATAGCAAATGTAGATTAGGAAGTTTAGATATTAAAAATATCAAAGAACTCATGATTTGCATGTCTACATTAGGAGATAAGGCTAAAACTGTAACGGTGTTTAAATCTGGCAGAATCTGATATCATGAAAATAACTCCAGTTTGGACCAAATTTCAGTACGAATTTGGAAAACCCTCCAACATGAAAGTTGTAGCTAACTTGATAACCTTTCCAGATTATATTTATTTGTAATTTTTAGATGACTATAGATAGAGTTATGCATGTTACAAAAACAAAACAGAAATGGATACCAACAACACATAGAGATTCATGTGAAAACAGTAAAATTGAATAACATGCCATAGTGGTTAGGTTGCCTACCTTAATAAGCTTCCTTTCAACCTCTAAAAACCCCATCTTTACTCCATGAAAGCTTCATCCATGCTTCAACTCCAAAAGCTTCCAACTTGCCCATGAAAACTTCTTCTTTTTAAGCTTCACACAACCCACTTGTTACTATCTTGGACTAGGCTACTATATGAGGTGAGCGGGTGATTTACTCTCGAGAAAAATGAGCAAAATGCACAGGTGGAGGAGGAGAACGAGAATGATAAGGAAAAGAGGAGAAAAAAGGAAAAAGTGAAGAAAAGGAAAGAGAAATGGAAGGGATTTCTAGATTTTTTTCCCCCCTTCTTTTCTTTCCTCTTCTCTTCTTTTATTTTCTCTTCTCTTCTTTTCTTTTCTCTTCTCTTCTTTTCTTTGTATTTTCTCTTAAGAATAGGATATGCCATGGAATATTTCTAAGAAATGGAAAATTTATGAAGACACCCTCTAATGACAAGCATTTGTATCTATACCCTTGTGCAAATTCTACAAAACCCCTCACTATACTAAACTTTTTCTATTAGGTCCCTACTACACAAATGCCATCTAACTTAGTTGGATAATTACAACCATGACATCCCATGCATACACACTTCATATACATACTACATAGCTATATATATAACCACATCTCAGTATGCAAGCATATACCAACACACACACACACACACACACACACACACACACACACACACACACATGTATGCCTAAGAATGATACACAACAACTACATATACACTCATTGGCATAGGGAGATACACGTATTGCATAAATATGGTATGACATCCAACCCACCTTAAAATAAAGTTCGTCCTCGAACTTCCGAAGTCCAAGGGTTCTAGTAAGGAGAGATACTTCTAGATTCTAAGGGCTATCTCCATACAATGCCCTACACTACGGTCCCCACATATCTTAATACTCGTCTTACACAACCCATATTCTAATGCACGCACATCTATTTCTATATTTGCCCCACTGCATAAACACATACCATAATACATACACCAATAACACCTACACATCTACTCAACACATGCTCATCACTTTCTTATTTCATTATATACACACCATATAGGGCCACATTACAACACATCTTATCACGTCTAGGCATTTAAATATCTCTAATAGACCCACACTAAAATTCACAATATGCATACAAATATACAATATGCATAACATATGAATAGACATACACATCCATACACCAACTATCCACTACTTATATCATCACGTATGTGCATCCAAGTATATCATGCCCCGCTTCCCAAAACTACGGAGGCGAAGCGTGACTAAGGCCCGCTTGGGCCAGAACTGTGAAGCTCGGACCCACTAAGCGTCTGTAGGGGGTACCATTCAAAAATTTCAGGTTCTTGCATATATATAATCAGGAACAACAAAAGTACAGAAAGAAAAGGATGCATTCATTTTATGATAGAGATAATATCCAGCATATGACAAGTCTAATAAAGGGAGCCTAATCATGGCAACAAACTGCAGAAAAGGAAACTAATAGTGTGAAGCGCCCAACCTAGGCAGAGAGTAAAGTGGTGCTACTCACCCAGACTAAAAAGTAGTAACCTCTGGAAGTCAACAACGGTATGGAACGTCTAAGTTTGGTCCTCGTCAGGTACGTCCTCCGGGTCGACGTCCTCGGGCTCCACGTACTCTGGTAAGTCTGCCTCGTCTACGAACTCCAGCTTTACACCTGACATATAGCACACAAGAGAAAAGAAACTGTACGTCAGGTAAAGTCTACAAAGGAGGGTTAGACTCTACTGCAAGTGTACTGTAATGTAAAACAACGATTTACTGGTTGATTAACATGCTGGGGTTATAACATGGCAGTTAAACAAAGTAAAACGGTGCAGAAAAAGTAAACACGACAAATAGTAGCCGTAGCATGTGCTACCGACTACGGGACTAACCTAAACGGGACAAGTCAAGACAAGACACAACACGACAAGACACGACAAGACACGTGTGACTCGAAGGGTTCACGGCTTACGGTTCGAGGGGGATCAGACCCTCTCCCCGTGCGCACGCTCAACCCTACCCCACCCAAGTGCACAAGACAAGTCCGTACAAGGGATCACTCTCTCTGGCTTGGAGAGTGCCCTATTGCCCGCAGGCTGTGTATCCGTACAAGGGATCACTCACTCTCTGGTGAGTGCCCTATTGCCCGCAGGCTGTGTATCCGTACAAGGGATCACTCACTCTCTGGTGAGTGCCCTATTGCCCGCAGGCTGTGTATCCTTACAAGGGATTACTCACTCTCTGGTGAGTGCCCTATTGCCCGCAGGATATGCATAACAAGACACGACATGACAAGTAATGAATTGTTCTTCTAGGGGGTCCACACGCACGCACACACAGGAAAACCCTAAGGTGTCAGTTGTTGTTGTTGCGCTTAGACTTCGTCGTCAAGTCTAAGCTGTCAAGGGGGTCCCGGATGCTATCATTTTACCTCTGGCTCTCTTTGTTTACGTTTTAACAGTTCTAAGAGTCTAAGGCCTAAACACGACCGAAAGTACAAGAGAGTACACTTACCTGCGGTGGCGAGTGCGTCGTCTGTCTGGAGCGTCCTGTCAAAGCGTCGCATCGGCGATGGTCCGTCTAAAACAGGATAACGACGATGTTAAATCGCACTTTTCATCGGTCCTATTACGGTTTGTTTCTAAATTTGGCGGGACTACCGTAACAGTCAAAAAGTCACATCTTTTGGTGATTTGTTCGGTCTATATCGACGTCTACCCTATGTGCACAGAAATTTAGTTCGTTCTTCGATCTTTCCTACGGTGGACAACATTTTAAAGATGCAGAAAAATAACTTTAGTTCACGTTGACAAATTTTAGATTAGGTTTTACGTTTCGTTACGTGTGGGTTCTTACTACACGTTAGGGGAACCAACCTTTTGACGTCGTCCAAAAAGTGGATGTCGAGTCTGAATGGTGAAGGGTCGGCATCGTCTGCAACTCCTCGACCATAGGTAGTGTAGCAAGGCACCTCTGGACAGTGGGGTGGAGTCACGAAATTAGCGAGCAAGCGGCGATCTTTCTCCCGTTGCGGGTAGCGCAATGGATCTTCACGACAGCGGCAACGTCGAGTGAAAACACGTGTGCACAAAGATGCACGTGAACTTCGAAGGTCCAGAGGGGCTGCCGGTAGTTGAAGTAGTTTAACAGGAGTTACTCTGCCCGATGGGTGGCCGACGGCACGAGCGTACGGCGGTGGGTGGCCGTGAGAAGTCGAAAGGGACATATTCGCGCAACGTTTGTTGTCGCGTGTCTCAGCGGAAAACCAACAATGAACAGCGACAATGGAAAATTGCAAAAGCTAAAGGACTTCAAGAGGAAGGCAATGGTGATGGAGTGGTCATCGGAAGTGGTTGGAGGTGGTCGTGCGTCGGTGTTGAAGTTCAGCACCCAGATCTGTCAAAAACATCCAATATGGCTTGTTTCGACGAGTTTTCCAAGAGCTAGAGATGTGGGAAAAAGAAAAGGGAAATTGCATAGGATAGAGGGGTTCGATAGGAGTCCAACGGTGGTAGGCTGGTCGTCGTAGGTGGCCGGATGACTGATGGGTGAGAGTTTGAAGTGGCAGCGCGCACACTGTCAAAAACAGCGGCTAGATCTGAGTTCCATGGGGTTTTCGAGAAGATCGAGACGTGGGAAAAAGGTAAGGGGAGTTGGAGATGATCGGGGGTCAAAGAGGAGTCCAGCAGAGGTGGTAGTGGCCAGAGGGGGTGGCCGGAGCGGCGGCGCAAAGTTGTCAGAGAGATCCGGCCTGGGCATTTTGTGTTGCGGTTTGAGGCTCTTGGGGAGGGGGAGAGGGAGGAGATGAAGGTGGTGGAGGTGGCCGACGTTGAGAGGAGGCCAGTGGTGGCCGTTAACGGCGAGGTGGGTGCAAAGAAGAAGGAGGTCGGTGGCTGGTTGATGCCATGCATGAAAAATAGTTAGGGTTGGGGGAGTTACATGATTTAAGGAGATATGTTGCTAAACACCTATAGAATTTTGGGTTAATGTGGGAGAGAGGTAGAGATAGAGGGAGTAGAGTTTGGGAAAAAGGGAGGTGACAATAGTGGCCGTTGCATTATTCCCTCATTCATTGGAGATATTAGGGGGATTTGGCTTAATTCAAATTTCAAATTGATTAAGGGTTAATTAAGGAAGGAAAAGAATTAGGGAATAAGTCTCACTACGGGCATCTGAAAAATAATCCGAAAATACCAGGACGATCGCAGAGACGAGAAGTATGAGGCTACGGGGCCTGGCCGCGTGCTAATCCTACTGAGAATTATTATAAAATTGAGAACTGAGCGTTGAAGCCAAAAGACCGAAACGCCCTTCCATTCAAAGCTGTTCTGCGAAAGAACGAGCCGTGAAATGAAGTTCCCAAAAATTACTATAAAAATCTACACTTCCATACGGTCTCAACAATATATCAAATCGTATATACCGAATCCAAGATATAGTCAAATAAAATACGCGTACGAAAAAGTACGTACACGCAAAAAATACGAACGGTCATAAAGCGGCCGTTACATTCTACCCACCTTAGAAATGATTCCATCCTCAGAATCACTTATACTAATAATAAAAATATCTATAAACACTTATGCATACAACTCCCATATCTACATATAATGATCGTTAATCCTATAACTTCAATCAGTGTTCCTCAACACTTCATCATAACTCGTTCTCCACTGGATAACGCTACAACTAGAACCACATCTTAGCACATGACTATGGATCCACATTACTGACGTCACCCATGTTTTGGCGTGTTTGATGTGCAATAATATGTGATTGGAGGCGTGCGATTTAAATAATTATAACCGCAAGCGCACGGTGTTATAGTATGGCTTGGGGGTCGAACTCAGGGAGGCGTGGTTGTGCTTGTGTCAGAAAGGACCGGATTCACCCTAGGGGTGAGCTAGCTCGAATCGAATGATGGGTTGTCACGAATTACAAAAATGAGGATAAACAATAATAAGGGAAACCCTGGACTTCGGTTTCCACCATATCATGTTTTTCTCGCTAACACGGTCGACTGATAGGATAACGATCGGAATGAGGGCCTAATGGTGAGAAGTTGCCTCTAAGAGTGATACCAGCGTCCCATGGGCTCGATATTCCGGTCGGTGCCCGGGATGATACGCTGGACTACCCGGGTTCAGTCAGTGGGCATTCCCATGTCCATTAACACAAACCGATCCCGGGAGCACTAAGCTCGCAACGATGACTCCCAACATCTCATCCTGCCGCTCCCGCACGCTAGGATTCGACGTCTACGCTAAGGGCGTGAGCTATGGCTAGGGGTCAACCGCTAAGTGTATTCCCCCTTGGCCCAACAGTCAAAGGCGGTCTTTTTCCCGCCGATGACAATGAAACACCTCGTGTAACCGATAGATTCCTAATCCCTATCGATTTCCTAGTCCTATGGACGCATCAAGGAGAACACACGAAGGGGTTTCCACCAAAATCCCAGATTAGGGAACTACTCACACATATTAATCAAAAAGCAATCTAAATGAAAATCGTCCGTTAAAAACATAATCAGACGATTGGAATGGAGTAATAGCAATGCAATTAAGATAATATCAAAGTTTGGTTAAGATCAGAACACTTACAAATAACAAAGAAATTACAGCCGTCACAAGAGAGAAAAACAGTAAAAAAATACAACTCTCGTTTCTGGAAAACCTAGGGTTTATATATATATAAAACGACATCACCCGATCGGGTGAAGAATCACCCGATCGGGTGACCTGCTACGAACTTCGACAGCAATCTTCAGATTTTCACCCGGTCAGGCGACACGGTCGATTGGCGGAAGCTGCTCGTCATTTGGATCTTGAGCTCATCGGGTGAACCGATCGGTTGATAAATCAACCAATCGGTTGGAATTATTGCCCAAAAAGACAGAGACTCGCTACATTTTGGCACGGTCAACTGGCCGTCGGGTGAGATGTCTGGGTCGTGTCTTCAAGGAAATGGCTACAGATGAACCGATCGGGTAGATTTCAGCTCCAATTTCCCGAGAAGTTAGTCGGGTTGAACCGGTCGGCGACTGTCACGACCCGCTTCCCTAAAATGGAGGCGAGACGTGAGAAGGTCCGCTCAAGCGTGGAGCTGTGAAGCCTCACGCCTGATAAGCGTAAATTTAGTATAAGCAGGTCCCTATAATTACAAACGAAACAACAACAACAATAATAATAATATGAGACGGATATGAAATACCAATCCCACAGTTTGTCCACAAAATATTCAACATCACAGAAAAGCCACCAGGCTAAAAGAAAGAGTCTAAAGGCCCAGAACAAGGCCAAACAAAAGACGAATATAACAGAGTATCAAACTAGGTGCCACGCACCGACAACCCAAAAGACCTAACAAAACTAGACGTAGACACTAAGACTGATCTCCAGTGTCTACGAAGTCCTCGTCCAACACGGGCACAAGCTCGGCGTCCGCAAACACCTCACCCTCAGCAAGTAACTCGGGCTCAAGGTCTAACATGCGTCACCCAAAAGAGAAAGGGGCACATGTCAGCAAGTCTAAAAGACTTGAGCAAGGAAACTGAAAGTAACTAACAACCTAGCACTTGTAATATTAAGCAATGACATGGCAGTTAAGTATGATGCAACCGTTTAAAGGAAGAGACAAGCACGCATGATGTAGCAAAAGCTACCAAATCACTAATTCACGAATCACTTATCACTATTATCACTTAAACACTAGAGATTTCGCCTGCTGGCCGGAGTGGCAGATCAGGCCAACTCGGGGCTCAGGTGGCCGCTTATCTCTTACCCCACCCATATGTGTCGAGCGTTGGGGTTTCCAACTCACTGAGCTCGCTTCTGGATCACGAGCCAGGAAGTGTATTTGGCATAGGGGTGCACCTAGCCGGTATCTGAGCGTTGGGGTTTCCAACTACAGGGCTCGCTTCTGGAACACGAGCCAGGAATATAATATTGTAGCGTGTGCTACGCAATCACGATAAATAATCACTATGCAATGACATGAACAGATATTTGCGTACCGTTAATTGAAATTAAACGTGACATACAAGCATGAGGAAGGTGACGGACCAAGCTTCGTTGTCAAGCTAGGTCAATGGCGTCCAGACAGCTATCCTTTCACTGTCTAGTCTCTTTTACGCTAAGCAAGGTAATGGCCTAAGACATGGCCCAATTCAAAAGATAGCAAGTTTCACTTGCCTGATACCGGGGTTGACGAGCAATGAAGATCGTCACAAGTTAACTACAGAATAGATCGCTGTTATGGCAAAACAATCATTAGAACAATGATTCTAAATCGATTTCTTATTAGAATCTTAACTTTCTAATAATCCATTTTATTAGGGTTTCACACATGTCAATGGGGGTTATGCTAAAACTAAAGGAATCGAGTATTACCGTGAAGAGGCGGAGGAGCGATGCCGAGCAACCACGGCAACGGAAGAACGATCCGGCTCAGATCTGGAAATGAGGGAAAAATCTGGAGAAATGGATTTGGAGGTGGATTTTTAGGGGTTTGATGAGGGTTTGGGGAAGATGAGAGATGGGTTGTGACAAGGGAGGGTTTGGATGATGGAGGATGAGCTTGGGATGAAGGAATAATGGCTTGAGGGAGATGGGGGCTCAAAGGGGGAGAAATTAGGGTTTTGGGTCGAGTGGAGGAAGAAGAAAACGTTTGGGGGGTTTAAATAGGATGGGCTGGTGGCTGCCCAGAAATTAGGGTTTTAACACAGATTAGTCGGTCAAAGAGCAACCACTGACCGACTAGTTTGACATCTAGTCGGTCGGTCGACCAACGCAGACCGACTAAGTGTAAACAGTAACTTCTGAACGAAAATAGGATTTGGATTTAGTCGGTCGATGAACAACTACTGACCGACTAGTTTGACATCTAGTCGGTCGGTGAACGTTCTTAGACCGACTAAGAGTGAACAGTATTGATACCAAAAATTAGTTGAAGAGTTAGTCGGTTAAAGAAGCATTGCTGACCGACTAGTTTGCAACCTAGTCGGTCAACCAACGTTCTTAGACCGACTAACGATAAACAGTAACTCCTGAATAATTTAGAAAGCCAACTAGTCGGTTCAAGAAGGATTGCCGACCGACTGGATCGTCATCTAGTCGGTCGGTGCCCCTTCTTACACCGGCTAATAAGCACCAAAAGTTCCGATACGGAGCGCGGAGCTCCGAGATCGATTCCTAAGACTCCTAGGCTTGATCTAATTGTAAGATACGATCGTTATGAAGCCCGTCATGAATGACTTACTCCGAAATCGACGATCCTAAGGAAGAAACGAGAAAACACGACGAAACGATCGAAAATGAAAGTTACGGAGACAAAAACCACACATGAGGAGAAAATCCACCAAAACATATATTATAATATAATAAATCCAGACACATGAAAACCAGTTGTTACAGCGACCCGGTCGGTTGATGCTCTCGTAGCATCAGCTGCTGTCCGGGTGGTGCACGCGTGCACCACCCGATCGGTTGGCTGTGTCCAACCGATCGGGTGGGGGTTGAAAGATGGCGAACTTCACCGTTTGACCCCCTGGATCACGCGTGACTCCTTCCGTTGCTCTGGGGATTTATGATATCTTCATTATATGTCCCCTACGCTGTCAAACTCCTGCAAACGTACAAAAACACAGGAAAGTGAAAGAAAACGAGAAAATACGAGAAAACGGATACGAGACGGCAGAAAACAACGGAAAAACACAAAGGAAGAAGTACATGAATATATGAAATATAAACGCACGTCAAAATCCCCCAAGCTGAACATTTCCTCGTCCTCGAGGAAGACGAGTGAGAGTAGGAGCTCGGAGGGAGAAAATAGAGAGAAAGAGAGAAAAAGAGAACTCTAAATCCTAAATCGCCTGTCAGGGCCAACAAAATCAAAAACAACACATCAAGCAAGCAAACGCCAAATCACATCACTAAACCAAGGAATACGAGTCCAGACAAGTGCCGCGGGCCCGCGCGGTGAAGCGCGAGTGAGTGTGGTCGTGTGCCAGCAGACGGTGTCGCTATCTACATTGTGCTATAAGCTCCGTATACACAAATCCAAGAAATGACCCGAATATCTACTCGATCTGGAATAAGCGGTGAACATATATGGCTCAAGCATGCATGGGAAGAAAGTGAGAATCGAAACATATCATGTGTCAGGGACTCCATAACTAGGGTTAAGGAAATCACCACACTATAGCCTAGATAATAGCTAAAAAGTTCCTAAGCCAAGTGTTTTCGAAAACGATGGGGGTTGAGATGATGCGGAGTAGAACACTCGGTGCAGATTCTCGCCTTCCCTTTATTCTCGATAGGTAGGGAAATATTCACACACAGTTTTTTTTTGGGTTTTGGATATATGTATTTTTTTTGGATTTTTGGCTATACATATGTATTTTTTTTCTTTTCTTTTCTCTTTTTTTGGTTTTTGTTTTCTCCCCTTTTTGGATCTTTGGATTTTGGGATATATACATATGTACTCTCCTAAGTGGGAGAATGGTACACGACGAGGGGATTTGCACCAAGTAAAATAAAAAAAACGGATTCTAAACACTTGGGCAAAGGAGATATTTCGCTAATCAGAGCATAGGCTAAAATGGGTTATCCTAGTCCTAATTGTGGAATCCCGACACATGCGAATTGAATCATACGATATATATATATATATTCATGCATACAGAAGCAGATAAGAGAGGTAAATACTGTATATTCAAATCGAAGCATGATAATCTATGGGTCATTCTTGGACAGGTATATAAAACTCAATCACAAAGTAGAAGCACACCAAACAGCAAAGCATGACACACGACTCACACAAAAGCAAAATGGACCCACGATGCACAAAATGCAAGAGGACTCGGCTTCCTAGGGTTAGTGAATGTGATTATCGAGGCCATGCTAGGTGTGTGTGTGTGATTTTTGTGGCAATTCATCATAGGGTTCATCTCTAGGAGAAAGAGATAAAAAGAAGAAAAGAAAAAATAAAACACGATGAAAACGACTCAAAAACGAAGAAAAAGACACAAATGATGCACGAAGTGCGACTCCCCCAAGCTGAAACTTGCATTGCCCTCAATGCAATAAAAGTGAATACTGAAGGGTAATGAAAATGGGGGGGGATGCACCGACACAAAAAGACACGAAAAACTAGAAAAAACACACATACGAAACTGAAAATAAAAATAAAGATAAAGATCACACCACACGACATATAAACGGAAAATAAAAATAGAAAATCACACCACGACAAATAAACAGACACACAAAGAAAACATCACACGACAGCACACAGAAAAAAATGACTTCCCCCTAGCTAGACATGACAATGCTAGTCATTTGATGTGATCATGAAAATGCAGAGATATGCTAGGGGAGGTCAGAAAACAAAGAGAAATCAAAAAACAGGAGAGGAAACTTCCTCGTCCTCCTCGGTGGAAGATGTGGGGGATGCGGTGCGGGTGGGTGAGGTGACTGGTGTGCAGAGAAGTGTGGAAAGTGGTCGAGGTGATGGATCGGTGGGTGTGGAGGTGTGAATGATAGGTGGAGTCGTGGTGGTGATGGTGAGTGGGAGTGAAATGGCGACCAATGTGGTGGTGGATGGTGTGGGTACGGAGGTAGGTGAGGATGGTGGGGGAAGTGAGCATGAACGCACCTACAATTTCTTGCAGCGCACGTATGGAGTGATGGAAGTGGAGGGTAGTGGAGCTGTGGGGGCGACAGTGGAGGAAATGGAAACGGTGGGAGTAGATGAGGTAGTGGGGATGGAAGTAGTGATAGGAGGGGATGGTCGCCTAGGGGGTGATGGTGGAGGTGAAGAATGGGATGTTGGAGGTGAAAATCGTCGAGGGGGTGAAGGTGGCGGTGAGGGGCGTGGTGTGGGTGGAGGTGGTCTGTGGACGTGAGTGAGAAGGCGGATGATGGCGGCCACGTTCCTCTCAAGTGCGAGGAAGCGTGGGTGAGAGAAAATCGAAGGGGATGGGTCCGAGGAGGGTGGAGGATGCAACGACAGTGCGAAGCGAAGCCAGCTTAGTCTCGAGAGCGAGACGAGCGGAAGTGGCTCGACGAAAGGAGGAGGATGTGGTAGTGCGGACCGGAGTGGTGGCGACAGTAGTGATCGGGACAGAAGCTGGGATGACATGACTAAGACCAGCCCCGGAGTCTCCTCGGGATGCAGGAATGTCCTGCTCGCCTAAGTGGGCGGCAGGGGAAGGTTGTCTAGGTACGCCCGGGATGAATGGAAGACGTAACTCCCCAAGAAACTCAAAGTCGGGTGGGAAATTCCAATCTGCCTCAAAATGGATGGTCATGCGTGCAGTGTTGGGCAGAATGGTATAGGGAGCTGAGGGGTGTCCGTAATGGAAGGTGAAGCGACCATCGGGGCAGGGCTTAATCATGTGAATATGCTGCAGGACATCGAGATCTAGACGTGAGGGTCCTGCGGTAGTGGGCAGATCTCGGGGGATGACAATGTAGAACTGGGGAGAAGAAGCTATGATCGTGATAAGGCCCCCACAACAAAGCCTGCCCTTACCGGCACGGCTAATCTCAATAAGCTTGTGAATAAGCCGAGCACCGGCATGGACGGGAACAACTGGGGCCCTAAAAGAAATCCCGTCATCCCCGCGAACAAAAGGAAAAGTCAAGGCCCAAAGAATGAAGAGATCAGGGATGGTCACTGTACCTGACTCATCCCTGGGGGAAAACGTGTAGGATATGATTCGGTGGGCCAGACGGAAGACGGGGTGAATGATGGAGGAGGTCTTGGCCTTACCTCAGGGATACGGGTCGTGTAGGGTGAGGCGGAACCAAAACTGATCGACGTATTCGGGGGGATACCCGTAGGGATGGATAGCGTCGTCCCCAAGGATAGGGAAACCAAAGATGTCATTAATGATGTTCAGATTAGTGCGGATGATTCTGTTACGGACGCGAAAGATGACGATCGACCTTGACTCACTAACAAGTATGGATAAGAATTCGAGTGTGAGGGAGGGGTAGGACACCGCGGAGGCGTTTAGGAAAGCTAGCCAACCTAAATTTGCGAAGAGGGTCTCGACCTCGGTGAATACACCGAGATCGATAAGCGATTAGGCATGGGCAAATTTGTTCGATAGATGCCCCCGTGCATCAAGTCTAAAATAAAAATCCTTATGCTCCTGGTTCCTAAAGCGGTAGCCACACGGGCCCATCAGTGGGTCCTCAACAGGGACGATAGGTTGGGGTTGGGGTAAGGGCTGTTCAGGCTGTGCGGGAGGAGGACGTGAGTGTGGTGGACAAGTGGTCTTGCGTCTCTTGCAAGACGACTCCTCCTCTCTCATAATACACTTACCCTTATCTTTATCCCGGGCCATGTGAGAGTGTGCGTGAGTGAGTGAATGCGGAATGCGATGAATGCACACCAACACAAGCAATCGAGCAAATTGAAATTCTAGGGTAAAATATAAAATTAAGCTAAGGAGCGAAGTTACCCAAGCGAGATGAAGATCCTTGCTCATAGACATCCCAATGCAATGCAATGGGGAGACGTGTGAAGCCGCGACAACTCCTTTGAGCAAAGTTTCGAAAATGGGGGGAAATGGGTGAAAATTAGGGTTTGATGCGGGTGAAATCGAAGAGAAAGAGGGAGAGATCGATGGAGAGATGGAAAAGAGAGTTGAGGGATCGATCGAGAGAGTTATATGGTTGGTTGAGGGAGAAACGAGGTCAGGCGAGGGAGAGGAAGTCGAAACGGCTAGAGGGAATCGGGATCGGGCGAGGGAGATGAACGAGTGAGGGGGTCGGGTTTATATAGATTTTAAGTCGAACCGATCGGGTGAAAACTCACCCGATCGGTTGACAATTAGGTCGAAAATATTGCTGAAAATTGGCGACAGGCGACCCGATCGGTTGAGAACTCAACCGATCGGGTGGCCGCTTTACACTTTTTCCCGAAAGTTTAGTACAGCTCACCCGGTCATTCACACGACCTTGCTTTGTTTCAACCGATCGGTTGATCAATTCCCAAAATTCCCGAGACTTCGGTCGTTCCCAAACGGTCTGCCACCCGGTCACGCAATGCTTCACCCGACCGGTTCGCATGGAGAGCAGATATGGCCATTGTCTGATACGTCTCACCCGATCGGTTGAATAATCAATCGATCGAGTGAGGCCTTATTTCCTGCAAAAATTAACAAATGGCCTTAGTTTCTCGATGGATGATCCTGCGGCTGGATTTACTTATTAAATTAAGAAACATAAAGCTAATAATAATCCTAAAAACGAAGATAAAAGTTTAGAGCATGGGTTGCCTCCCATGAAGTGCTTTTGTTTAACGTCGTTTGCTCGACGCCCGTAGATGATATTCAAGGTGGACGGGGGTGATGCCCTAAGATTTGCATCGCTTCATATTCAGAGTTGGCGGCCTTCGGTGTCGTCGTCGGTGACAAGAAACCTTGCTCGATGATTCTACCTTCGTTAACAGGATCTAGGGGTTTATCCCTTATATTTGCGTCTACCGCCACTCGTTTCAAGATCCGGATCTCCTCACCGGTGAGCCCCATGGGATCTTTCCCTTTCCTCCTCGTCGGAGGAGCCTTTTGAAATCCGGGAGGGACCGTATGTGCCGCATCCGCTTTCCCAGCAACATCATCTTCCCTCAGGCCGACATGTTCCTTCAAGTCCCCCAAGCTATCAAGAGGATTTCTTGAAAGGATTTCCCAGGAGCATGCTTCCACAACCCTCTCTTCTTCTAACTCCAGCATATTGCATCTTGGATCATCCGGGGGATTTGGGTGCTTCATTGACAACCCTAAGTCAAACTCGACCTTTTCGTTGCCGACGTTAAGGGAAAGCTTTCCATTCTTCACATCTATTAAAACATCAGCGGTGTCCATGAAAGGTCATCCAAGGATAATGGGGGTGTGCGCATCTTCAGGCGTGTCCATGACGACGAAGTCCACCGGCACATGCACCCCACTTACATTGACAGGGAGGTCATTGATCACACCTCGGATACACAACCGGAGCGACGGTTGTAGTTTTACCGCAAGCGCACGAAGTAGCGGCGAGCGGGTTATCGAACACAGGGAGGACGAATGAAAGTGCTTGCTCCGAACAACCTGGCTATTAAGATCAGAAAAGAGAGAAATTTTCCTTTGGCGATCCTGTCACAATCGTCAGACAAAGTACGAAGATATCAAATCAAATAAAAACGCCTAGGGAATGGGGAATCCCTGCTACTCACCGTATCTCGTCAATGTGATTCGTTGGCATCGACATTGCTAGGGTAGAATTTCGGATGAACTAGTTGCAACTGAATGTAGAACCTAGCTCACGCTCTCGCGCTGTTGCCGGTCTATAGCTATCCTAGGTTTGGGTCCAATCTCTTGCAAACCCTAGCCTAGGCAAGCTAGCATTAGGATCAACATCATCGTTCAATCGCGCCCCGAGCCCACTCTCGTGCAAACTCGGGCCACGACCTAGGTTGAGATAGTTCCTACCCGTCCAATCTCTTGCAAACGGGTATTGGCATGGAATTGCAACCGAGAACCCTAGTATCGGTCCAATCTCTTGCAAACCGATACTACGGAAATTCGATTCCAACCCAATTCAGATTTCTAGGGTTTCCTATCGAATTGGGATCCAATCTCTTGCAAATCCCAATCGATGTGAATACCTAGCTATCCGTAGTAAATCGATCCCAAACTAATCCCTAATAGCAAATTCTAGCAAAATTTCTACCAATTCATCACAAATCTGAAATTGGGCTCATAGGGTTCATCCCCACGCCCCAAGACGTGGAGACTACTCACAATTCATAGCACGATCACAAAAATAATCAATGAAATTAACAAGAGAACTCATCATAATATTGAGATAAGCAATAAAAATAGTATTTTTAGAGGAGAGAGGCAAACCAATGGAGTTCTTCAAATAATTCAACAAAAATCAACTTTTGTCTCCTCTCCAATCACAAGAATAAAGCTAAAAAGTTAATCTAAAAAGCTGCAAAAATCTAAGAGAAAAGCTCTCTAACTTAGGGTAAAAACAGGGGTTAAATACCCCCCAAAATCGTCCAAAAAACTGTGACCAAAATGCCCATGCGCAGCCTGAAATCCATAATTTTCGCTACAGGCAGCGCGTCGCACTCGGCCGAGTGACAAAAGTCGCTCGACCGAGTGACAAACCCTGTAAATTTCCAGTAAGTCTGGGTCTTCGGGGGTCTTCACTTCGGGAATCGCTCGGCCGAGTGAGTTGTCGTCACTCTACCGATGGCTTCTTAGTACTCGGGCGGTCGGCATTATCCACTCGGCCGAGTGGGTCTTCTGAAGCTCAGGCAGTCGAAAAACAGTAAGTTGGCGATTTTTGACATGCGTCGTCTGGGTGCCACTCGGGCGGACGGGGTCTCGTCACTCGGCCGATGTGGCTTCTGATCGCTCGGCCGAGTGCACGTATGAAACGTATCCGATCTGGTCGGCCGAGCGGTGTCTCGCTGGTCGGCCGAGTGACTCCTTCACTCGGCCGAGTGGGACACCAAAAATGCCCAAACAGCTTGTTTTGGCCTCCTCGTCGCTCCTGCGACGTTCTTTCTTCTTCCGCTCCTCTCGAACAGCAAAATACCCCTCGAGGAGGTCATCGGTGACACTCTGGAGTAGGCGTATCTCGAGATCACTCCAAATCGCTCCAAATCTCCTGAAATGCGACAAAAACAACAAATCGTGAAAAGCATCGCAATATCGTCGATATATCGTGAAAAACATGATTTGGGCGATCTAAATGGCATGCAAACATGCGGGAAAAAAGTGTAAAATAAGGAGTGATCAAAATCCCCCAAGCTTACCTCTTACTCGTCCTCGAGGAAGATAAGTAAAAGGCGAACCCGGTGGATTCGGAAAACAAAAACGGCGAAAGACGAAGAATGAAAAACGAAGAAGAACAAAAAACGAAATAAAAACAAAGAAGAAAGAAAGAAGCGAAGAGGGAAGCTGCTAGATCATTTTCTCAGGACGTGGGTTTCACTTACTCATATAGCATGCACCGAATGAAAAACACATGTCAAAGAATTTTATTTCGATATCATAGTATAATGGTGCAAAATAGAAATAGAAAACCCGAGAATGATGATATAACATGAAAAACGGAATAATTTTAGAATTAACATCGTCTGAATCATTTAAAGCGGTATACAAATCGCAGATCACACACTTTTCAATTGAATGCTTTCTATGAGGAGTATAAGAGTATCACGCAATAGAATAGAAAGAATAGAAAAGTGTGGATTTCATGAAATGAGTGCTAGGCATGGATTTCTGAACTTCGTAAGGCTAAAAATAATCTCACCGAGTATAGAATATTACTTAGCCTAGGTTGTCGTGCAACGTCAAGTAGTCACTCTCTCACACATCATTGGATTCCCTCCCCCAAGCTTATCTATAAGCGTGGTGGCATAAAAAAATATTTACATCCCCATTTTTATAAAGCTCCAAAAGTAATGAAAATAAAAACGAAAAGAGGGAAAGAAAGAGAGAACATGAGATGGGATCTTTTATTGAGGTTCTTTCCTCGTTTCTTTTTCTTTTTCTCTTTTTTTTCTTTTTTTTTTTTTCTCTTTTTTTTCAAATAACATATATACACAATGATCCCAACTCAAAGAGACGTAATGATATACAAGAATTTTTTCTTTTTTTCTTTCTTTGATTTTGGGAAATTTGGAGCTAGGAATTAATAGCGGGGGAAATGCCATATAATAGAATCGCAAAGGGGAGATTCACCAATGATTTTAAAATAGAGAAATGATGTTCAAGATATGTGGAGAAAGAAATAAATATGTCTCTCAGTTCACTCTATAAGACGTGCACGACAACTTCAGCAGGGTAATCTAATCTACTCAGTTTCGATCACAAAAAAGCTAAACTAATCCAGATATATCATAGCTAACATCATTCAATCATCCTGAAGTGAAATGTACAAATCATGCATATAGAAGTGATGTAGGAAAAGAAAACGATACTCCAGATATAAGCATTCAATGCGTGAAGCTTGGTGTGTTTTCTGCGACAGCATACATATGAATATTCAGACTCAGCTAATAATAAAATTTCATCCATTTTCATGCGGAAAAAGTGTGGGTTACTATCTCTAAATGCAAGGCAAGTCATAGCATATGATATCAGAAATAGAATCTAAGACATGACAAATATAGCATGCGTATAAAGGAAGCTAACTCCACGTCATCGTCATCACAGAAAAGTCATCTCTAGCATGAGATGAAAAAGAAATAAAGATAAAGGGGAAAAATAAAACTATTTACAATGCGGCACACAAAGAAATAAGAAAGACGTGATGCATGGTAAAATAAAAGAAAAAAAATGATGAAAATAAGTGCAAAAGCGGAAAATGGCGTGAAAAAACTAAAAATAAAGGTGGTAAATCAAAAAGAACGTGAGAACTCACTCCCCCAAGCTAAATGGCACAGTGTCCTCAATGTGCAAAGTGTGGCACACCGAGAGACAAGTGATGTGAGGGCTAAGTGAGGATGCATGCATGAGGGAAAAAAGAAAATAAAAATAATGAAACGAAAAAAAAATGATGCTGACATGATGCATGCAAATACAGGAGTGATACAGATATAAAGGTGTGACACCAAAAACTCTTCCTCTCGCCCAAAAAAGATATATAAAGATATATAAAGATAATGTGCAACCAAAAACAGTGAGGGGAGGGGTGGGTGGACAAAAAGCATCAGAACCCAGCAGAAACGGGCAGCACAACGGCAAAAAGAATCGATGGCATCAAGGGTGCCTAAGAAGGTGGTGCTGCACCGTCTCCGTCCTGAGGCGGAGGTGGTGGTGGTGGCTGGACAGGCTGCTGAGCGGGTGTGGGGGTGGAAGTGGAAGCAGGCTGGGTGTGTGTAGGAATGGGGGTGGGAACCTGCTGGGTGGGTGGGGGTACGCGTGGGAGTCGCTCTAGGACCTGGGTAAGACAGTAGTGAATGTGTGGAAGCAGGTCGAAGCGGTGAGCCATATCGGTGACGGTGGCGGACATGGTCCTAAGGTCACCTCTGAGGCCACTCACCACCCCCTCGAGAGCACGAATGCTCTGAAGTACAGTGTCGGGGGGAGGTGGTGCAGAGGGACGCACCGGTCTGTGCTGTGTAGGACGGGGCTGGCGTACTCTGGTGGCGTAGGTGACGGGCTCAGCAGGTAGGGGAACGAAAGGGGCTGCACTCGCAAGTGTGGGCCTAGCCTCAGTGCGAGGCTGGACAGGACGGTGAGAAGTGGAGGAAGCAGCAACGAAAGAAGAATACAAAAGTGGCAACGAGGCGGCCAGAGAGGTCGGTGACACAGAAGTGTGGACAGACGCCACGACACTCTCAAAGAATACAGCAGCGGTGGAGACAGAGGTGGAGACCACGGTCTCCACGGTGGCGGCAAAAGAGGGCTCTCCGCACTCAACTATAGTCGCCGGGCGCTCGGGTAGGGCAGAGGAAACGGGCTCGGCAGATAGAGGGCCAGTGGTGGTGGTGGCAGGCATGGAAGCAGTGGAGGTGGGCTCAGCTAGGGTACTCCCGACACCGACAGAGGTGTGGACAGAGGTGTCGGGAGCAGCGGAAGTATCAGGGATAGGCTGAGGGGCCACGGGGTCAACAGGGGCAGCAGGCTCGGCAGGTGCAACAGGGTCTGCGGGGGCAGCGTGGGCAGCGTGAGCCTGCTCGGCCTCCTCAACCTCGAGCACGTATGCGGCTGGGATCAGAACATCCATCGCAGGGAGCCAGTCCACATGGGCCGGTGCAATCTGAGTCCGAGCTGGGCTCGGAAGAATCATGTAATCGGCACAGAAGGGGCCGTGCAGCCAGACCCAGTGTCGCTCACCGTGCGGACGAAGCATCTTCATCCGGGCCATGACATCAATCGACAGTGAAGTGGGGCCCGGTGCTCGTCGCAGGTCGTCAGGGAAGTCCTCGCCGGTCATAAGGGCGAGCAAGGTGATCAGGCCGCCGCAGCATATCGGTGAGCGAGCGCCCACCGATACGATGATGCGGTCCAAAAACCAAGCCGTGACATCAATCACAACGGCGGGGACCAACTCATCGCCCTCCCTAGATAGAGCTCTGGGCCGTGTCATCGCGTAGAGCATATAGAGCTCCGGCGTGGACATCGTACCCGGCTCATATCTCGCCAAAAAGGTCGTCACCATAAGGCGCTGAGCTATACGGAGGCAGGGATGGACAATGGCCGAGGCCTTGGCCCTACTAGGGTCAAAGGCAGCGTGAAGACCTGTAATCCGGGCCCAGAAGGCACCGGCGTCGATGGAAGGTGGGGGGATATGGGTGGGGGCGTAACCTCGGTCGGCCCTGGGGACATCGGGCTACGAGAAGAAAGCTCGCATCATACCGAGAGTGACCTGGCACTCCCGGTCCATGAACCGAAACGAGCATCCCTCATCAGTCCGGGCGATCGAACTAAGTACCTCAAGTGTCGGGCGGATAAACGTGTCCGCCGACACCTGAAAGAAATCTCGCCAGCCCACGTTGTCGTACAACGTGAGCATCCCCTCTAGTACCCCCAGGCGTCCTAGGTCTGCAAGGTGTGCGAACCTGGAGGGTACGATCGAGCGCTGGGAGATACGCTCGAAAGCGACGCGGTGTGCGTCGTTCCGGAACGTGATCCCCAGCGGCCCGATAAGTGGAGCCGAAGGTAGTGGCTGTGCGGGCTCTGCAGGCTGTGCGGGGTGTGCGGGGCCTGCAGGCTGTGCTGGGTGGACGGGGTGTATGGGAGAAGGCGGAGGAGAGTCCTCCACCTCGTGGGAGGGGCCGGCATCATCCGACCTCTTCCGCTTGGCGGAAGCTCTTCTCGACCTCGGCCGTGTCCGGGGCGGCATATGGGCCCCGAGCGCTCACCAAAAAGCGTGAAAAGTGCGGCGTGCGTAAAATAAAGGAAAGAATATACCACGACACGCTGCGAGTGCAAATATATGGAAGCGTGCGAAGATGACGCCTCCACGTAGCCCAAATCAGTCCCTGGAAGCTCCCCTGGGATCCCCTAAGCTCCCAAAAAATAACCTGTGCAAGAAACGGAGATATCAGCGAGTAATATTCAAAACATATGGGGTATTAGGGGTATAATAGATAGAAATAGAAATTAATTTGGGTTTGGGGTTCGTTAAGCACATGGATCCTCAAAAAATACACAAAAGAGGAGAAAACAGGCGAAAATGGGGTTACCGGAGTCGGCCGGAGCAGTGGCCGCCGGCGGCGACTCGGGCGAAGAGCGGCGGCGGCTCGGCCGGCGGTGGGTGGCCGAGCGGCGGCGCGGGTCGAAGGATCGGGCGAGTGGGGGAGGGGTTCGGGGCCTGGGGCAGTCGAAAAGTCGAGCTGTTTGGGTTTCGCTCGTTTCGAAAAATGCGCCCCCCGCGACCCCTTTTATAGCAAAAGTTACGACTCGGCCGAGTGACTAGGTCGCTCGGCCGAGTAACTCAATGGAAAAATTCCTCCCCGCTTATGCTTCGGCCTAGTGGCCTTGCCACCCTCGGCCGAGTGGAGTAAGTCCATTCGGCCGAGTGGCTCAAGCTACTATGCAAGACTCGCCCTAGGAGCGTATCAGTTTTACCCGGCCGAGTGAATATATAGACTCGGCCGAGTAGCAGTTATACTGAAATCAGGAAAATAAACAGAGAGTTGGGTACAACAGACTTCCCTCGTTCGTGGGCAGCTCGACCGGACGAACTTGTGTGCTCGGCCGAGTGACTAGTATGCTCGTCCGAGTGAGCCTTGTTTTCTGCTGTTTGTCTTCGTTTGGGCTCTAAACTCTGTTTTTTTCTTCCTCCATGCAATTTCATCTTCCTCCTAAGCATCGAGCGCCTTCCTGGGGTGCTCCTCGTCGCCTCATTCATCCTCCTAATGATGGGTACCTTGTTCTCCTCTCCTGTCAGGAAAAATAGGACCCGTTATCACAAAATTTTTGGGCGAACGACTCAAAACACTAAAAATTTCTAAAACAAAAATAAAAGAAAAGTGAAAATAAAACAATAACCGTCGGGTTGCCTCCCGACAAGCGCTCGTTTAAGGTCATGAGCTCGACCCCCTATGATTTTCAATTAATGCGGGATGTTTGGTGCATATGAGATGCACCCGTCAAACTTTCCGGGGAGAACGCTTGGATTCGGAAGTTGCGGCGGCGTGTTCTTCCTCGGTGGTCTCTTGTCTCGAATAGTGTTGGGGGGAGGCTCCCCCAAGCTAGAGTTTGCTCCGGTCCTCGGCTTAACCGGTGACACCGATTTCCGTATCGGCGGAGCTTTCTTCGGAGACTTCAATTTCGAGAGCTTGCAGAGCTCTCGAATCCTTGCGACATCAGCGTCGCCTTCGTCATTTTCAGCAGAGAAGTCGGGGGAATCATTTATCTTCTCATCTTGGCCTAAATCCGGGCCTTCCTCGAAATCCTCATTGAATAGAGCGTCAATCGAATGGGGGATCGCCTCCTCAATTACCTCGTCAAGGAGGTCCATATAGTCCAGCTCCTCGTGGTAAGGCATGTGTTTCATAGCCTTAGGAATGTGAAGCTCCACCTCGATGTTGCCGACGTTCAATGTTAGGGTACCTTCTCGCACGTCGACAATGACTCCGGCGGTGGCGAGGAACGGGCGTCCAAGTATCAATGACGTATCTCCCTCCTCCTTAACGTCCATAATCACGAAGTCACATGGCAAACATATGCCCCCCGGGACTTGTAGCGGGATGTCCTCGGCGATCCCTACCGGCCTTGTTATCCGTCCATCGGCTAATTGTATCCGCATGTTGGTGGGCTTCAATTTCGTCCCGGTGTTTAGCCTTAGGAACATGGAGAGAGGCATGAGGCTTACACTAGCCCCTAAATCCACCAACGCCTTTTGTAGAGGGACGCCGCCCAAGGTGCAAGGAATTCGAAAACTCCCCGGATCTTTGAATTTGGTCGGTTCCTTCTCTCTCTTAGTGAACCAAGAGCCCTCCTCGGCGAACATAATTTTCTCCTTCCTCTTTCTCCCCGAAATCAAATCCTTTAAAAATTTAGCATATGTGGGGATTTCCACGATGGCGTCGAGGAAGGAAATGTTGAGGCTAACCCCTCTCAGATACTCGAGAAACTTTGCTAGCCTTTTCTCCATTTTCGTTCTAGCAAGCCTTTGGGGGAATGGGACCGGTGGCATGAAGCGCCTCTCCTCAATCAATTGCTCCGCTCTAGATTTCTCCTTTTCTTGCGGCTCTTTCTCACTCTCAACTTTAACTACCGGCTCAATTGGCTCTACATTCTCCTCCACGGGCTCCTCGGTAGGAATCATGTCGGGGGTGGTGTCCGTCCTGCCTCTAGTTGTAACGGTAACCACGGCGTTGATGTGGCCGGTGTTGCCCCGTGGGTTTTGCTCGGGTTGCGTCGGCAATTGTTGAGTATTTCGATTGAGCAACGCCAATTGCTCCGAGATTTGAGCTACAACGGTTGTAAGGGAGTCTTACCCCGCCTTCAAGGAAGCATTGACCTTCTTTTGCTCGACCATAAACTCCTCCACTCTAGCTTCAAAGTCGGATCGTTGTTGAGCTTGTGGGGGGTTTTGATTTCTCCACCCTTGATTGTACCCGGGTGGCCTATATGGTGGAACTTGTTGCTTTGGTTGAAAATTTTGTTGTGGAGGCCCCCTCGGTTGATAATGTTGTTGTTGTGGTGGAGGTGGTCGAGCTTGTTGAGGTGGTTGTTGCGGCGGGTTCAAAGCTCCTTCATTGTTGGCATAAGAGAAACCGGGATGGTTTCTTGTGGCCGGATTGGCCCAATACCCTTGGTTCCCCACGACATATTGAACTTGCTCCAAGGATCCCTCTCCTTGCTCTCCTCCCAAATACATAGCTTGAGATTGGTCTTGCCAATCACACATTTGGTTCGTTGGTGTGGAGGTGGAAGGGGTTCCTTGGGGCTCCGTGATAAACTTCTCCAGTCTCTCCACTACCTTGTGGAGAGAATCAAACTTGCTTGTAAGCTCCGCTACGGCCTTCACCTCATAGATGCTAGTTGGCTTCAAGGAGGACGTAGAGTGTCCTCGCTCGTCGCCCCATTGTTGATTGTTTGATGTCATCTCCTCAATTAGGGCCGTAGCTTCTTCGGGAGTCTTTGATAGGATAGCACCATTTACCGCGGCATCAATAATTTTCTTGGTCCCCGGTTGGAGACCATTGTAGAAGCTATGAACTAGCTCCCAATCTTCAATGCTATGGTGCGGGCATTGATGCTACAGATCGTTAAAATGCTCCCAAGCCTCATAGAGCGTCTCTTGGGGTCCTTGCTTGAAGGACATAAGAGCGCTCTGAATCTTCACCGTCTTGGAGGGCGGATAGAACTTGTCAATGAATGCACTCGCCAATTCGTCCCATGTCGTGAAGACTCCCTCAGCTTGCGTCCTCAACCAATAGAGTGCCTTGTCCTTTAGTGTGAAGGGGAAGAGGCGCAGTCTGATGGCATCAATGGAGACCCCCGTCATCTGAAATGTGGCGCACTTCGACAGAAATAGCTGGATGTGGTAGTGGGGATTTTCATAGGCATTCCCATGAAATGGGTCCTGCTGCATCAGAACCACTAGTCCAGTCTTCAGCTCAAAGTTCTTGTCAGCCGCCAACTCCGGCATGGCAATGGATGAGGTCGTAGAAGAGGTCTTAGGCCGAAGCCTATCTCGAATAGAAATTATCCTCGCCATTCTTACCGCTAATTGGTCCGCCGTTTCCGGGTTGGTCATAAACCTCCCTTCCGGATCTTGTCTCCTCTCCGCTCTGATTCTCCGCGCAGTACGCTCAATCTCGGGATCAAATAATATAGCTTCAGGGTCCGCCGTGGATCTCGTGTACATGCACAGGAGAACAAAGTTTCAAAGAAGTGATTAGCGCAATGGAAGGGTTAGATAAAAAAATAAAGAAATAAAACAAAAAGAAAGAAATAGCTAGGGTGGTAAGATCAAACGCAATCGCCTCCCCGGCAACGGCGCCAAAAACTTGATCGCACCCCGGATACACACCCGGAGCGACGGTTGTAGTTTTACCGCAAGCGCACGGAGTAGCGACGAGCTGGTTATCGAACACAGGGAGGACGAATGAAAGTGCTTGCTCCGAACAACCTGGCTATTAAGATCAGAAAAGAGAGAAATTTGCCTTTGGCGATCCTGTCACAATCGTCAGACAAAGTACGAAGATATCAAATCAAATAAAAACGCCTAGGGAATGGGGAATCCCCGCTACTCACCGTATCTCGTCAATGTGATTCGTTGGCATCGACATTGCTAGGGTAGAATTTCGGATGAACTAGTTGCAACTGAATGTAGAACCTAGCTCACGCTCTCGCGCTGTTGCCGGTCTATAGCTATCCTAGGTTTGGGTCCAATCTCTTGCAAACCTTAGCCTAGGCAAGCTAGCATTAGGATCAACATCATCGTTCAATCGCGCCCCGAGCCCACTCTCGTGCAAACTCGGGCCACGACCTAGGTTGAGATAGTTCCTACCCGTCCAATCTCTTGCAAACGGGTATTGGCATGGAATTGCAACCGAGAACCCTAGTATCGGTCCAATCTCTTGCAAACCGATACTACGGAAATTCGATTCCAACCCAATTCGGATTTCTAGGGTTTCCTATCGAATTGGGATCCAATCTCTTGCAAATCCCAATCGGTATGAACTCCTAGCTATCCGTAGTAAATCGATCCCAAACTAATCCCTAATAGCAAATTCTAGCAATATTTCTACCAATTCATCACATATAAGAAATTGGTCTCGTAGGGTTCATCCCCACGCCCCAAGACGTGGAGACTACTCACAATTCATAGCACGATCACAAAAATAATCAATGAAATTAACAAGAGAACTCATCACAATATTGAGATAAGCAATAAAAATAGTATTTTTAGAGGAGAGAGAGGCAAACCAATGGAGTTATTCAAATAATTCAACAAAAATCAACTTTTGTCTCCTCTCCAATCACAAGAATAAAGCTAAAAAGTTAATCTAAAAAGCTGCAAAAATCTAAGAGAAAAGCTCTCTAACCTAGGGTAAAAACAGGGGTTAAATACCCCCCAAAATCGTCCAAAAAACTGTGACCAAAATGCCCCTGCGCAGCCTGAAATCCGCAATTTTCGCTACAGGCAGCGCGTCGCACTCGGCCGAGTGACAAAAGTCGCTCGACCGAGTGACAAACCCTGTAAATTTCCAGTAAGTCTGGGTCTTCGGGGGTCTTCACTTCGGGAGTCGCTCGGCCGAGTGAGTTGTCGTCACTCGGCCGATGGCTTCTTAGTACTCGGGCGGTCGGCATTATCCACTCGGCTGAGTGGGTCTTCTGAAGCTCAGGCAGCCGAAAAACAGTAAGTTGGTGATTTTTGACATGCGTCGTCTGGGTGCCACTCGGGCGGACAGGATCTCGTCACTCGGCCGATGTGGCTTCCGTCGCTCGGCCGAGTGCACACATGAAGCGTATCCGATCTGGTCGGCCGAGCGGTGTCTCGCTGGTCGGCCGAGTGACTCATTCACTCGGCCGAGTGGGACACCAAAAATGACCAAACAGCTTGTTTTGGCCTCCTCGTCGCTCCTGCGATGTTCTTTCTTCTTCCGCTCCTCTCCAACAGCAAAATACCCCTCAGGGAGGTCATCGGTGACACTCTGGAGTAGGCGTATCTCGAGATCACTCCAAATCGCTCCAAATCTCCTGAAATGCGACAAAAACAACAAATCGTGAAAAGCATCGCAATATCATCGATATATCGTGAAAAACATGATTTGGGCGATCTAAATGGCATGCAAACATGCGGGAAAAAAGTGTAAAATAAGGAGTGATCAGTCATCTACTACCCCCACCGGATATTTGACCGATCGGTCTGCAAGCTGTAGGGTCATACCGGTGGGCTCCAAGTCGCCCATCCCTATCCTCTTATACAACGACAGGGGCATTAAACTGACGCTCACCCCAAGATCGACGAGCGCACGATGGATCTTTACCTCCCCGATCGCACAAGGGATAGAGAAGCTCCACGGGTCTTTAAGCTTAGGCGGATTTGCTCTCTGAATGAGAGCGCTGCATTCCACCGTTAATACGACCTTCTCCTTTCTCGAGCCTCTTGTCACCAAATCCTTTAGAAATTTTGCGTAGGAGGGAATCGTCTCGATAGCTTCGAGGAAGGGGATTTGCAAGCTTAGATCATTTACCATGGCAAAGAATTTGCCATACTTTTCGTCTATCTTGGCTTGGGCTAGCCATTGTGAAAAAGGCACAACGGGCTTGAACAATTTGAGGCTCCCTTCCTCATTTTTTTTCTTCTCCTCTTCAGGGACTCCCTCCGGAGTCGTTGGCTTTGGCGATGAAGCACCGTCGTCATTCAATTTCTCAATTGGTCGCTCTACGACCAACGGTGCTTCCGGTTCTTTGGTGGGCACTCTTGTATGGATTTGTGTCCTGCTTCTTAAAACAATAGCGGACACATTCGCATGCTCGTGTGTGAGTGCCAAAGTCTGGTTTGCTCCCCTCGGGTTCACTTCCGGTTGTGGCGGCAATAGATTCCGCAACCTTTGAAGGTTCGCCACTTGTAACCCCAGCTGGGTTACTTGGTCAGTGAGAGCCTGCTGATCCATCTCTAGTTCAAATTAATCTTCTCCTGGTTGGTGATGTATTGAGTCAAGAGGGACTCAACCGGAGAGATGGCCCTCTGCTGGCCGTATTGCTGTTGCTGCTGAATGGGCTGCTGATTCCTGGGAGCATAATGCTGATATTGTTGTGGAGGCTGCTGCTGCTGAAACTGCTACTGCTGAGGCCTAGCCGGCTGATATATCTGTTGTTGCTGCTACGGAGGCGGCTGCTGCTGATAGGGCGCCCGGTAGCTAAGGTTAGGATGGTTTCGGTTGTTTAGAGAGTAGGCCGGGTTGGAGCTAGTCCGTGGTGGATACGGCGCATTTCCCATAGGATTGTAGAATAGTGCGCTCGCATGGTCCAATGGAGGTGAGATGTCACCACCCTTGAAGTCTCCAATGACTTCGGATTCCACCGCCGCGATATGTTGTGTACCGGCACCACCGGCTCCTACCATTAGCGCTGAGATCTGGGTCGACAGCAAGTCAAACTTTCTGGATAATTTGTCGACGTCCTCGACTGTGTGGATACCCCCAGATCTAGGTGTGGCTCTCTCGTCACACCATCGCTCATTGTTCGATGCCATGTTTTCTAATATGTTCCCGGCATCTTCTTCACTTCTAGACATGAAGGACCCCCCAGCCGCAGCGTCCATAGAAGATTTCAAGTCATCCCTCAATCTATTGTAGTACAGATTAATTATCTGCCACTTGGGAAGCTCGTGATGAGGGAATCTTCGCTGCATTTCTTTGTATCTCGTCCAAGCTTCATGCAAGGACTCGTGGCTGGCCTGGGAGAAGGAGGAGATCTCACTCCTCAGCTTCATGGTCTTCCCCAGAGGAAAGAACTTTGTCAGAAAGGCATTTGAAAGCTTATCCCAAGTGTTGAATGTATTTGGGTCCGTCCCCCTAAGCCACAGCTTGGCCTTATCCCACAAAGAGAAGGGGATTAACTTCAGACGGATAGCTTCAGGTGTGACACCATTTATCCGGAAGGTGTCACATTTCTCTAAGAAGGAGTCCAAATGTTCGATGGGGCTCTCTATGGGTGCCCCAGAGAATTGATCCTACTGGATCCACGTCACCAAAGACGGCTTAAGCTCGAAGCTTTACGCCGTAATAGCAGGAGGTCGGATAGCGGAGGTGGACTCGATGGATGGCATTGAGTATTCCAGCAGGGACTTGTCAAGTGGGGTGTTCTCCCCCATGGCTTCGGACTCTTCTCTTATTCACTTCTCTGCGGCCAGACGCCTTAGGGTGGCGTTTATCTCAGGATCAACAGGAATCAAGTCGTCAAGACATCTTGTGTTCCTGCGCATTCAAAGCAACAAACACCCGTGAAGCGAAAAGTGGGAAAGAAACAGATAAAATAGAAAATAAAAATAAGAAAATAAAAATGAAAGATGAAAAAGAAGAATGCAAAAAATTATTGCAAGGTAGAGATGTGAGCTAGACTCAAGGGTTCATGAGATCCTAAAATAACAAGCACGTTGCCTCCCCGGCAACGGTGCCATAAAGCTTGACGTCCCCCGTGTTTTGGCGTGTTTGATGTGCAATAATATGTGATTGGGAACGTGAGATTTAAATATTTATAACCGCAAGCACACGGTGTTGTAGTGTGGCTTGGGGGTCGAACTCAGAGAGGCATGGTTGTGCTTGTGTCAGAAAGGACCGGATTCACCCTAGGGGTGAGCTAGCTCGAATCGAATGATGGGTTGTCACGAATCACAGAAATGAGGATAAACAATAATAAGGGAAACCCGGGACTTCGGTTTCCACCCTATCATGTGATTCTCTCTAACACGGTCGACGGATATGATAACGATCGAAATTAGGGTCTAATGGTTAGAAGTTGCCTCTAAGAGTGATACCAGCGTCCCATGGGCCCGATATTCCGGTCGGTGCCCAGGATGATACGCTGGACTACCCGGGTTCGGTCAGTGGGCATTCCCATGTCCATTAACACTGACCGACCCCGGGAGCACTAAGCTCACAACGATGACTTCCAACATCTCATCCTGCCGCTCCTGCGCGCTAGGATTCGACGTCTACGCTAAGGGCGTGAGCTATGGCTAGGGGGTCAACCGCCAAGTTTATTCCCCCTTGGCCCAACGGTCAAAGGCGGTCTTTTTCCCGTCGATGACAATGAAACACCATGCGTAACCGATAGATTCCTAATCCCTATCGATTTCCTAGTCCTATGGACGCATCAGGGAGAACCCACGAAGGGGTTTCCACCAAAATCCCAGATTGGGGAACTACTCACACATATTAAGCAAAAAGCAATCTAAATGAAAATCGACCGTTAAAAACATAATCAGACGATTGGAATGGAGTAATAGCAATGCAATTAAGATAATATCAAAGTTTGGTTAAGATCAGAACACTTACAAATAACAAAGAAATTACAGCCGTCACAAGAGAGAAAAACAGTAAAAAAATACAACTCTCGTTTCTGGAAAACCTAGGGTTTATATATATAGAAAACGACATCATCCGATCGGGTGATGAATCACTCGATCGAGTGACCTGCTGCGAACTTCGGTGCAATCTTCAGATTTTCACCCGGTCAGGCGACACGGTCGGTTGGCGGAAGCTGCTCATCGTTTGGATCTTGAGCTTATCGGGTGAACCGATCGGTTGATAAATCAACCGATCGTTTGGAATTGTTGCCCAAAAAGACAGAGACTCGCGACATTTTGGCACGGTAAGCTAGCCGTTGGGTGAGATGTCCGGGTCGTGTCTTCGAGGAAACGGCTCCAGATGAACCGATCGGGTGATGATCACCCGATCGGTTGGATTTCAGCTCCAATTTCCCGAGAAGTTAGTCAGGTTGAACCGATCGGCGACCCGGTCGGTTGATGCTCTCGTAGCTTCAACTGCTGTCCGGGTGGTGCACGCGTGCACCACCCGATCGGTTGGCTGTGTCCAACCGATCGGGTGGGGGTTGAAAGATGGCGATCTTCGTCGTTTGACCCCCTGGATCACGCGTGACTCCTTCCGTTTCTCCGGGGACTTATGATATCGTCGTTATATGTCCCCTACACTGTCAAACTCCTGCAAACATACAAAAACACAGGAAAGTGAAAGAAAATGAGAAAATACGAGAAAACGGATACGAGACGGCAGAAAACAACGGAAAAACACAAAGGAAGACGTGCGTGAATATATGAAATATAAACGCACGTCAATTACCATCTACAAATTAACAATCATCTCATCCTCAATATATTCTCCATCATATCGGCTCCTAAACCTATTCTCCCTAATCAATGAACCATCGAACCAGGGCTGTCCTTACCCCGATCATCAAATCTACTAATCTTATTAAAATCCATCTTCCTAACGTCCCATCTGTCTCAACATGTCGCATTATTTCCATTGTCTTCTCACGTCAACTCAATAACCAAGTCTTGATGCTTTAAATGTTCTACTCACTCTCATGATCACTCTAACTCATACTATCCCGTCCTAGCTACTCCTATCTATCACTCGTCCAAGTTTCAGATCGATTAAGTACGCATCTCTCTATACATAATTTCATCCAATCAGAGTTCTCCATTGAGTCAGTCACACATTTGTATTATGAATAAGTCTTGGACATCGCATTCTTCTCATCCAAAGAAATTTAATCTTATATCTTTGTGTTCCAAAATCAACTATCCATCGGTACACCATATCTCATCTCACTCACCTGCAAACATAACCCTATAGCAATAATAACTAGTACTCACAATACCGTAACAATCAAGCATAACACTCCCGCAGAGGGAAGGAAGGAAGTTTAAGGCCAATGACATATTTTAAAATATTCGGGAAAAACTTGTGGAGTTGTGGTAGTGGATGAGGAAAGAAATGGGTTGTGATTTTGTGTGCTAGTCTCAAAACTTTAAAGATTTGGTTTAAAAGAAAACAAAAGTTTTGATATAATCACATGCAGCCAAAGATAAGCTATTCTATAATACGAAAGACTAAGTATAAGGAATTGCCTGCTATGATGCTATTGTTGGAAGCAACGATCTAGGATCTTGGTTTGATGATGACAAACGTGTCGGTATATCTAATGTGTGTGCTCAGTGTGTTTCAGGCTTGGCGAAATAATGTATTCTCAGTATTTGGCGACATTGCTATTCGTATAGCACATTGGGAGAGATGAAGCATGTGTGCACAAAGAAGTTTGACTTGGTCAATGAAGAGCAAAGTTGGACTTGGTCAAATTGGTGGTTGGATCAATTCAAATCTTTTTGAACTACACATCAAATCCCAAATTGATTGATTCAACCCAATCCCTAGCCAATTACAAATCCTATGTTGATTGGGTCAAAATTCAAATCAATTAGGGAGATTTGTTGCTACCCATTACCTATTCAAACTCCTAATCAAATCATCTAAAATCCCAACTACTTTGTATCAATCCCCTAGCACATCCTACAAAAGGCCATCTCCCAAAACCCTAAAAATGATCACGGCCTACAAAGAAGAAAGTGTATTCGGCTACAAAAAAAATTTGTGTGGCTTACGAAAATAAAGAGGAGGCCGTAGGCTAATAATTATTATCAAGCATCTCCTTCTCCTTTTAACCCTATACCCTAATTGCCTCAGCCGTAGATCCTAAGCCCAAAGGAAATCCAAGCCATCAAATCTTCACAAAAGAAATCCAAGCCAAACAGCCGTAGATCCCAAACCTTCACAACTCACCGCTGCACTCAACAACATCGGCATTGTTGAAGACAAGCCCGCCGTCGTCGACGTTATCATCGAAGAAGCGCCGCTGTTGAATGTCATCCACGATGAACTCCGCTGCACATCGTTGCCAAGGGAGCGAAATCCTCGACGCTACATCTTGAAGTCCTCGCCGTCGAAAACAGAGTCGCCGCCATCGAGAACAGAGTCCGCCGTCGCCGTCATCATCTAGTTCTTCATCGCCGTTGTCGCAGAGGAGCTCGAATTTGCTATCGCTGCTGCTCTCATCAGACATCGCCGTAAGGAGGAGCCAATAACCATCGCCGACAACGAAAGAGCTCCGCTGCCGTCACCTGAGTCGCAGCCCTTCGATCAGACATTTAATCGAACACCTCAAGTGCGCGAACAAAACGGCGTATCGCCATAGCCTGAAGAAAGTCGCTGTTGACCCGCACGCTGAAGGAGTCACTCGCCGTCCTAACGCCGCCGTTGCCTGGGTTGAAGCCACCGGCGAGCTTCACGAACGAGTCGCCCCTGCCTCGAGCTGATCACCGGAGTTCCCATTGAATGAAGTCGACGAGAGATCACCGGAGAAGCTGAAGTTCGCATCTTTGTCGTTGCCACAAACTTGAGGATCACCGGAGCCTGTCTGCCGCTGCTGCTGTCGAAGAAGACGTCGGAGAAGCCACCGCCGTTTCGCCGTAGCCATCGAGATCCCTTCGTCGTTGCCTGCATGCTCTAACAAAATTAAAGAGGCGCTGACGTGGCGATAGGTGAGCTGTGAGATCGGGGTTGAGGAGAATTTAACCAACGGCGTGGATCCAACCTCAGTCGATCGCGCGTTATCGAGTTAAAGCTGTCGCCTGATGACGTGGTATTAAAAGCTAAGGGAGCTACTCTGCGCACAGACCACTAAATAAATCGATTTGAACTCTTTTGCTCTGCGCACCGATCGCTTGAGTTTAAGTGATTTGCTGAGCGCACAGACCGAAGAATAAAAGGAATTGAACTGAATTGCTTTGTGCACAGACCAGTGCACAACTTGACATCCAGGAGTCAGATTGAGACACCGTTTGCGTCAGATTGGAGCTGACGACGTGCTGATTGACAGAGACGCCTACACAGACACAAACTGAGCATTTCTAAACTCTAAACTCCTTTATTTGTGTCTTAGTGTAACGTTCTCTGTAGGGGAAACTTTTACCTATTTTTGTGGACTATTTTGGGACTTGTCTAGTTGGGACTAGACAAGTGGGACCCAGCTAGTTTGGGACTAGCTGGTAGAAAGCTTTGCTAGGATTGATAGTGAGAGAAAACACTGTGTGTGTGGTACTGAGAGTCTGGCGAGTGTTGAGACGTAGAGGGTACTCTGAGCGTGCTCTAACTTGTGACTTTGTACCTATTGCACTATTCAATCTAGTATTTACTTTGGGGGCTGGAGTAGGTCGTTGGGACGACCGAACCAGGGTAAATCTGCTGTGTACTCTGTGTCTGCCTTTCATTACTCTGGTTGTGCTTTTAACTGCGTGTGATTTCTTGTGAGTTGCACGAGAATTTTTTATTAGCCTATTCCCCCCCCCCCCTCTAGGCTAGGATCTAGATCCAACAAGTGGTATCAGAGCCAGTTTAGTAGATCTAGCCTAGTTTGACCATGGACCACATTGATAGTGCTTTTGCTGAGGGTCAGTCTATTTCCCGACCACCTAGATTTAATGGAGGAGATTATGCTTACTGGAAAAATCGTATGAAAATCTATCTTATTTCTATTGATTATAAAGCTTGGCAAATTGTTGAAAAAGGATATAAATCACCTGTTATCAAAAGTGAAAATACTGAGATGCCTAAACCTGATGATAAGTGGGATGATAATGATTGGAAGCTTTATTCTTTAAATGCTAAAGCTATGAATGCTCTTATTTGTGCATTAGAAAAATCTGAATTCAATCGTATCTCACATTGTCTAACTGCGCAGGAAATATGGCATACTTTGGAGGTGACGCACGAGGGAACGTCACAGGTGAAGGAGTCTAGACTTGCACTTCTGAGCACGGAATACGAGGGATTTCGCATGCTACCATCAGAGACGATATCAGAAATGTTTACGAGGTTCACCAACATTGTCTACAAGTCTAGTGCGCTCGGTAAGCCATATTCTAGCCTTGAGCAGGTGAGGAAGATATTAAGAGCTCTGCCAAGCTCTTTCAGGCCTAAAGTCACTGCCATCCAAGAAGCGAAAGATTTGTCACAGATGAGGGTGGAGGACTTAATAGGTAATTTAATGTCCCACGAGCTTGAATTGCAAAATATTGATGAAAGGGAGAAACCTGAGGAAAAAGAGAAAGCTACCAAGCCACTTGCTCTGAAAGCTGACGAAAGTAAAGAAGATGATGATGACATATCGCTAATGGTCAGAAATTTCAGAAAGTTTGTCCAGACCAAGCAAGGAAGAGCAGAAATGGCACCCAGGTTTAATCGCTCTAACTTTTTTCAGTCTTCTAAGCAAAATTATGATCAGAATACTACTAATAGAATGACTTGTTTTAAATGCAAGAAAAGAGGACATCGAATGAGGGATTGCCCACATGAGACAGCTCAGGTAGCTAAAGAAAAGGGAAAATCCAAGGTGCTTACTTGGGACATGGATAGCGAAGCTGAGAGCGAGGAGGAGGAACACGAAGCCCATTCATGCATGGCATTGATGGGAATACACTATGAGGTAATTTCTGGTAGTAAAACTGAACTCCTTACTCTTTGTAAAGAAATGCAAGATAAAATAGTAGAGCTTGAATCCACTATAGATGATTATCAAAATGAGAACTTTGAAATGCAACAATCTGAATATGAAATGTCTAAAGAAATGAGAACTTTGAAATGCAACAATCTGAATATGAAATGTCTAAAGAGATTGAAAAACTCAAAATTGATATTGTTGCATGTGACTCTACTATTGATATTTTGAAAAAGGAAAAATCCATTTTTAATGATGAAGCACCTTGTCTCTCTTGCCCTTCCTTGATGAATAATATTAGCACGCTTAAACTTGATTTGATTAAGCTCGAAACTGAAAAAGACTATGTTATTAGAGAGCTTAATGATAAATTCTGCATGCTGGATAATGATTTTAAAAGAAAAATGGTTGAATTTGAAAAGAAGGAAGAGGAAAACAAGAGAGCTTTTATAAGTAAATGCACATTGCTTGTGGAAGAAAATAAATTGTTGAAAACCAAAGTCTCTAATCTTGAATTGGCCATTAAGAAATTCTCTACGGGAAAACAATCGTTGGACACTATTTTAGAGAATCAATTATATGGCAATAATAGAAGAGGACTTGGTTTTGGTCTGAAAAACGTTGAAAAGTAAAAATTCAAGAAATTCCACAATGCACCGTCTATTGCGAAGAACTTATATGCAAAGTGCTTTACTTGTGATAGTGTAGGCCATACTTCATACTATTTGTAAATTTAGGAACACTAAAATCAAGTTTAAACAAGTGTGGGTTCCTAAAACAATATTGGCTAACACTAGTGGACCTTGTTGGATTCCAAGGTCACACTTAACACCTTTCATGTAGGTGTGATGGAGTTTTGGCGAGGAGCGTTAAATTCAATGTTTCATTCTTTTAGCCCCTTCGTCAAATAGCGACGAGAAGGTATAATTTCTATCCCTCTTTGCATTGCATTGCATACCTTCATAGATTTTTTGTGTGCTTGATTTATTTTGGTTTGTGTGCTTGCATGGATGATTTTTAATGTTTTTATTTCTGAAAAAAAATCAAAAATCAAAAATCGAAAAAATGTGTGCTTATTGAATCCTCTTTTGAATCTCTTGAGTGATATTGTATGAATGATCAATTCTATCCCTTGTAGAAGTCAATTCATTATTGTTGTAGCTACATGAACATGATGTTATTCCTTTTAGTAGCCATGACATGTCTCATAAGTTTCAAACTTGACTTCTACACCTACATTTGCACTTTCACGATATTTGACTTTTTAGTGCTTTTGGAGATTCTTTTGAAGAATAATGGAAAGTGAATGTAGGAATGATTAATTTCTTAAATTTCTAAGGGATATGATGTGTTTAGCCATGAATTAAAATTGAGCACAAAAGAATTGAAAAAAAAACGATATTTGCTCCGTATGAAAAATGGACACTTCATGGCTAAAACACAACCCACGAGTATCCAACTTGTGCTACATGGGTAATCATTAGCGTTGGTGTATATAACTCGTCAAGCAATGCCATCCCACATTTAAAAGTCCTTTTAGGCCATGTTTTGGGATTCGGTATTTTGAACTCATCTTTGATGAGGTGGGAAAAATCAATCCTAGTGATATTCATGAAAATTGGAAATTGTGGATTGATTTGGTTGAATTTCTGAAATTGAATCTCCTCTTGCACTTAATTGTCTATAGCACTACACTTTCACAAAGGTGGAGAAGTCCGGGTATGAAATTATATGAACTTGAACTGCCTATTATTTAGACTACTCATGCAAATTGCACGCTACTTCTAATAATGATTTATTTTTGCATGTGATATTTTTGTGACTTCATTAATCCACTTTTGGTGATTACAAAGGGGGAGAAAGAAAAGATTTTGAGAGCTTTGATGTTGATATTATTTGTTGAAGGGGAGCCTGAAATATTCTTGAATACTTGTTGAAGGGGGAGCTTGAGAGAAGGGGGAGCATGCTATTGTATTTGTTATAATCCATATTCATATTGCATATTGCATTACACCCTTCAACATGCTATCTCATGATCCATATTGCATTACACCCTTCAACACACTTCACACACTCATTCCTATTGATAAAATCTTTTGTGGGTTTGTCATCACCAAAAGGGGGAGATTGTTGGAAGCAACGATCTAGGATCTTGGTTTGATGATGACAAACGTGTCGGTATATCTAATGTGTGTGCTCAGTGTGTTTCAGGCTTGGCGAAATAATGTATTCTCAGTTTTTGGCGACATTGCTATTCGTATAGCACATTGGGAGAGATGAAGCGTGTGTGCACAAAGAAGTTTGACTTGGTCAATGAAGAGCAAAGTTGGACTTGGTCAAATTGGTGGTTGGATCAATTCAAATCTTTTTGAACTACACATCAAATCCCAAATTGATTGATTCAACCCAATCCCTAATCAATTACAAATCCTATGTTGATTGGGTCAAAATTCAAATCAATTAGGGAGATTTGTTGCTACCCATTACCTATTCAAACTCCTAATCAAATCATCTAAAATCCCAACTACTTTGTATCAATCCCCTAGCACATCCTACAAAAGGCCATCTCCCAAAACCCTAAAAATGATCACGGCCTACAAAAAAGAAAGTGTATTCGGCTACAAAAAAAATTTGTGTGGCTTACGAAAATAAAAAGGACGCCGTAGGCTAATAATTATTATCAAGCATCTCCTTCTCCTTTTAACCCTATACCCTAATTGCCTCAGCCGTAGATCCTAAGCCCAAAGGAAATCCAAGCCATCAAATCTTCACAAAAGAAATCCAAGCCAAACAGCCGTAGATCCCAACCCTTCACAACTCACCACTGCACTAAACAACGTCGGCATTGTTGAAGACAAGCCCGCCGTCGTCGACGTTATCATCGAAGAAGCGCCGCTGCTGAACGTCATCCACGATGAACTCCGCTGCACATCGTTGCCAAGGGAGCGAAATCCTCGACGCTACATCTTGAAGTCCTCGTCGTCGAAAACAGAGTCACCGCCGTCGAGAACAGAGTCCGCCGTCGCCGTCATCATCTAGTTCTGCATCGCCGTTGTCGCAGAGGAGCTCGGATTCGCTATCGTTGCTGCTCTCATCAGACATCGCCTTAAGGAGGAGCCAATAACCGTCGCCGACAACGAAAGAGCTCCGCTGCCGTCACCTGAGTCGCAGCCCTTCGATCAGACATTTGATCGAACACCTCAAGTGCACGAACAAAACGGCGTATCGCCATTGCCTGAAGCAAGTCGCTGTTGACCCGCACGCTGAAGGAGTCACTCGCCGTCCTAACGCCGTCGTTGCCCGGGTTGAAGCCACCGGCAAGCTTCACCAACGAGTCGCCCCTGCCTCGAGCTGATCACCGGAGTTCCCATTGAACGAAGTTGACAAGAGATCACCGGAGAAGCTGAAGTTCACGTCTTCGTCGTTGCCATAAACTTGAGGATCACCGGAGCCTGTCTGTCGCTGCTACTGTCGAAGAATACGTCGGAGAAGCCACCGCCGTTTCGCCGTAGCCATCGAGATCCCTTCGCCCTTGCCTGCATGCTCTAACAAAATTAAAGAGGCGCTGACGTGGCGACAGGTGAGCTGTGAGATCGGGGTTGAGGAGAATTTAACCAACGGCGTGTATCCAACCTCAGTCGATCGCGCGTTATCGAGTTAAAGCTGCCGCCTGATGACGTGGTATTAAAAGCTAAGGGAGCTGCTCTGCGCACAGACCACTAAATAAATCGATTTGAACTCTTTTGCTCTACGCACCGACCGCTTGAGTTTAAGTGATTTGCTGAGCGCAGAGACCGAAGAATAAAAGGAATTGAACTGAATTGCTTTGTGCACAGACCAGTGCACAACTTGACATCCAGGAGTCAGATTGAGACACCGTTTGCGTCAGATTGGAGCTTACGACGTGCCGATTGACAGAGACGCCTACACAGACACAAACTGAGCATTTCTAAACTCTAAACTCCTTTATTTGTGTCTTAGTGTAACGTTCTCTGTATGGGAAACTTTTACCTATTTTTGTGGACTATTTTGGGACTTGTCTAGTTGGGACTAGACAAGTGGGACCCAGCTAGTTTGGGACTAGCTGGTAGAAAGCTTTGCTAGGATTGATAGTGAGAGGAAACACTGTGTGTGGGGTACTGAGAGTCTGGCGAGTGTAGATTCGTAGAGGGTGCTCTGAGCGTGCTCTAACTTGTGACTTTGTACCTATTGCATTATTCAATCTAGTATTTGCTTTGGGGGCTGGAGTAGGTCGTTGGGACGACCGAACCAGGGTAAATCTACTGTGTACTCTGTGTCTGCCTTTCATTACTCTGGTTGTGCTTTTTAACTGCGTGTGATTTCTCGTGAGTTGCACGAGAATTTTTTATTAGCCTATTCACCCCCCCCCCTCTAGGCTAGGATCCAGATCCAACAGCTATCCACAACTATATGAATACCTTCATTCAGACAACTCCATACATATACCACAGACCACACTGAGTATACATACATACATGATGCCAGAGACAAACATTAATATCCTAAAGGCAGCACACTCGTACAGGTCCACACACTCTACCTATACACATGTACTACGATGACATCATAAAACCAATGGGCCCATGACTAAACTAGAGTTGACACAAGCAACTACAAACACTAATGTCTACACAATGGAAAGGAAGCCGAACTAAAACCAAAACGAAACAAGATCGGATAGAACGAGTTCAAATAAGGCGAGATAAAGAGATAGCTGGTTGGGTGGGACAAAAATATTGCTCAAAATAATTAAATGGACGAAGTAAGAATTACGTGTTAAATATGGTATCATATACTTTTATACTTATAAAAATATGTAGAAAAAGTGAGCAGATGTTTTACAGCTCAGAAAACAGTTAGACGAAGGAAGAAGAGGAGGATGAGGTAGTGATTGTTATGAAAATGAAAATAAGTTTATACAAAGATTTTTTTTTGAAATGTAAGCACGATGAACGTAGAACTGATATATGTAAAAATTAAAGTTCTCTTTACTTTAGAAAATATTCTAAAAGTGCGTATGGTAAGTGGTAAAAATAAATTTCGTAGTTAGAAAAAGTTATATATTGAATTGTCATAACGGTAACAAGTTTTTTTAAAAAACTGAAATACGAAAAATACCGATTCGAAAATAAGTACGAGATAGTAACCTAAAAATTACAACTAAGAAGGTTCCAAAATCGGTGAAAGAATTTCAACTCAACCGAAAGTAAGAAATTTAAATACTTAATAAGGGTTTTCAAAGAAGTTAAACCAAGTGAAGAATTTAATAATGAATTTCAAAAATACCATTAAATGAAGCAGGATTTGCAATGGAAAAGATTCGAAGGATCAACGATAATCGTCAGGAAGTTATCACGTGAATCGGGGGAAAGGAAAATGATCGCATGATGACTCCGCCTAGGAGATGATTCATGAAAGATACGATGGAACTCTACGGCCGATAACACAAAGGTGTAATGATCAGAAAGACGCTATAAGTCAGGAGTTCTAGTTATCAGGCCGTCTAAAGATCGGGAGAACTCAGCACCAAGTCTTCCTAATGAATTAAACTGTAATAAAGAGATCTCAGGGAAAGGCCCTAAGAGAATCAAGATTACGCTCTGCTCGGCCGGAAGTCGATGGACCCGAGCGAACAACTAAAAGACGGGCTCTAGAAATCTAACACGGTCAGATTCAAGTGAGGGCTACTAAGGTGTCCTAAGACGAGGATGACTAAATCTTAACCAAGGCGCCTGACTATCAAACCTGGACGTCTACTTAAGTCTTCCTACCATCTAAGACAAGGAAACCTAACTTAGATTCGTACATGTTAAGCTGGATATTAAATGAATGAGGTACTCTTATTATTCCTAACTTTTGCACGACCTGCATGGGCCACCACTACAACCTGTCACGCCCCGCTTCCCAAAACTACAGAGGCGAAGCGTGACTAAGGCCTCCTTCGGCTGGAGCTGTGAAGCTTGGACCCAATAAGCGTCTGTAGGGGTACCATTCAAAAATTTCAGGTTCTTGCATATATATAATCCGAAACAACAAAAGTACAGAAAGAAAAGGATGCATTCATTTTATGATAGAGATAATATCCAGCATATGACAAGTCTTATAAAGGGAGCATAATCATGGCAACAAACTGCAGAAAAGGAAACTAATAGTGCAAAGCACCCAACCTAGGCAGAGAGTAAAGTGGTGCTACTCACCCAGACTAAAAAGTAGTAACCTATGGAAGTCAACAACGGTGGGGAACATCTAAGTCTGGTCCTCGTCAGGTACGTCCTCCGGGTTGACGTGCTCGGGCTCCACGTACTCTGGTAAGTCTGCCTCGTCAACGAACTCCGGCTCGACACCTGACGTATAGCACCCAAGAGAAAAGAAACTGTACGTCAGGTAAAGTCTACAAAGGAGGGATAGACTCTACTGCAAGTGTACTGTAATGTAAAACAACGATTAACTGGTTGATTAACATGCTGGGGTTATAACATGGCAGTTAAAGAAAGTAAACCGGTGCAGAAAAAGTAAACACGACAAATAGTAGCCGTAGCATGTGCTACCGACTACGGGACTAACCTAAACGGGACAAGTCAAGACAAGACACAACACGACAAGACACGACAAGACACGTGTGACTCGAAGGGTTCACGGCTTACGGTTCGAGGGGGATCAGACCCTCTCCCCGTGCGCACGCTCAACCCTACCCCACCCAAGTGCACAAGACAAGTCCGTACAAGGGATCACTATCTCTGGCTTGGAGAGTGCCCTATTGCCCGCAGGCTGTGTATCCGTACAAGGGATCACTCACTCTCTGGTGAGTGCCCTATTGCCTGCAGGCTGTGTATCCGTACAAGGGAACACTCACTCTCTGGTGAGTGCCCTATTGCCCGCAGGCTGTGTATCCGTACAAGGGATCACTCACTCTCTGGTGAGTGCCCTATTGCCCGCAGGCTGTGTTTCCGTACAAGGGATCACTCACTCTCTCGTGAGTGCCCTATTGCCCGGAGGCTGTGCATAACAAGACACGACATGACAAGTAAGGAATTGTTCTTCTAGGGGGTCCACACGCACGCACTCACAGGAAAACCCTAAGGTGTCAGTTGGTGTTGTTGCGCTTAGACTTCGTTGTCAAGTCTAATCTGTCGAGGGGGTCACGGATGCTATCTTTGTTTACGTTTTAACAGTTCTAAGAGTATAAGGCCTAAACACGGCCGAAAGTACAAGAGAGTACACTTGCCGGCGGTGGCGAGTGCGTCGTCTGTCCGGAGCGTCCCGTCAAAGCGTCGCATCGGCGATGGTCCGTCTGAAACAGGATAACGGGGATGTTAGATTGTGCTTTTCGTCAATCCTATTACGGTTTGTTTCTAAATTTGGCAGGACGACCATAACAGTCAAAAAGTCACGTCTTTTGGTGATTTGTTCGGTCTAGATCGACGTCTACCCTATGTGCACAGAAATTTAGTTCGTTCGTCGATCTTTCCTACGGTGGACAACATTTTAAAGATGCAGAAAAATAACTTTAGTTCACGTTGACAAATTTTAGATTAGGTTTTACGTTTCGCTACGTGTGGGTTCTTACTACACGTTAGGGGGACCAACCTTTTGACGTCGTCCAAAAAGTGGATGTCGGGTCTGAACGGTAAAGCGTCGGCATCGTCGGCAACTCCTCGGCCGTAGGTAGAGCAGCAAGGCACCTCTGGATAGTGAGGTGGAGGAACAAAATCAGCGAGCAAGTGGCGATCTTTCTCCAGTTGCGGGTAGCGCAATGGATCTTCACGACGGCGGCGACGTCGAGTGAAAACACGTGTGCACGACGATGCACGTGAACTTCGAGGGTCCAAGGGGGCTGTCAGTAGTTGAAGTAGTTCAGCAGGAGTTACTCGGCCCGATGGGTGGCCGACAGCACGAGCGTACGGCGGTGGGTGGCCGTGAGAAGTCGAAGGGGACAGATTCGTGCAATGTTTGTTGTCGCACGTCTCAGCAGAATACCAACGATGAACAGCGACAATGGAAAATTGCAGAAGCTAAAGGACTTCAAGAGGAAGCCAACGGTGATGGAGTGGTTACCGGAAGGGTCGGAGGTGGTCGTACGCCGGCGTAGAAGTTCAGCACCCAGATCTGTCAAAAACAGCCAATATGGCTTGTTTCGACGAGTTTTCCAGGAGCTAGAGATGTGGGAAAAAGAAAAGGGAAATTGCAAATGATAGAGGGGTTTGATAGGAGTCCAACGATGGTAAGTTGGTCTTCGTAGGTGGCCAGATGACCGGTGGGCGTGAGTTTGAAGTGGCAGCATGCAAACTGTCAAAAACAGCGGCTAGATCTGAGTTCCATGGGGTTTTGAGGAGATCGAGACGTGGAGAAAAGGTAAGGGGAGTTGGAGATGATCGGGGGGTCAAAGAGGAGTCCAGCGGAGGCGGCAGTGGCCAGAGGGGGTGGCCGGAGTGGCAGGGCGGTCGTTTTTCAGCGATGGCACAAAGCTGTCAAAGAGATCTAGCCTGGGCTTTTTGTGTTGCGGTTTGAGTTTCTTGGGGAGGGGCAGAGGGAGGAGATGAAGGTGGTGGAGGTGGCCGACGTTGAGAGGAGGCCGGTGGTGGCTGTCGATAGCGAGGTGGGTGCAAAGAAGAAGGAGGTCGGCGGCTGGTTGATGCCTTGCGTGAAAAATAGTTAGGGTTGGGGGAGTTACATGATTTAAGGAGATATGTTGCTAAACACCTATAGAATTTTGGGTTAATGCGGGAGAGAGGTAGAGATAGAGGGAGTAGAGTTTGGGAAAAAGGGAGGTGACAATAGTGGCTATTGCATGATTCCCTCATACGTTGGAGATATTAGGGGGATTTGGTTTAATTCAAATTTCAAATTGATTAAGGGTTAATTAAGGAAGGAAAAGGATTATGGGATAAGTCTCACTTCGGGCATCTAAAAAATAATCCGAAAATACCGGGACGATCGTAAAGATGAGAAGTATGGGGCTACAGAGTCTGGCCATGTGCTAATCATACCGAGAATTACTATAAAATTGAGAACTGAGCGTTGAAGCCAAAAGACCGAAACGCCCTTCCATTCAAAGCTGTTCTGTGAAAGAACGAGCCGTGAAATGACGTTCCCAAAAATTACTATAAAAATCTACACTTCCATATGGTCTCAACGACAAATCACATTGTATATACCGAATCTAAGAAAGTGTCAAATAAAATACGCGTACGAAAAAATACGTACACGCAAAAAATACGAACGGTCGGAAAGCGGTCGTTACATTCTAACCACCTTAGAAATGATTCCGTCCTCGGAATCACTTATACTAATAAGAAAAATATCTATAAACACTTATGCATACAACTCCCATATCTACATATAACGATCTCTAATCCTATAACTTCAATCAGTGTTCCTCAACACTTCATCATAACTCGTTCTCCACTGGATAACGCTACAACTAGAACCACATCTTAGCACCTGACTATAGATCCACATTACCGTCTACAAACTAACAATCATCTCATCCTCAATATATCCTCCATCATATCGGCTCCTAAACCTATTCTCCTTAATCAATGAACCATCGAACCACAGCTGTCCTTACCCCTATCATCAAATCTCCTAATCTTATTAAAATTCATCTTCCTAACATCCCATCTGTCTCAACATGTCGCAATATTTCCATTGTCATCTCACGTCAACTCAATAATCAAGTCTTGATGCTTTAAATGTTCTACTCACTCTCATGATCACTCTAACTCATACTATCCCGTCCTAGCTACTCCTATCTATCACTCGTCCAAGTTTCAGATCGATTAAGTACGCATCTCTCTATACATAATTTCATCCAATCAGAGTTCTCCATTAATTCTGTCACACATTTGTATTATGAATATGTCTTGGACATCTTATTCTTCTCATCCAAAGAAATCTAATCTAATATCTTTGTGTTCCAAAATCAACTATCTATCGGTACACCATATCTCATCTTACTCTAAGCCTACCCGCAAACATAACCCTATAGCAATAATAACTAGTACTAACAATACCGTAACAATCAAGCATAACACTCCCGAAGAGGGAAGGAAGGAAGTTTAAGGACAATGACATATTTTAAATTATTCGAAAAAAACGTGTGGAGTTGTGGTAATGGATGAGGGAAGATAGGGGTTGTGATCTTGTGTGCTAGTCTCAAAACTTTAAAGATTTGGTTTAAAAGAAAACAAAAGTTTTGATATAATCACATGCGGCCAAAGATAAGCTATTCTATAATACGAAAGACTAAGTATAAGGAATTGCCTGCTATGATGCTATCCACAACTATATGAATACCTTCATTCAGACAACTCCATACATATACCATGGACCACACTGAGTATACATACATACATGATGCCAGAGACAAACACTAATATCCTAAAGACAGCACACTCGTACAGGTCCACACACTCTACCTATACACATGTACTACGATGACATCATAAAACCAATGGGCCCACGACTAAACTAGAGTTGTGATCACTCCATGTTTTACACCCTTTTTCTACATGTTTGCATGCCACTTTGATCGCTCATATCGTGTTTTTTCACTATTATTCGACAATATTGCGATGCTTTTTACGATTTCTTGTTTTTGTCGTATTTCAGGAGATATGGAGCGATTCGGAGTGATTTTGAGATCAAGAGGATTTGCACTCACTCTGGAGTTTCACCCAAGGCTCTTTTGAGGGCTATTCGGCGATGGAAGACAAGTGGAAGAAGAAGGAACTTCATAGGAGCGACGAGGAGGCGAAATGATGAAGAATGGACATCTACAGCATCTCACTCGGCCGAGTGAAGCACTCACTTGGCCGAGCAAGAAGACCACTCGGCCGACCAGACCGGACACGCACCACAGAAGGAAATCAGCGTGCACTCAGCCGAGTGACGATAGTCCACTCGGCCGAGTATGAAGATCCCCTCGCCCGAGTGGCTTGGGAAAATCCACCATCAAAAGAGGCCGACTTACTAGAAACGTATAGGCGATTTTAGAGTTTCGACTCGGCCGAGTACTGAATGCCCCTCGGTCGAGTGAGTAAAGCCACTCGGCCGAGTCACCTCCGAAGACAGACCCCCGAAAATCCCCAACTTACTGGAAATGTACAGGGTTTGTCACTCGGCCGAGTGACATTTGTCACTTGGCCGAGTGAGCCGCCCCGCCTGCTGCGTAAACTACGATTTCTGGGCTGCACAGGGGCATTTTTGTCACGATTTTTTGGGCGATTTTGAGGGGTATTTAAACCCAGTTTTTGCCCTAGTTTAGAAGGACTTTTTGATACTTTTTGGCAGCCTTTTAGAGAGCTTTTTAGAGCATTAGATTTAGCTTTTCTCTTGGAGATTGAAAGGTTCTTTTTGTTGGATGCTATTGGGTTCTCATTGGTTTGTCTCTTTTCTTATCAAAAACTCTATTTTTGATAATTTCTCTATTGCAATGAATTGTGCTGAATTTGTTATTGATTTTCTCATGAATTGCATGATGATTAGTGAGTAGTTTTATCGTCTTAGGGCATAGGGATGAACCCTATGAACCCTATTTCTAAATTGTGATGAATTGGTGAAATTCTTGCTAGAATTGATTAGGGTTAGGTTGGGATTGATTAATTACGGATGGCTAGGGATTCATATTGATTGGGATTTGCAAGAGATTGGGTCCCAATTGATAGGAAGCCCTAGAAATTCGATTTAGATTTATAATTGGACTTCTCTAGAATTGGTTTGCAAGAGATTGGGCCAAAGCTAGGATTTTTAATCGTGTTTCTATACCAATATCCGTTTGCAAGAGATTGGACGAGTAGGAACTATCTCAACCTAGGTCGTAGCTCGAGTTTGCACGAGAGTGGGCTCGAGATATGGTTGAACGATGATGTCGTTCTTCACGCTAGCGGCTTAGGTTAAGGTTTGCAAGAGATTGGCCCTACCCTAGGTTCGCTATAGACCGGCAATAGCGCAAGAGCGTGAGCTTGGTTCTACATTTAGTTGCGACCAGTTCACCTAAAATTCAAGTCTAGCAATGATGTAACCTACGAATCACAACGATGAGATACGGTCCGTAGCGGGGATTCCCTATCCATAGGTGCTTTATTTTATTGATATTTCTATCGACATTCGAACGATTGTGACAATTTTACCCCAAATTATTCTCGACCATCTTGATAGCTAGGTGATTGGAAGGAGACACTATCATTGTTCCTCCCTGAGTTCGATACCCGCTCGTCACTACACCATGCGCTTGCGGTAAGACTACGAGTCGCTTGTCCCGGGTGCGTGTGCATACCGGGGTGCGATCAAGTTTTTGGCGCCGTTGCCGGGGAGGCGACAGTGTTTTATTCTCTTTACTTAGTGTCTTCTTTTTCTTTTATTACTTTTGTCTTTTTACTCCTTATTCGTGCTAACAATTCCTTTGAAACTCTGTTTTCCTTTGCATGTACACGAGATCTACGGCGAACCCCGAGGAAATACTATTTGATCCGGAGATCGAACGTACCGTGAGGAGGATCAGAGCTGAGAGAAGGCACTCTATGGAGGGTGATTGTATGAACCGTACGGAGACACCTGAGGAACTAGCGGCACATATGGCGAGAATCATATCCATCAGAGATAGGCTTCGGCCTAAGACTTCTTCCACCACATCATCCATCACCATGCCAGAATTGGCGGCGGACAAGAATTTTGAGCTAAAGACGGGATTCGTAGTATTGATGCAACAAGACCCGTTTCATGGGAAAGCCCATGAGAATCCGCATTATCACATCCAGCTTTTCTTGTCCAAGTGCGCCACCTTCCAAATGCCGGGCGTTTCCGTTGATGCAATCCGACTGCGACTCTTCCCCTTCACACTCAAAGATAAAGCTTTATATTGGTTGAGGACGTAGATGGAAGGTACATTCACTACTTGGGATGAGTTGGCTAGCGTCTTCGTTGACAAATTCTACCCGCCATCCAAGACGGTGAAGATACAGAGTGCTCTCATGTCCTTTAAGCAAGGACCGCAGGAGACCCTCTATGAGGCATGGGAGCGCTTCAAGGATTTACAGCATCAATGCCCCCATCACAGTATAGAAGATTGGGAGCTTGTTCACAGTTTTTACAATGGACTCCAACCGGGCATGAAGCAAATTATTGACGCAACCGCCAATGGAGCCATATTATCGAAGACCCCGGATGAAGCTACGGCCTTATTAGAGGAGATGGCCTCTAATAACCAACAATAGGGCGACGAGCGAGGTCATTCTTCTTCCTCCTTGAAGACCACTAGTATATATGAGGCCAAGGCCGTAGCGGAGCTTTCAAACAAATTTGACTCTCTCCACAAGGTAGTGGAGAGATTGGAGAAATATATCACCGAGCCACATGGAGCACCCTCTACATCTACGCCGGTAAGCAATATGAGTGATTGGCAAGACCAATCTCAAGCCATGTATGTAGGAGGAGAGCATGGAGAGGTGGCCTTGGAACAAGTGCAATATGTTGCGGGGAACTCCGGATATTGGGCCAACCCGGCCGCTAGAAACCATCCGGGCTTTTCATATGCAAACAATGATGGTGCTTTGAACCCCCTGCCACAACAACTTCCTCAAGCTCGGCCTCCACTATCGCAACCTCAGTATCAACCGAGGGGTCCACCGCAACAAAATTACCCGCCGAGGCAACAAGCAGGACCGTATAGACCACCCGGTTACAATCAAGGTTGGAGAGCTCCCAACCCACCTCAAGCTCAACCACGATCGGACCACGAAGCTAGGGTGGAGGAATTTATGGCGGAGTAAAGGAAGATCAATGCTAGGTTGACGGTGGGACAAGATTCACTAAATACCATCATCGCTCAACTTGGAGAGCAACTTGCATTGCTAAACAAGAACGCCCAACAATTGCCGGCTTAACCCGAGCCCAATCCACGGAGCAACACCGAACACATCAATGCGGTGGTGGCGGTTACAACAAGGGGCGGGAAGGATACCACTCCCGCCATGACCCAAAACAAAGAACCCGTGGTGGAGATTTTGGAAGAAAAAGAACCGGCAAATTAAGAGGAGAGCCAAAAGGAGCCGATTGGAGAAGGAAATTCTAAAGTAGTGGAGCCACTTGATGAGCGCTGCTACATGCCACCGGTGCCGTTTCCACAACGGCTAGCTAGAGCCAAGATAGAGAAAAGGCTCGCCAAGTTCCTTGAATACTTGAGGGGAGTAAGCCTCAATATTCCTTTCTTAGATGCAATAGTTGAGATCCCGTCTTACGCAAAGTTCTTGAAGGACTTGATTTCAGGAAAGAAAAGGAAGGAAAAATTATTCTTGCGGAACAAGGAGCTTGGTTCACCCGGAAGGAGAAGGAGCCGGCGAAATTAAAGGATCCCGGGAGTTTTCGCATCCCTTGCACACTAGGAGGCATCCCTTTGCAAAAAGCTCTAGTTGACTTGGGCGCGAGTGTGAGCCTTATGCCCCTTAGCATGTTCCGAAAATTGAACACGGGCACCGACTTGAAGCCGACCGACATGAGGATTCAACTTGCGGACGGTCGGATTACTAGGCCGGTAGGGATCGCAGAGAACATTCCACTCCAAGTTCTGGGAGGTATATTCTTGCCTTGTGATTTTGTCATCATGGACATCAAGGAAGAGGGCGACACTTCGCTCATACTTGGACGCCCGTTCCTCGCAACCGCCGGTGTTATCGTCGACGTGCATGAAGGAACTCTATCCTTGAATGTTGGGAACATTGAAGTCGAGCTTCACATACCCAAGGCCATGAAACATATGCCCTATTACGAGGAGTTAGACTATGTGGATCTCCTCGATGAAGTGATTGAAGAAGCAATCCCCAACTCTATTGGTGCTCTCCATGACGATGGCTTCGAAGAAGGCCAAGCTTCAGGCGAAGAAGAGAAGTTGGAGCACCCTCCAGATAGCTCCACGGATGGTGATGAAGGTGACACTGATGTTGCAAGAATACGAGAGCTTTGCAAGCTCTCAAAGGCCAAGAATCCGAAGAAAGCTCCACTGAATGGAAGATCGGTGTCACCGGCCAAGAAAAAGATAGGAACAAGCTCTAGCTTGGGGGACTTGTCCCCCAACATTACCCATGATGAGGGGGCATCGAGGAAGATCAATGATCATCACGACCCAAATCCAAGCGGCCTTCCCGATAAGTTCGACGGGCATATCTCGTATGCGCCCAACATAACGAGCTAAACGAATATCTAAAGGGGTCGAGCTCATGACCTTAAACGAGCGCTTGTCGGGAGGCAACCCGACGGTTTTTGCATTGTTTTTATTTGATTTTCATTTTTGGTTTAGCCTTTTATTAGTGTTTAGAGTCTTATGTCCATGAAAATCATGACAACGGGTCCTAATTTTCATGACAGGAGAAGGAGAAAGGGAGATCAATCATATGGAGGATGATCGAGGCAAGGAAGAGCGCTCCAGGAATGCGCTCAGGCCTTAGGAGGAGGAAGAAATAGACTGGAGGAAGAAAAACAGAGACTGGAGCAAAAACGGAGAGCAGATGCAGAAAACAGCACTTCACTCGGCCGAGTAGCTTATGCCACTCGGCCGAGCACAGACTCCACTCGGTCGAGTGGAGCACCAAACAGGGAATTTTCTGTAGACCAACTCTCTGTCACTTTCTGTAACTTTTAGCATTAATTGCCACTCGGCCGAGTCAATTACCACTCGGCCGAGTGAAATAGATAGCCTCCTAGCTCTAGAATTGCTAAGTGGCAGAGCCACTCGACCGAGTGGAGTTTCTCCCTTCGACCGAGTGAACCAAAGCCACTCGGCCGAGTCGTAAGTGGCAAGGAGAGTTTGAAATATCTTTTGTTTACGCCACTCGACCGAGTGACATCGTCACTCGGCCGAGTCATAACAATCCCTATATATGCAGAATCGCAGCAGCTTGATTTGCGAGACAAAGAAAAAAATCCAGCTGCTGTTTCGTTCCCCCCCTCGCCCGCTGCGATACCCCGACCCCTCGCCCGCTGCGCTCCGTGGCCACCCGAGCCGACTGACCCTCGCCGGTGATCGACAGCCCGCCGACCGCCGACAACCGGCCACCACCCCCACTCGCCGGTGCCGGCCGCCGACGCGTCCAATTGCCCGTTTTCACCCCCAAAATGCCCATTTCTACCTATTTCTCTTGATTTGTACGCACGTGAACCCCAAATCCAAATTAATTTTCATATCTATCTATTATCCCCCATCTCCCCCATATATATTGAATATTATTCGCTGATTTGATCGTTTGATTTGCAGGCTAGCTTGGGGGAGCTTTGGGGAGCTTTTGGACGCGCTTTGAGCTTCGCGGCGGAGGCGTCTCTTCACACACAGATGTTTGCTCTCGCGGCATGTTCAGGTATACTCGTTCCATCATTTAGCACATCGTACTACTTATTTGGTTGGGACACGTCTCGCGGCACACATGCCGCCGCGCACTAGGCCACGTACATGGGGATCCGCTGCCAAGCGGAAGAGGACCGATGATCCTGGTCCCTCTTCCGCTAGGGAGGACTCCCCTCCACCTAGCTCGCCACCGCCACCGCCACCGCCACCGCCACCTACATAGCTGATCCCTGCCGATCATGTCCCTCCACCTAGCCCGCCACCGCCACTGCCACCGCCACCTACACAGCCGATCCCTGCCGATCATGTCCCTCCACCCACTCCCGCCGTCAGGCCGATGGGGATTACGTTTCGAAATGACACACACCGCGCCATATTCGAGCGTATCTGCCATCGCTCGATAGTACCCTCTAGGTTTGCACACCTAGCCGACCTAGAACGCCTAGGGGTACTTGAGGGGCTTCTCACGTTGTACAACAACGTGGGATGGCATGACTTTTTGTCGGTGTCGGTGGATACTTACATCCGTCCGACACTAGAGGTCCTCAGTTCCATTGACCGGACCCCTTGAGGATGCTCCTTCCGTCTGATGGATTGAGAGTGTGAGATCACTCTCGACATGCTTAGAGCGTTCTTCCAGTGGCCCGCCGTCCCTGACCCTGACCGAGCCTACGCTCCCACGCACATCCCACCCCCGTCGTTCGAAACCCACACATTCTGGACACGGATCACGGGATCCCCACTTGCCTTTGACCCTAGTAGGGCCAAGGCCTCAGCTATCCTCCACCCCTGCCTCCGCATTGCACAGCACCTTATGGCGACTACTTTCCTCGCGAAGTACGAGCTCGGGACCATGTCTATGCCAGAGCTCTACATGCTCTATGCAATGACTCGCCCTAGGGTTCTAGATAGGGGTAGCGACGACTTGGCCCCCGCCGTCGAGATCGACATTGCTAGTTGGTTTTTGGACCGCATCATCATTTTGGTGAGTGCTCGCTTACCTATGTGTTGTGACGGTCTGATCACCCTTTTGGCCCGTATGACCGGCGTGGACCTACCTGACGACTTGCGTCGACCTCCGGGCCCCACCGCACTTTCCATATATGTTATGGCCCGGATGAAGATGCTTCGTCCCCACGGTACACTGGGTGTGGTTGCACGGTCCCTTCAGCGCTGACTACATGGTTCTTCCGAGCCCCGCTCGGACACACATTGGACCGGCTCACGGGGACTGGATTCCAGCGATGGATCTCCTCATCCCCGCTGCCTACGTGCTTGAGCCCGAGTATGTTGAGCAGGCACCCCCTGCACCACCTGTTGACCCCGTGATCCCTCAGCCTGCACCTGCACTGTCTGCACCTCCTGACACCTCTGTCCACACGTCTGTTAGTGTCGGGAGCACTTTCACTGAGTCCTCCACCACCACCACCACCACTGGGCCTATGTCTGTCGAGCCCATTTCCACACTGAGCCCCGAGCGTCCACCCACCATTCTTGAGAGCGGTGAGTCTTCCTTTACTGCCGCCGTGGAGACCCTCTCCTGATTGTTGTTCTCGACTCCTGGGGAGTCATCTTTTGTGCCCTACACAGCCTCCCCAGTCGTCGACCTTTCGGTCTCCACCGCCCCTGTCTTTACCGAGAGCGTCGTGACATCTGTCCCCGCTTCTACGTCACTGACCTCTCCTGCTGCCTCGTCGCCCATTTTGACTTCCACCTCTGCTGCTGCTACTTCTGCTTCGACCCAGCCTGCGTCCCAGCCTCACAATGAGGCTGGGCATCCCTTAGTGAGCACAGCACCCCTTCCACACTTTCCTGCTGGCCCCGTCCTCTACACTGCCCGCCAGAGACAGCCCCGCACTTCACCTGTTAGACCTGTGCGTCCCTCTGCTCCTCCACCCCCAGACACTCTAGTTCAAAGCATTCATGCTCTTGAGGGGGCTGTTAGTGGACTTCGAGGAGATTTTAGGGCTCTCTCTACCACGGTCAGCGCCGTGCAGACCCGCGTCGCCATCCTTCCCAGTATTCAGGCTTGCCTGAATCAGATTCTGGCGCGTCTGCCTCCACCACCCACACCCTCCCAGCAGCACCACGCCCACCACCTCCACCACCACCTCTGCCACAGGACGGTGCTGGTGCAGCGTCACCACCAGCTTAGGCACACTCTTGATGCCTCTGATATTTTTTGTTGTTTTGCTGCCCGTTTGTTCTTGGGCCTGGTGAATTTTTTGCCCCCCCTCCTCCCCTACTAGTTTGGTGCCTTCCTGATCATATGCTATTATATCTTTTTGGGAGTGAGGGAGAGACTTTTTGGGGACACTTATATTTGCACCATCGTGATCTTTGCATGCATCACATTCATTCACATCTTATTTTCTTTTTGTTTTTCTTTCTCTTTCATCATGCATGCATCCTCACCCACCCCACCCACTTCACGTCTCTCGGTGTGCCACACTTTGCACATTGAGGACACTGTGCACTTTAGCTTGGGGGAGTGAGTTCTCACACTTTTTGCTTTTTGTCACCCTTTATTTTTATTTTTTTCCACCTTTTCTTTGTTTTTACACCACTTTCACTCACTTTTTTCGTTTTCTATCATGCGTCATGTTTTCTTATTTTCTTTGTGTGCCGCATTGTACATAGTAGTATCTATTTTCTTTTATCTTTATCTCTTTCATCTTTTGCTAGAGATGATTTTTCTGTGATGATGATGACGTGGTGTTAGCTTATCTCTATGTGCATGCTATTTTGTCACGTCATAGCTTGTGTTTCAGATATCATGTGCTATGCCCTGCTTTGCATTTGAAATAGTAACCCACTCTTTTTCTGTATGAATATGGATGAAATTCTGTTATTAGCTTATGTTTGATGATTCATATGTATGCTTTTCATAGAAAACACACCAAGCTTCACGCATTGATTGCTTATATCTGGAGTACTGCTTTCCTTTCTCATATCACTTCTTATTGCATGAATTGTACGCTTCACTTTCAGGTTGATTGAATGTTTGCTAGGACGATATATCTGGACTAGTTTACTTTTTGAGATTAAACTGAGTAAATTATATTACTCTGCTGAAAGTTGTCATGCACGTCCTATAGAGTGAACCAAGCGATACATTTATTTCTTTCTCCACTTATCTTGAGCATTATTTCTCTACTTAAAATTCATTGGTGAATTCCCCCCTTAGCAAGTCTATTATCGGCATTTCCCCCGCTATTAATTTTCATGCTCCAAATCCCCAAAATCAAAAAGAAAAAAATATACCTGTAAGTCCTTCTCTCTTTTTATTTGGGATCGCTTATGTATATATGTTTATTCAAAAAAAAGATAAAAATTGAGAAAAAGAAAAGAAAAGAGAAAAGAAGTTTATAAACGATCCCATCTCATACTCTTTCTCTCTTTCTTCCCTCTTTTGTTTTATTTTTTACTTTTTTGGAGCTTCAAAAGAAATGGGGAATGTACATATTAATTTGTTTATGCCACCACGCTTATGGATAAGCTTGAGGGAGAGGATCCAATGATGTGTGAGAGAGTGACTACTTGACAGTGCATGACAACCTAGGCTAAGTAATCTTCTATACTCGGTGAGATTGCTAAAGTTTCACGAAATCCAGAAATCGACACTTAGCATTCATTTCATGAAAGCCATACTTTTATATCCTTACTATTCCATATCGTGTGATATCTCTTATACTCCTTATAGAAAGCATTCAATTGAAAAGGGTGTGATCTATGGTTGTGCATACCGCTTTAGATGCTTCAGACGATGTTAATCCTAGAATGATTCCATATTTCATGCTATTTTGATATTTTGGGGTTTTCTATTTTGAATGCATCACTATACTATGATATCGAGATAAAAGTCTGTGACATGTGTTTTATATTCGATGTATGCTATATGAGTAAGCAAAACCCACGTCCTGAGAAGAATGATCTAGCACCCCCCTTCTTCACTTTCTATTTTATTTTTATTTATTTTTTCCTTCTTTTCCATTATTTTGCCCGTCGGTTTTCCTTTTTACTCATCTTCCTCGAGGACGAGTAAGAGGTATGCTTGGGGGATTTTGATCACTCCATGTTTTACACCCTTTTTCTGCATGTTTGCATGCCACTTTGATCGCTCATATCGCGTTTTTTCACTATTATTCGACAATATTGCGATGTTTTTCACAATTTCTTGTTTTTGTCGTATTTCAGGAGATATGGAGCGATTCGGAGTGATTTTGAGATCAAGGGGATTTGCACCCACTCCGGAGTGTCACCCAAGGCTCTTTTTAGGGCTATTCGGCGATGGAAGACAAGTGGAAGAAGAAGGAACTTCATAGGAGCGACGAGGAGGCGAAATGATGAAGAATAGGCATCTACAGCATCTCACTCGACCGAGTGAAGCACTCACTCGGCCGAGCAAGAAGACCACTCGGCCGACAAGACCGGACACTCACCACAGAAGGAAATCAGCGTGCACTCGGCCGAGTGACGATTGTCCACTCGGCCGAGTATGAAGATCCCCTCGCCCGAGTGGCATGGGAAAATCCACCATCAAAAGAGGCCGACTTACTGGAAATGTACAGGCGATTTCAGAGTTTCGACTCGGCCGAGTACAGAATGCCCCTCGGCCGAGTGAGTAAAGCCACTCGGCCGAGTCACCTCCGAAGACAGACCCCCGAAAATCCCCAACTTACTGAAAATGTACAGGGTTTGTCACTCGGCTGAGTGACATTTGTCACTCGGCCGAGTGAGCCGCCCCGCCTGCTACGTAAACTGCGATTTCTGGGCTGCACAGGGGCATTTTTGTCACGATTTTTTGGGCGATTTTGAGGGGTATTTAAACCCAGTTTTTGCCCTAGTTTAGAAGGACTTTTTGATACTTTTTGGCAGCCTTTTAGAGAGCTTTTTAGAGCATTAGATTTAGCTTTTCTCTTGGAGATTGAAAGGTTCTTTTTGTTGGATGCTATTGGGTTCTCATTGGTTTGTCTCTTTTCTTATCAAAAACTCTATTTTTGTTGATAATTTCTCTATTGCAATGAATTGTGCTGAATTTGTTATTGATTTTCTCATGAATTGCATGATGATTAGTGAGTAATTTTATCGTCTTAGGGCATAGGGATGAACCCTATGAACCCTATTTCTAAATTGTGATGAATTGGTGAAATTCTTGCTAGAATTGATTAGGGTTAGGTTGGGATTGATTAATTGCGGATGGCTAGGGATTCATATTGATTGGGATTTGCAAGAGATTGGGTCCCAATTGATAGGAAGCCCTAGAAATTCGATTTAGATTTACGATTGGACTTCTCTAGAATTGGTTTGCAAGAGATTGGGCCAAAGCTAGGATTTTTAATCGTGTTTCTATACCAATATCTGTTTGCAAGAGATTGGACGGGTAGGAACTATCTCAACCTAGGTCGTAGCTCGAGTTTGCACGAGAGTGGGCTCGAGATACGGTTGAACGATGATGTCGTTCTTCACGCTATCGGCTTAGGTTAGGGTTTGCAATAGATTGGGCCCTACCCTAGGTTCGCTATAGACCGGCAATAGCGCGAGAGCGTGAGCTTGGTTCTACATTTAGTTGCGACTAGTCCACCTAAAATTCAAGTCTAGCAATGATGTAACCTACGAATCACAACGATGAGATACGGTCCGTAGCGGGGATTCCCTATCCCTAGGCGCTTTATTTTATTGATATTTCTATCGACATTCGAACGATTGTGACAATTTTACCCCAAATTATTCTCGACCATCTTGATAGCTAGGTGATTGGAAGGAGACACTGTCATTGTTCCTCCCTGAGTTCGATACCCACTCGCCGCTACACTGTGCGCTTGCGGTAAGGCTACGAGTCGCTTGTCCCGGGTGCGTGTGCATACCGGGGCGCGATCAAGTTGACACAAGCAACTACAAACGCTAATGTCTACACAACGGAAAGGAAGCCGAACTAAAACCAAAACGAAACAAGATCGGATAGAACGAGTTCAAATAAGGCGAGATAAAGAGATGGCTGATTGGGTGGGACAAAAATATTGCTCAAAATAATTAAATAGACGAAGGAATAATTACGTGTAAAATATGGTATCATATACTTTTATACTTATAAAAATATGTAGAAAAAGTGAGCAGATGTTTTACAACTCAGAAAAGAGTTAGACGAAGGAAGAAGAGGAGGATGAGGTAGAGATTGTTTTGCAAATGAAAATAAGTTTATACAAAGATTTTTTTTGAAATGTAAGCACGATGAACGTAGAACTGATATATATAAAAATTAAAGTTCTCTTTAGTTTAGAAAATATTCTAAAAGTGCGTACGGTAAGTGGTAAAAATAAATATCGTAGTTAGAAAAAGTGATATATTGAATTGTCAAAACGGTAACAAGTTTTTTTAAAAACTGAAATACGAAATATACCGATTCGAAAATAAGTACGAGATATTAACCTAAAAATTACAACTAAGAAGGTTCCAAAATCGGTGAAAGAATTTCAACTCAACCGAAAGTAAGAAATTTAAATACTTAATAAGGGTTTTCAAAGAAGTTAAACCAAGTGAAGAATTTAATAATGAATTTCGAAAATACCATTAAATGAAGCAGGATTTGCAATGGAAAAGATTCGAAGGATCAACGATAATCGTCAGGAAGTTATCACGTGAATCGGGGGAAAGGAAAATGATCGCATGATGACTCCACCTAGGAGATGATTCATGAAAGATACGATGGAACTCTACGGCCGATAACACAAAGGTGTAATGATCAGAAAGATGCTATAAATCAGGGGTTCTAGTTATCAGGCTGTCTAAAGATCGGGAGAACTCAGCACCAAGTCTTCCTAAAGAATTAGACTGTAATAGAGAGATCTCAGGGAAAGGCCCTAAGAGAATCAAGATTACGCTCTGCTGGGCCGGAAGTCGATGGACCCGAGCGAACAACTAAAAGACGGGCTCTAGAAATCTAACACGGGCAGAGTCAAGTGAGGGCTACTAAGGTGTCCTAAGAAGAGGATGACTAAATCTTAACCAAGGCGCCTGAATAACAAACCTGGACGTCTACTTAAGTCTTCCTACCATCTAAGACAAGGAAACCTAACTTAGATTCGTACATGTTAAGCTGGATATTAAATGAATGTGGTACTCTTATTATTCCTAACTTTTGCACGACCTGCATGGGCCACCACTACAACCTGTCACGCCCCGCTTCCTAAAACTACAGAGACGAAGCGTGACTAAGGCCTGCTTCGGCTGGAGCTGTGAAGCTCGGACCCAATAAGCGTCTGTAGGGGTACCATTCAAAAATTTCTGGTTCTTGCATATATATAATCTGAAACAACAAAAGTACAGAAAGAAAAGGATGCATTCATTTTATGATAGAGATAATATCCAGCATATGACAAGTCTAATAAAGGGAGCCTAATCATGGCAACAAACTACAGAAAAGGAAACTAATAGTGCGAAGCACCCAACCTAGGCAGAGAGTAAAGTGGTGCTACTCACCCAGACTAAAAAGTAGTAACCTCTGAAAGTCAACAACGGTGGGGAACGTCTAAGTCTGGTCCTCATCAGGTACGTCCTCCGGGTCGACGTCCTCGGGCTCCACGTACTCTGGTAAGTATGCCTCGTCTACGAACTCCGGCTCGACACCTGACGTACAGCACCCAAGAGAAAGGAAACTGTACGTCAGGTAAAGTCTACAAAGGAGGGTTAGACTCTACTGCAAGTGTACTGTAATGTAAAACAACGATTTACTGGTTGATTAACATGCTGGGGTTATAACATGGCAGTTAAAGAAAGTAAAATGGTGCAGGAAAAGTAAACACGACAAATAGTAGCCGTAGCGTGTGCTACTGACTACAGGACGAACCTAAACGGGACAAGTCAAGACAAGACACAACACGACACGACACGACACGACACGTGTGACTCGAAGGGTTCTCGCCTTACGGTTTGAGGGGGATCAGACTCTCTCCCCGTGTGCACGCTCAACCCTACCCCACCCAAGTGCACAAGACAAGTCTGTACAAGGGATCACTCTCTTTGGCTTGGAGAGTGCCCTATTGCCCGCAGGCTGTGTATCCGTACAAGGGATCACTCACTCTCTGGTGAGTGCCCTATTGCCCGCAGGCTGTGTATCTGTACAAGGGATCACTCACTCTCTGGTGAGTGCCCTATTGCCCGCAGGCTGTGTATCCGTACAAGGGATCACTCACTCTCTGGTGAGTGCCCTATTGCACGTAGGCTGTGTATCCATACAAGGGATCACTCACTCTCTGGTGAGTGCCATATTGCCCGCAGGCTGTGCATAACAAGACACGACATGACAAGTAAGGAATTGTTCTTCTAGGGGGGTCCACACGCATGCACACACAGGAAAACCCTAAGGTGTCTGTTGTTGTTGTTGTGCTAAGACTTCGTCGTCAAGTCTAAGCTGTCAAGGGGGTCTCGGACGCTATCATTTCACCTACGGCTCTCTTTGTTTATGTTTTAACAGTTCTAAGAGTCTAAGGCCTAAAAACGGCCGAAAGTACAAGGCCTAAAAACGGCCGAAAGTACAAGAGAGTACACTTTCCTACGGTGGCGAGTGCGTCGTCTGTCCGGAGCGTCCCGTCAAAGCGTCGCATCGGAGATGATCCGTCTGAAACAGGATAACGGCAATGTTAGATTGCGCTTTTCATCAGTCCTATTACGGTTTGTTTCTAAATTTGGCGGGACTACCGTAACAGTCAAAAAGTCACGTCTTTTGGTGATTTGTTCGGTCTAGATCGACGTCTACCCTATGTGCACAGAAATTTAGTTCGTTTGTCGATCTTTCCTACGGTGGACAACATTTTAAAGATGCAGAAAAATAACTTTAGTTCATGTTGATAAATTTTAGATTAGGTTTTACGTTTTTCTACGTGTGGGTTCTTACTACACGTTAGGGTGACCAACCTATTGACGTCGTCCAAAAAGTGGATGTCGGGTCTGAACGGTGAAGCGTCGGCATCGTCTATAACTGCTCGACCGTAGGTAGCACAGTGAGGCTCCTCTGGACAGTGGGGTGGAGGCACGAAATCAGCGAGCAAGTGGCGATCTTTCTCCCGTTGCGGGTAGCACAACGGATCTTCACGACGGCGGCGACGTCGAGTGAAAACACGTGTGCACGGAGATGCACGTGAACTTTGATGGTCCAAGGGGGTTGTCGGTAGTTGAAGTAGTTCAGCAGGAGTTGCTCGGTCCGGTGGGGGGCCGACAGCACGAGCGTACGGTGGTGGGTGGCCGTGAGAAGTCGAAGGGGACAGATTCGTGCAATGTTTGTTGTCGCACGTCTCAGCGGAAAACCAACGATGAACAGCGACAATGGAAAATTGCAGAAGCTAAAGGACTTCAAGAGGAAGCCAACTGTGATGTAGTGGTTACCGAAAGTGGTCGGAGGTGGTCGTGCGTCGGCGTTGAAGTTCAGCACCCAGATCTGTCAAAAACAGCCAATATGGCTTGTTTCGACGAGTTTTCCAGGAGCTAGAGATGTGGGAAAAATAAAAATGAAATTGCAGATGATAGAGGGGTTCGATAGGAGTCCAACAGTGGTAGGGTGGCCGTTGTATGTGGCCAGATTACCGGTGGGCGTGAGTTTGAAGTGGCAGCGCGTAAACTGTCAAAAACAGCGGCAAGATCTGAGTTCCGTGGGGTTTCGAGGAGATCGAGACGTGGTAAAAAAGGTAAGGGGAGTTGGAGATGATCATGGGGTCAAAGAGGAGTCCAGCGGAGGCAGCAGTGGCTAGAGGGAGTGGCCGGAGCGGCGGGGCGATCGATTTCCAGCGGCGGCGCAAATCTGTCAAAGAGATCCGGCCTGGGCTTTTTGTGTTGCAGTTTGAGGTTCTTGAGGAGGGGGAGAGGGAGGAGATGAAGGTGGTGGAGGTGGCCGACGTTGAGAGGAGGCCGGTGGTGGCCGTCGACGACGAGGTGGGTGCAAAGAAGAAGGTGGTCGGCGGCTGGTTGATGCTTTGCGTGAAAAATAGTTAGGGTTGGGGGAGTTACATGATTTAAGGAGATATGTTGCTAAACACCTATAGAATTTTGGGTTAATGCGGGAGAGAGGTAGAGATAGAGAGAGTAGAGTTTGGGAAAAAGGGAGGTGACAATAGTGGCTGTTGCATGATTCCCTCATACGTTGGAGATATTAGGGGGATTTGGTTTAATTCAAATTTCAAATTGATTAAGGGTTAATTAAGGAAGGAAAATGATTAGGGGATAAGTCTCATTACGGGCATCTGAAAAATAATCCGAAAATACCGGGACGATCGCAGAGACGAGAAGTATGGGGCTACAGGGTCTGGCCGTGTTCTAATCCTACTGAGAATTATTATAAAATTGAGAACTGGGCGTTGAAGCCAAAAGACCGAAACGCCCTTCCATTCAAAGCTGTTCTGCAAAAGAACGAGCCGTGAAATGACGTTCCCAAAAATTACTATAAAAATCTACACTTCCATATGGTCTCAACGACATTGTATATACCGAATCCAAGAAAGAATCAAATAAAATACGCGTACGAAAAAGTACGTACACGCAAAAAATACGAATGGTCGGAAAGCGGCCGTTACATTCTACCCACCTTAGAAATGATTCCGTCCTCGGAATCACTTATACTAATAATAAAAATATGTATAAACAATTATGCATACAATTCCCATATCTACATATAACGATCGTTAATCCTATAACTTCAATCAGTGTTCCTCAACACTTCATCATAACTCGTTCTCCACTGGATAACGCTACAACTAGAACCACATCTTAGCACCTGACTATAGATCCACATTACCATCTACAAACTAACAATCATCTCGTCCTCAATATATTCTCCATAATATCGGCTCCTAAACCTATTCTCCTTTATCAATGAACCATCGAACCACAGCTGTCCTTACCCCTATCATCAAATCTCCTAATCTTATTAAAATCCATCTTCCTAACATCCCATCTGTCTCAACATGTCACAATATTTCCATTGTCTTCTCACGTCAACTCAATAATCAAGTCTTGATGCTTTAAATGTTCTACTCACTCTCATGATCACTCTAACTCATACTATCTCGTCCTAGCTACTCCTATCTATCACTCGTCCAAGTTTCAGATCGATTAAGTACGCATCTCTCTATACATAATTTCATCCAATCAGAGTTCTCCATTAAGTCCGTCACACATTTGTATTATGAATAAGTCTTGGACATCTCATTCTTCTCATCCAAAGAAATCTAATCTAATATCTTTGTGTTCCAAAATCAACTATCCATCGGTACACCATATCTCATCTCACTCTAAGCCTACCCACAAACATAACCCTATAGCAATAATAACTAGTACTAACAATACCGTAACAATCAAGCATAACACTCCCGAATAGGGAAGGAAGGAAGTTTAAGGCCAATGACATATTTTAAAATATTCGGAAAAAATGTGTGGAGTTGTGGTAGTGGATGAGGGAAGATAGGGGTTGTGATCTTGTGTGCTAGTCTTAAAACTTTAAAGATTTGGTTTAAAAGAAAACAAAAGGTTTGATATAATCACATGCAGCCAAAGATAAGCTATTCTATAATACGGAAGACTAAGTATAAGGAATTGCTTGCTATGATGCTATCCACAACTATATGAATACTTTCATTCAGACAAATCCATACATATACCATGTACCACACTGAGTATACATACATACATGATGCCAGAGACAAACACTAATATCCTAAAGACAGCACACTCGTACAGGTCCACACACTCTACCTATACACATGTACTACGATGACATCATAAAACCAATGGCCCCACGACTAAACTAGAGTTGACACAAGCAACTACAAACACTAATGTCTATACAACGGAAAGGAAGCCGAACTAAAACCAAAACGAAACAAGATCGGATAGAACGAGTTCAAATAAGGCGAGATAAAGAGATAACTGGTTGGGTGGGACAAAAATATTGCTCAAAATAATTAAATGGACGAAGAAAGAATTACGTGTAAAATATGGTATCATATACTTTTATACTTATAAAAATATGTAGAAAAAGTGAGCAGATGTTTTACAGCTCGGAAAAGAGTTAGACGAAGGAAGAAGAGGAGGATGAGGTAGTGATTGTTTTGCAAATGAAAATAAGTTTATACAAAGATTTTTTTGAAATGTAAGCACCATGAACGTAGAACTGATATATATAAAAATTAAAGTTCTCTTTAGTTTAGAAAATATTCTAAAACTGCGTACGGTAAGTGGTAAAAATAAATATCGTAGTTAGAAAAAGTGATATATTGAATTGTCAAAACGGTAACAAGTTTTTTTAAAACTGAAATACGAAATATACCGATTCGAAAATAAGTATGAGATATTAACCTAAAAATTACAACTAAGAAGGTTCCAAAATCTGTGAAAGAATTTCAACTCAACCGAAAGTAAGAAATTTAAATACTTAATAAGGGTTTTCAAAGAAGTTAAACCAAGTGAAGAATTTAATAATGAATTTCGAAAATACCATTAAATGAAGCAGGATTTGCAATGGAAAAGATTCGAAGGATCAACGATAATCGTCAGGAAGTGATCACGTGAATCGGAGGAAAGGATAATAATCGCATGATGACTCTGCCTAGGAGATGATTCATGAAAGATACGATGGAACTCTACGGCCGATAACACAAAGGTGTAATGATCAGAAAGACGCTATAAGTCAGGAGTTCTAGTTATCAGGCCATCTAAAGATCGGGAGAACTCAGCACCAAGTCTTCCTAATGAATTAGACTGTAATAGAGAGATCTCAGGGAAAGGCCCTAAGAGAATCAAGGTTACGCTCTGCTGGGCCGGAAGTCGATGGACCCGAGCGAACAACTAAAAGACGGGCTCTAGAAATCTAACACGGTCAGAGTCAAGTGAGGGCTACTAAGGTATCCTAAGAAGAGGATGACTAAATCTTAACCAAGTCACCTGACTATCAAACCTGGACGTCTACTTAAGTCTTCCTACCATCTAAGACAAGGAAACCTAACTTAGACTCGTACATGTTAAACTGGATATTAAATGAATGTGGTATTCTTATTATTCCGAACTTTTGCACGTCCTGCATGGGCCACCACTAAAACCTGTTACGCCCAGCTTCCCAAAACTACGGAGGCGAAGCGTGACTAAGGCCTGCTTGGCCGGAGCTGTGAAGCTCGGACCCAATAAGCGTCTGTATAGGTACCATTCAAAAATTTCAGGTTATTGCATATATATAATCCGAAACAACAAAAGTACAGAAAGAAAAGGATGCATTCATTTTATGATAGAGATAATATCCAGCATATGACAAGTCTAATAAAGGGAGCCAAAGCATGGTAACAAACTGCAGAAAAGGAAACTAATAGTGCGAAGCACCCAACCTAGGCAGAGAGTAAAGTGGTGCTACTCACCCAGACTAAAAAGTAGTAACCTCTGGAAGTCAACAACGGTGGGGAACGTCTAAGTCTGGTCCTCGTCAGGTACGTCCTCCAGGTCGACGTCCTCAGGCTCCACGTACTCTGGTAAGTCTGCCTCGTCTACGAACTCCGGCTCGACACCTGACGTACAGCACCCAAGAGAACCGAAACTGTACGTCAGGTAAAGTCTACAAAGGAGGGTTAGACTCTACTACAAGTGTACTGTAATATAAAACAACGATTTACTGGTCGATTAACATGCTGGGGTTATAACATGGCAGTTAAAGAAAGTAAAACGGTGTAGGAAAAGTAAACACGACAAATAGTAGACGTAGCGTGTGCTATCGACTACGGGACAAACCTAAATGGGACAAGTCAAGACAAGACACAACACGACACGACACGACATGACACGTGTGACTCGAAGGGTTCTCGCCTTACGGTTCAAGGGGGATCAGACCCTCTCCCCGTGCGCACGCTCAACCCTACCCCACCCAAGTGCACAAGACAAGTCCGTACAAGGGATCACTCTCTCTGGCTTGGAGAGTGCCCTATTGCCCGCAGGCTGTGTATCCGTACAAGGGATCACTCACTCTCTGGTGAGTGCCCTATTGCCCACAGGCTGTGTATCCGTACAAGGGATCACTCACTCTCTGGTGAGTGTCCTATTGCCCACAGGCTGTGCATAACAAGACACGACATGACAAGTAAGGAATTGTTCTTCTGGGGGTCCACATGCATGCTCACACAGGAAAACCCTAAGGTGTTAGTTGTTGTTGTTGCGCTTAGACTTCATCGTCAAGTATAAGCTGTCAAGTGGTTCTCGGACTCTATCATTTCACGTCCGACTCTCTTTGTTTATGTTTTAACAGTTCTAAGAGTCTAAGGCCTAAACACGGCCGAAAGTAAAAGAGAGTACACTTGCCTGCGGTGGCGAGTGCGTCGTCTGTCCAGAGCGTCCCATCAAAGCAGCGCATCGGCGATGGTCCGTCTGAAACAGGATAACGGCGATGTTAGATCGTGCTTTTCGTCAGTCCTATTACGGTTTATTTCTAAATTTGGCGGGACTATCCTAACAGTCAAAAAGTCACGCCTTTTGGTGATTTGTTCAGTCTAGATCGACGTCTACCCTATGTGCACAGAAATTTAGTTCGTTCTTCGATCTTTCCTACGGTGGGCAATGTTTTAAAGACGCAGAAAAATAAATTTAGTTCACGTTGACAAATTTTAGATTAGGTTTTATGTTTCGCTACGTGTGGGTTCTTACTACACGTTAGGGGGACCAACCTTTTGACGTCGTCTAAAAAGCGGATGTCGGGTCTGAATGGCGAAGCGTCGGTGTCGTCTACAACTCCTCGATCATAGGTAGCATAGCAAGGCACCTCTAGACAGTGGGGTGGAGGCACAAAATGAGTGAGCAAGCGGCGATCTTCCTCCCATTGCGGGTAGCGCAACGGATCTTCACGACGGCGGCGACGTCGAGTGAAAACACGTGTGCACGATGATGCACGTGAACTTCAAGGGTCCAAGGGGGCTGCCGATAGTTGAATTAGTTCAGTAGGAGTTGCTCGGCCTGGTGGGTGGCCGACGGCACGAGCGTACGGCGGTGGGTGGCTGTGAAAAGTCGAAGGGGACAAATTCACGCAACGCTTGTTGTCGCGCATCTCAGCGGAAAACCAACGATGAACGGAGACAATGGAAAATTGTAGAAGCTAAAGGACTTCAAGAGGAAGCCAACGGTGATGGAGTGGTCACTGGAAGTGGTCGGAGGTGGTCTTGCGCCGGCGTTGAAGTTCAGCACCCAGATCTGTCAAAAACAGCCAATATGGCTTGTTTCGACGAGTTTTCCAAGAGCTAGAGATGTGGGAAAAAGAAAAGGGAAATTGAAGATGATTGAGGGGTTCGATAAGAGTCCAACGGTGGTAGGGTGGTCATCGTAGGTGGCCGGATGACCGGTGGGCGCGAGTTTGAAGTGGCGGCGTGTAAACTGTCAAAAACAGCTGCTAGAGCTGAGTTCCATGGGGTTTTCGAGGAGATCGAGATGTGGGAAAAAGGTAAGTGGAGTTGGAGATGATCGAGGAGTCAAAGAGAAGTCCAGCGGAGACAGCGGTGGCCAGAGGGGGTGGCCGGAGTGGCGGCGGTGGTCGTTTTCCGGTGGCGGCGCAAAGCTGTCAAAGAGATTCGGCCTGGGCTTTTTGTGTTGCGGTTTGAGGCTCTTGGGGAGGGGAGAGGGAGGAGATGAAGGTGGTGGAGGTGGCCGACATTGAGAGGAGGCCGGTGGTGGCCACCGGCCCCGAGGTGGGTGCAAAGAAGAAGGAGGTCGGCGGCTGGTTGATGCATTGCGTGAAAAATAGTAAGGGTTAGGGGAGTTACATGATTTAAGGAGATATGTTGCTAAACACCTATAGAATTTTGGGTTAATGCAGGAGAGAGGTAGAGATAGAGGGAGTAGAGTTTGGGAAAAAGGGAGGTGACAATAGTGGTTGTTGCATGATTTCCTCATACTTGGAGATATTATGGGGATTTGGTTTAATTCAAATTTCAAATTGATTAAGGGTTAATTAAGGAAGGATAAGGATTAGGGGATAAGTCTCACTACGGGCATCGAAAAAATTATCCGAAAATACCGGGACGATCGCAGAGACGAGAAGTATGGGGCTACGGGGTCTGGCCACGTGCTAATCCTACTGAGAATTATTATAAAATTGAGAACTGAGCGTTGAAGCCAAAAGACCGAAACGCCCTTTCATTCAAAGCTGTTCTGCGAAAGAACGAGCCGTGAAATGATATTCCCAAAAATTACTATAAAAATCTACACTTCCATACGGTCTCAACGTTATACCACATCGTATATACCGAATCCAAGAAAGATTCAAATAAAATACGCGTACGAAAAAGTACGTACACGCAAAAAATACGAACGGTAGGAAAGCGGCCGTTACAAAGTATGTACATACAACATAATATCGGTACCCTACAATAATATATCCATACCACACCCATAAGTATACAAGAATCATGTATACACAAACACACAAAGTATCTATGACTCCATACAAGAATATGATACCTACGCACAAGGAGTATACACATATCTCAAATCGCTCATAACTATGATATACGTAGCTACCTCCAAGCACACAAGGATACACCCAAGTATGCATCCAAGCACACTCACAAACATAGACACATCGTATGCATTCACAAGACATATACACACCATCTCTATCTACATAAACACATACACATACCAATGTTTATACTCCATAGATACTTCCATATAGGTGTATACATAGACATACACACCGTAGCTATAGCATACACATGCACACATCATAGCTATAATGTAACGCCCCGCTCCACACGATACCCAGGAAGTGCGAATCCGTCCCAGGTTTTTCCGAAGAGGCGGGTGCTACGAAGGAAGAAAAGAAAAGAAATAATATTGAATCAGCAGGTCCACTGCGCACTGCTGTGATAGTACCTGTAATATTCCCAAACAAAAACAAAAATACCAAGAGCCAACACAGAACAACACAGAAGCAACAAGGGAACAACAGACTTTAAATGTGTGTCTATATATATACACACACACCTCATCCAGTCCATTACAGATCATCTTATACATATATACAAAGAAACAGCTCATCCCCAAAAGAACCCAAGAGTACAAGCCTCTCACACTCTCCCCTCATAATTACCCAACTCACAACCCAAGCTCCTCAACCATAACTCTAACTCCATCTCCCTAGGTTCAGCTCCATACACCTGAAACCACAAATTGGAGCACGTCAAAGCATGTGCAAGTATGAAACCCAACTCGTGCAAGTAAATACTAATTTGGGGAATGTTATTTTGTTTTTAAACACAAATGGTACATGGCAAAACAGGGACCACATTCACAACAGCAGGCAATGGAAGTAAGGAAACACACATTGCAAGTTTGAAACATTTAAGAATTTAATTTAAGTTTATTTGGAACCCTGAGCACGTCGTTGAATATGAGGGACTGGACTCCACCCCAAGGTGGGGCGGTAAGGAGCACCCGCCAGGGGTACACGAGCACTGTTTCCTTATCGGAGCCTCTCACTCCACCCATACACTCTCGCATCAAAGTGCAAGTGAGGAAAACTCCACAACACCACAACTCATCGTACCCAAAACTAAGCAAGGTACGGAAAACACCACAAGTACTCGAAACTGAGGAAGGTACATCACAACATCACAACACAGTCCAGTCCACATACCCCACTAGTACCCAGTTCTGCCCCAACCCCTTTTCTAGTGTGCTCACATGTCATGTGGCAGACTGAGACATCCCTAACATTTATTAGTATTTAAGTTAAGTGAGCTAGTATACAACATTCAGAATTGCATTTTACAACATTAAAAGAATGGCATAAAAGTAACATGAAGGAAAACAACAAAGTAACATGTACTGAAATTAAAGGAATGAGAATGCAACATAAATGATGGCATAAAGGTTCCGTGAAATAAAGAACATCCAAAACTATATATCCCTCCTTCATCACAATTGGCCCTTGGCCACATTGATATAAGGCAACATCTCCTAACCATTCTCCTCTCATTACAACATCATAAGTGTCAACCTCATTAACCTTTCATTTTCCACAACCCAATAGGAGAATTGCAACTGCCCATGGCCGAAATGTTCACATATGAGAAAATGCCACCAAACGAACCCAAATTGCAAGTAAACAAGTGAGAGCATCAACCAAACATGAGAGGGTTCTCTACATTTTTCTAACTATAGCATGTCCACATGTTAAAAAAACAAGCAATTTAACATTCTAATTTTCTTGTGAAATGGTAACTAATGCATGCTTACAAGAATATAGTAATTTGGCAAAATTTAGCAACTATTTAAGGGATTCTCTTAAGAATGCAAGCTTTGAAGTAATCACAATGATAATTTCTCACTTACATGCCACTTTAGTGTTGCTATTAGCAATTGTAGTAAACAAGATGCAACATTTAGTAACTATTTAAGGGATTCTCTTAAAATGCAAGCTTTAGCCATTCTACATTCAAATGCAACATTTAAAACTACTTAATTTATGTCTACACTAAAATGCAACATTTATGAAAGCTAAACATGAATCCATATTAAGAATGGATGCTCTAGTGAAAACTCTAAGGATACATATTAAACCTAGGAGCTTTAATGAGGGTACTTAAGGCCTAAATTAACAATGTGAATTTTGGTAAGAGGAATTTGAGTCTACATCAAGTGTAGGCTTTTTTTGTAAGAACGTTTGGACCTACTTAAAAAATTGTGAGCTTTACTTAGGAATCTAATATAAAATTCAATCTTTATAAGGTTACAAAAACGGTTACTTAATAAAAATACTAACGTTAGCCAAGATACATTGAAATCCATCAAAAAAATGCTAACTTTATAGATTTACAAGAAGGTTTGTCTAAAAAGGTACCAACTTGATTAACCCTACTTAATTGATTCATTCCAAAATGAAGTCTTTAACACAAACACACCAATTCTTCCATAAAAATGACAACTTTAACATGAAGCTAACTAATACATCCAATAAATTAATATTCCCACACCAAGATGGGGTTCCTACCTCAATGAAGAAGCTTCCTCCTCTCTTTCTTCCTTCTTGTGCAAATGGCAAACTCCCCCTCTCCTTCTTCTTCCTTCTCGTTGATTTTTTTCCCTTCTTTCTCTTTCTCTTTTTCCTTCATCTTTGTTTTCTTTTCTTTTCTTTTGTACATGAGGAAATTCGGCCCATGAGGAAAGAAGGAGAAAAGAAAAAATAATGAAAAGAAAAGAAAAGGGAAAGAGATGGAAGAATGTAGAAGAATGAGGAAGATAAGGAAAGAGAGGGATATTTTCATCCAACGATCCATTTATATACAAGTTTGCCATTGCACAAAGATTTTAATTAAATACCCTCTAACTTTGAATAGTAATTACATCCCATGACATCCCTAACACTCCAAAATAAATGTCCTTCAATTTGGTGTTTTATTTACAAGTTTGCCACTCCCCTACGCTTACTCTCTTACATTATACACACACCTACAAATTACAAGTGAGCCATTACTTTATGCACTCTTCTACTAAACACGCACACTCCCCACTAATTAGGACAATGGCACTAACCCCAGCCCTTTTCACACTAAGCCCCCTCCTTACACTAACCCACTTCCTAATATATACCATCTTCTAATTACTAAGAAGCCATCACTCTACACACCCCCCTTACTCCATGCACCCCCACAACACAAGAATGCCATTCACATATAATAGTGCTACTAAGACTAACTACAATATTAATAACAAATTCTACTAATAACCAAGACTAACAACAATACTAATTACAATACGAATAACAACTAGCTAATGAATTACAAATGCTACATGCTATCCTATAATAAAATTCATAATGATGCACAATAATACTTTACCCAATACATTGCTCAATACACTTCCATATTAATACACAAAGAATCCTAATAATAATAGCAATAATAATAATAATACACAATGAACCCCAGGCTCAACACATTATCTATCTGATAAACATCATCACTAAAACAAATCTTATCACACTAATATTATTAATCCAACAATAAATAACAATACACTAATAAAATATCCCAACCTATCACTACACAATTACACATACTGCATTCCATTGTTATACACACTACACACGTTTTCAAGCATAGTACACTATGTACCAGACAAAAAGATAGGCTTAATGTATATGACACTTTGGGCCATTACATTCTACCCACCTTAAAAATAAAGTCCGCCCTCGGACTTTCCAACTAAGGGTGGACAGACCAAGACATTAAGGTCAATCCATCCCAGGCATGCATACACAAAATTAGAAAGCAATGCATACTTAAATACATACCCTATCATACATACAATACACAACACATAGTCATACTCATGCACACATACACTTATCCAATCATACTCCTAAGTACTTAAGTATGTATACAGATAAATATAAACATATGAGGGTAGTCGCACTCACGCAGCCATGCATGCATGCACAATGCACATATGGACTCATGGTGTAGGTAAGTGCACGTGCGCCATGACATACACATGGATATACTCATATACACGTATCTATCTGGTGATACCCTGTATTCTTAGGCTCAATTATATGGCCTACTTACACATATGTATCTGCCTATACACCTATAATATTGGACCACGATACGACGACACACGTAATTCTATACATGTGTCACCAGATATAACACTACCTTAATGCAATACCACATATACACATACGCCTATCATGGAGTCATGTATAATGATATACACATAAGGCAGTCACACACTTATTAGGTGTCGTGCCCCGCTTCCCTAAAATGGAGGCGAGACGTGAAAAGGTCCGCACGAGAGTGGAGCTGTGAAGCCCCAAACCCGATAAGCGTCAATAAAGCATAAGCAGGTCCCTGTAACCACAAACGGAACAACAACAATAACACAAGGAGAGACAGAACCAAAATCTCAATCTCATAAATTGTCCAACATTAAAATTAAGTTCAACATCCAGAAAAGCCACCAGGCTAAAAGAAAGAGTCTAAAGGCCCAGAACAAGGCCAAACAAGACAAACGTAAACAGAGTATAGGTGCTGCGCACCGACAACTACAGCAGTCTAAAACAAAAAGGGGGAAAGCTCAACGAAGACACTAGGACTGGTCCCCAGTGTCCACGTACTCCTCGCTAAACACAGACTCGGGCACGGCGTCCGCAAACACCTCGTCCTCAACAACGGACTCAGGCTCGGGATCTAACATGTGTCACCCAAAAGAGTAAAGGGGCATATGTCAGCAAGTCTAAAAGACTTGGGCAAGGAAACTGAAGGTAAGGTAAACTAGCAACCTAGAAGTTATAGTACGATGCATGGCATGGCAAGTATAGTATGGAAGTGACAAGTAAAGGGAAGTACAAGTAGCAAGTATGTCGTGGATAACAAGTAAAAACACGGACAAGTACAAGTCAAGTGGTTCACGTCAAGTGAACAAGTCAAGTAACAAGTTATGCACAGAGATTCCGCCTGTTGGCTAGAGTGGCTGATCGGGCCAACTCCTAAGCTCAAGTGACCGTTTATCTCTACCCCTCCACATGTATCGAGCCAGGGAATTACCCCGAACACGGAATGCTCACTTCTGGAACACGAGCCAGGAAGTGTATTTAACAAGTATGGCATAGGGTTATAACTGCAACGCAGGTGCCTAGCCTGTAAGCAAGTAGATCGGGCATTGGCTATCAACCAACTCACGTAGCCCGCTTCTGGAACACGGGCCAGGAACACAAGTATTGTAGCGTGTGCTACGAATGCGACATACAACATGGATAGCATGGATGACAATTAATTCGCGTACCGTTAATCAAAATTAAACATGACATGATAGTTATGAAACATGATAAATGACGGTCCTAGCTTCGTTGTCAAGCTAGTTCCTGAAATTGTGCCTAGGCGAGTATCATTTCGTCGCCTAGTCTCTTTTACGCCTACAACAAGCAAATGGCCTAAGACATGGCCCAAAACCCTAAGTGGCAAGTTTCACTTGCCTAGCACCGAAGATGACGATCAACGAGGCCGTCACACAAATGCTAGCTACGGAAAAGAGATCGCTGCCATGGCAAAACAACATTAGAACAACATCCAACCTAGTTTTATTAGGGTTTCACAAAAACACAAATGGGCTATGAGAATATCAAGAGATCGATTTATTACCGTATCGGAAGCGGAAGAACGATGCCGAGCGAGCACGGCAACGGAAGAAATGATCCGGGGAACCTAGGGTTCAGATCTGGAATGGTTGGGGAAAATCTGGAGAAAAGGGGTTTTGGGGGATTTTGTGGGATTTTGGGGGTTGGAGATGACCTAGGGCATGGAGGTAGACCAAAATAGAGAGGGAAACTCCAAGGGAGGAAGGAATGGCTTGGAGAAATGTTAGAGAGTGGTTTGGGGAAGAAGGAGGCTCAGGAGAATGAAAGAGGGGCTCAGAGCGGACGTAATCCACCGTGCAAGCGGTGTGGCCTCCTGCGGATAGGTAGGGCGATCGGGCGCATCCCCTCTCCGCCATTCGGGGGTCTGGCTTCGGTCGCGCCTCGGCCGCCGACGGTCCTCTGGCCCCGGGGAGTAGCCCGACGGTCGCCTGGCGGGGCTCCTTCCTCGGGTCAAGGATTCAACGGGTTGTGGGCTACGGTTCTCCCAGCACCATCACCTCCCTGCCAGCTCCCCTCGGGCCTCCATCCGCTCCTGATTCTCCCGCAGAAGCCTTTCGCGCTCAGCAGTGAGGAAGCGTAGTTGTCGACAAACGGCTTCCTCGTGCAGGCAATCGGAGGGGTGGTGCAGGCGATGCGGGCTGCCTCCTCCTGGTGGGGACTTGGCCAACAACGGGCCCCGCCTGTCCCCGAGACGCCGACCCGTCGCCGTCACCTCCAGGATTTCTCGGTTGCTCTCGTTCTCCCTCCTTAGCCTCTCGCGCTCCGCGATGACGAGGCGGAGCTGGTGGCGGGCTGCCTCTTCGTCCTGGTAGGCCCTTCGGGCGGTCTTGGCCGCTTCGTCCAAACGCCTTTGCACGGTGGCCGCCTCCCCCAGCCGCCTCCACCACCGCGCAACTTCCATCTCCTCTTCCAGGAGCCTCTGCTGGGCCGCGACCTCCTCGGCGAGCCCCCTGTTCTCCCCCTCCTCCTCGAAGTGAGGGTGGAGATTCCGCCTCACGTTCTGGGGCTCTGAGGGGCCGTGCTAAGGCTCCGCCCCCACCGCCGGATAGCCTCCCCTGGCCTGAGTGACGGCCTCGAAGCTCTTCAGGACAGCGTGGTCCGAAGTATGGTCAGTCTCGGTGCCCATCCCCAGAAGGGGGTCGGGCGTCGGGGTGATTAGTAGAGAGAGCGGCTCCTGACCCACGGGATCCTTGCCGTGGTCAAGGTTCCGAGAGATCGGCATGGAGTCTAACATGGGTGTGACCCTTCGTTCCCACAGACGGCGCCAATTGTTACGAGGTGGAACTCGCGTACAATGAATTTGTATTGTGGAGAACCAAGGGCACGGTGGTTATGTTGAGAAGAGGGTTTTGATGGGCTGTTTTACAAGTGATTAGTGGGGTGAAGAGGTTGGACTTGCCGCCGGGGGTGGCCACAGAGTCGAATCTCACCGGACGCGGCGGAGGAAGATTGGATGGCGGGAGGCTGAAGTTGATGTCGACCAAGGGGTGAGCTTTCCTGCAGCACGAGCAACTCGTCAGAAGGGCGGGGTTGGGGTCCAACCCTTAGCCCCTCCGATGCCTAAGTCAGTAATAGGACTTAAAACGGGGGCTAGGCACGCCGGTCGGACTAACGGTGTGTCGACCGTACGTGGCGAGCTATAGGTGGGAGAACAAAGATATGGACGACCTTTGCTCTCGTGTGTGAATGATAGATTGAGAGAGAATTTGCCAACCCCCTCACCGTAAGAGGCGAGGGTGTATTTATACCTGACGGGAGATAACTAGGCGGGGCTGACCTGGCATGCTGGTTAGACATGCTGAGCTGGCTCGGTTGTCAGCGGAAGATTCAGACAAGGACGTCAGGAACAGGAGTGCCTGACCTGCTTTTGTCAGACGGCGCAACGGCCAGGGGCCCTTTTGTCGGGATGTCAGGGCCGAAAGCATTAACTGTCAGTCGGCTCAACCGCCAGGGGGTGCTTTGTCAGATGGTCGGGTGGTGTATGTGTCAGTCGTGTCCTTATCCTAGGTTGTTTGTCGTTGGTGATGAACTGAAGGTCTGGCTATGTTATCCTAGGCATCGCGGTTCATGGGAATCAGACGGGTCGTCCGGATCGGGGGTTGTCCGGGCCGGCTGCGCCCCCTGTTCGATCGCGGTCTATGGTTCGCTGGCACGGAAGGATACGCCCGTGCCTATGTCAGCAGGCCCCGCGATGCTGTCCGGGCGCTCCCCAAGCACACTGCCCCCGGCGGGTCAAGCAACTGCGGTTGTACGCCTCGACCGGGTGGGGGTGCTGTGAGGTGCGCCCGTTTCCATGTAGCTTCAGATTCCGGGGTGGCGGCCCTTTCGTGAAGTGGAGAGTTCACGGGGTGTTTCGGCGGATCCTGGTGGGAGTCGGACTCATACGATCTTTTGGTCGTAACAATTACCCCCGGCCTTCGAGTCTGAGGCGGTAGCCCGGCTCAGCTCGGAGGGCGAACCATCTACGACATCCTGGACCATCAGTAAGGGCCTTGGCCCACGCCCGGTGGTGGCGGCGGCAGCTTCAGAACTCCCGCCTTACAGGTCATTATTACGATTTGAAAGGGGGTAAAGAAAAACGAAGCGCCTCCACGATTGGGTTCGCGATGCGTGGATGAAGTGACCCTCACGCCAGTCGAGGCATCGAGGACATCCCAATGGGCGCCGCGTGGCGGAAGGTTGACGGTCGAGATGGCCCGGTGGCCCACTTTACAAATAAAAGGGTCTGGGAAGCGGTCGGCAGGAGTTTTTTTTATCTCTCTCCGATTCTTCTCCGGCGTTCGATACTTCTATCTGTCGCTTGCTGGCTAGTTTGATGCTTCCGCCGCCGGTCATCTTCTTCCAAACGCCTTCCGGATTTGAGGGATCAGACAGGTAATAACAATTAATTTCCTTCCTTTCCGACCGATGGCTTCTCGTTTTGAGGTTGGAGGCGGTAGCCAAGTGGGGGAGGAGGAGTTAGTGGGTGAGGGGGCATCACAGCCGGGGGTGCGGCGGCCCAGGGAAAGAGGGTTATGGCGATACGTTGTCCCGAGAGCGATTGGATCCCTCCGATGTAGGTTGGATAGGATCAACATCAGGGAGATTCGCGTGCGGTTTGTGCGACAACCCTATGAGGTTCGGGTTCCCGGGTAAGAGGAAGCGGTGTGTTCGCCTGAAGATAATGAGGTCGGGGTCTATGTCCGGTCATTGAGTTGGGGCTCCGCTTCCTGATCCATCCGTATTTGTTTTATTTGTTGAATTTCCTGGAGCTGCCGATATTTGCCCTAGCGCCCCGTTCTTGGGGCTTGTTAGTGGGGTTTGTCGTCTTGTGCCTTGCTTGCTCCTTGAGTCCCTCCCTGGCGCTGTTCCAGTATTTCTTCGTGATCCAGAAGAGGGGAATGTATCATTGTGTTTGCGCTAGGAGAGGGCGAGGACTTATCCTCGGGGTGCCCGACGATGTCGGCGATTGGATGAGGGAGTTTGCTTTCATGACGGTGCCAAGTGACGTGGCGCTGATGTCGAATTGGGGGGCGCGGAATCCCCTAGTAAATGAAAGGGTGGAGCTGACTGGGGAGGATATTGCCAAAGCTCAGATTTTGATGGAACTGCCCGAGGCGTACCGTCAGTTGGCGAGTCTGACGCTGAGCAGTCGGCTCGCCCAGGACTTTTGGACCCTAGGTATCTTTGATGTTTTGTAAACTCTGGGCTAGGCTTACCCTGATCTTCTCTTCTTTTTTTTGTAGGCGGAGACGCGATGCGGGGGCCGGAGGAGGTGTCGGGTTCGACCGGAGCCCCGATCTCGGAGGACACTGATCCCCGTGGGAAAGGCAAGGGGGTGGCGCGCGAGGCAGGATCCCGGGAACGTGGAGGCGGGGTTCCCCGTGGGGAGAGGGCGCATCCGGGATGGAGGGCAGCTGGGCCAGGTATCTCTGTCGATGGGCCCGGCGAAGATCTTCATGAGGGCGCATCCGCGCGGGGGGTCAGACCCTCCGTTCTGTCGAGGTATTAGAGGTGGTCGAGCCTTGCCGAGTGCCTTTGGTTCAAAAGTGGCCATACGGAATCCCCTCGTGGGAAATGGGGGGGTCGTCGAGCCCGGCTTGTGAGGGCGCCCTCATTCGTTTTAAGAGGACCCGAGAAGAGGTCGAGGCGTATCCAGATGACCGTCTCCATAAGTTCCCTTTTCGAGTAGGCTACGACGAGTCGGTATTCGAGGACGCGGGAGTGGCGGCGCGCCTCGCCGAGTATTGCGTGTTACCGCGCGATCGCGAGTCTTTGACTCGTGTGGGGGCGGAACGGTTGTGTGGCTCGGCTATATGGCACGTCGTGCAGGTAAGCCGGTTTTCTTTCCTCGCCCTCGGGCTTTCTTTGTTCGTGCCCCGCTGATTTGGGTCTTCTGTAGATGGTTACGAACGTGTTAGCCCTGCGGGGCCGTACTCCTGTGGCCGTCACCAGGGCATCTCTGGAGTTAGCGAAGGCGAACCTTGGCGAGGTCAAGGCGAAGCTGAGGGACACGGAGGCGGAACTGGAGAGGGTTAGGAAGGCCTATGAGGTGGAGAAGGGACGGGCTGCGTATTTTGATTCGTCCAAAGCAATGGTCGAGAACCAACTCCATGAAGTAACGCGAGAGAGGGATGACATCCGGTCGAAGCATACCGCGGAAGTGGTTAGCAAGGAGGCGGTGATCAGGGTACAGAGGCGGCAAATAGCAGGCCTAAAGGAGGCCCTTGAGACCGAGAAAAGGGAGAGGGGTGTTGCGATGCGGCGGCTGGAGGAAAAACGGGAAGCTGAAGGCGAAATGATCGAAGCCGCTATCCGCCGCTATCATGACGAGCATGTTGTGCCGATGTTGCAAGAGGCTAAGGATGCGGGGATTCGAAAAGTGGTGAGAGATGTGAGGGCTCGGTCGGTTGAGAGGTGGCACCGCTAAAAAGGTGGGTTTGGGGAGGCCCGTACCTTCTTGTGTGAGGGTTATAACCAATGTTATGTTGTAGTGTGTGGGAGGTTCAATGTACGGTATTGCTATTTGGGTAAATGCATTGTGTTGGTCTTGTGTCGAACTGTATTCTTCCTTGTTTTGTTCATAGACCGTCAGCTTTGTGAGGGACGTAACTGCCCCCAACTTCGCTCTGCCGGGGATATTCGGGTCGTCGGGAGAGGGGAGTTGAGATATGTCGCGTTTAGCAGCGGTTTGCTCGGAAGCCCAGCGTGAATCCCGGTGGATCAGAGGCGGGGCGAGGTTGCTTGGTCCGTACGAACGTTTGCCAAGCGTTGGAACCGAGATCCCCAATTAGTTGGGCGGCGGATTCTGGTTTCGGCCGCCCCGATGGAGGTCGGACCCTTCCTTGGTACGAGCGACGCCTTCTTGTTTTGGCCGCCCCGACGGAGGTCGGACTCAGTCTTGGAATGAGCGGAGCCTTCTTATTTTGGCCGCCCCGACGGATGTCGGAATCAGCCTCGGGACGCGCGGCGCATAGAAAGAAGAGGCGAAGGGTGGAGTAATTTTGAATGTGGGTAATCATTTCGCCGGGATTTGGGCGGGAATTGTTGGCGATCGCATGACTAGACGTCATCATGGCGATTCGACGGCGGGCGGGAACCGAAGCGACCCGACCACTGCAGTGTTGATGCGTGGTAGAAATGACGGTTTGACATTACGCGAAGCGTCAGAACACATGGGTCGGTGCTGGATAGGGCCCGGATTGGTGACGCGTGTCTCGAGGTCGACGGTCATGATGCTTTGCGCAGTCACGTAAAAGGGAACTCAGGGAGGGGAGCGAAGCAAAGCTGATTGTTGGGCGAAGATTTTTGGCAAGCAACTGGAGCTCGTCGGATATTTCATTATCCTTGCCAGAGTCGTCCTCGTGGGAGCGGTCGACGAAGTAGCGCAGACGCCCAAGTTGTCGGAACCCATTAGGTAAGAGGCCCGTTTTATAGATGTCTTCCTCGATGTCTTCGTTTCGTGGTCAGGGGTCGGGGGTGGTTGGGGAAGGGAGCTCCGCCGCAGAGACAGGAGAGGTGCCTCTCGAGATTGCGGGCGTGAATTCGGTGCTGAAGAAATCCATTGCGGAGATCTTCGAGATGTATGTCAGGCCACCGTATTCGGTTCGTGAACCAGAGCCGCAAGAGAGGGTGTGTTTCGCGGGCGACCGGGAGGTGGGAGTGTATGTCTCCTCGTTTGAGCAAGGGTTGCACTTCCCCCCCCCATTCATTCTTGCTGGATGTGTTGAACTTCCTGGAGCTGCCCTTGTATCGCCTGATGCCCAATGCCATCAGTGCCATTGTGGGGTTCCTAGTGCTGTGCGTGAGCAACCAGGTTTGCACATCCCTGTCCTTATTTCTCCATTTCTTCTCGGTGAAGAGGTTGGGGTCCTGCTACTATCTCTCCGTGAAAAAGAGCCATCCGCTCATTGGAGGGTTGCCCGGGAAAATTAAGTTGTGGCGCCAGCAGTATGTGTTTGTGGGCGTGCCGGAGGATGTGCTGATAAGATCTGATTGGGCGGAGCTGAATCCCGAGGCGAAGGAGGGGGTTGAATTGGGGGATGAGGAGAAAATGGTGGC
>CM061136.1:82786611-83064022 GCA_030789695.1 Scilla litardierei
CTAGGTCACTATGTATAGAAAATGAGGCCACCCGATCGGTTGAAGCATCAACCGATCGGGTGAGCTGACAGTCGCTTTGGCCATCGGGCTTCAGATGCATCAACCGGTTACTGAGCTGAGCGGTTGGCGTCACCGGGTCGTGAATTGGGGATTTTCGGCTTCAGATGAACAGATCGGGTGAGATGTCACCCGATCGGTTGGAATTCAGAACAAAATATCAGAGAGCTTTGTCGATCTCACCCGATCGCTAAACCGATCTGGTGGGCTGCTCATCACTTCTGCTCCTGTCCGGGTCAGATACACGTGCACCAACCAATCGGTTGGCTCTGTTCAACTGATCGGTTGGGGGCTGATACATGGATTTCTTCGTCGTTTGGCCCCTGGGATCGCACGTGACACCTTCCGTTGCTCCGAGGACTCATGATATCTTCTTTATATGTCCCCAACGCTGTTATTCTCCTGCATTGGCACAAAAACACAAAGAAGTGAAAGAAAACTAAAAACCATAAGAGAATGGGTACAGGACGACGGAAAAACAACGGAAAATCACGAAGAAGACGTGCATGAATATATAAAATATAAACGCACGTCAAAATCCCCCAAGCTAAATCCTTCCTCGTCCTTGAGGAAGACGAGTGAGAGTAGGAGCTCGGAGGGAAAAATAGAAAGGAAGAAAACAAAATCCTAGATCGACCGTCAGAGCCAACAAAATCAAACACGCCACACTAAGCAAGCAAGCTATAAAACACATCACTAAACTAAGGAATTTGAGTCCATACAAGTGTCGTGGGCCCACGCGGTGAAGCACGAGTGAGTGTGGTCGTGAGCTAGCAGACGGTGTCACTATATAAATTGTGCAATAAAGCTCCATATACACATACCCAAGGAATGACCCAAATATCGATTCAATTCCAATAAGCGGTGAATAATAGCTCAAGCATGCATGAGAATAGATTAAGAATTAAAGCGTATCATGTGTCGGGGACTCGATCGCTAGGAACTAGAAAATCACCACACTATAGCCTAGATAATCGCTAGAAAGTTTCTATGCCAAGTTTGTTCGAAAACGAAGGAGGTTGAGAAGGTTTGGAGTAGAACACATCAATGAGCACGCCAGCTGTCGCCATGAAGGGCCTCCCGAGGATAATCGGGGTATGGTTGTCCTTCAGCATGTCCATTACTACAAAATCCACAGGCACGTGTATGCCACTGACGTTCACCGGCAAGTTGTCCACAACTCCCACCGGGTATTTCACCGATCTGTCTGCAAGTTGCAGCGTCATTTCGGTGGGTTCAAGGTCGCCCATTCTTATCCTCTTGTATAATGATAGAGGCATAAGGCTTACACTCGCACCCAAATCGATGAGCACCCGATTGATTTTCACCTCTCCTATCGAGCATGAGATAGAGAAGCTCCCTGGGTCCTTGAGCTTTGGCGGGTTCGCTCGTTGAATCAGAGCGCTGCACTCCGATGTCAGGACGACTTTTTCTTTCCTTGTACCCTTCGTCACCAAATCTTTCAGAAATTTAGCATAAGAAGGGATGGTCTCTATAGCCTCTAGGAAGGGGATCTGCGAACTCAAGTCTTTAACCATGTCGAAAACTGCCGTATTTCTCATCTATTTTGCATTGGCAAGTCTTTGGGGAAATGGTACCGCAGGTTTGAAGACTCTCAAGTTTCCCTCCTCATTCTTCTTCTTTCCTTCCTCAGAAACTCCCTCCGGAGTTTTGGTGTTTGATGATGAAGCTCCATCGTCATTTGCTTTTACATTTGGTCGCCCATCGACCAATGAAGCTTCGGGTCCTTTGGCGGCCTCCTTAGTAGGAATTCATGTGCCGCTTCTCAAAACTATCGCAGACACATTTGCATGGTCATGCGTCAACGCCAATATTTGATTTGGCCCCCTAGGATTTACCTCCGGCTGACCCGGCAACTGGCTCTGTGCCCTTTGAAGATTTGCCACTTACAACCCCAGCTGGGTTAGTTGATCTGCCAAAGCTTTCTGTCCATTCTGCAGATACAGGTTAATCCTTTGCTGGTTCGATATGTATTGGGTCAAGAGAGTCTCGACCGGAGAGATTACCTGTTGTTGGTTATATGGTTGTTACTGTGGCAGGGGTTGTTGATTCCTTGGGGGGTATTGCTGGTACATCTGCTGGGGTTGTTGTTGCTGCGGGTACAACTGCTGCTATTGCCGAAGCAGCTGATATAATTGTTGCTGATGTTGCTGGGGCTGCTGCTATGGCGCCCTATAGCTCAGGTTTAGGTGGTTCTGGTTATTAGGAGAGTACGTCAGATTTGAGCTAGTCCTCGATGGATAGGGCGCATTACCCGTCGGGTTATAGAAAAGAGCGCTCGCTTGATCCACCGGTAGTGAGATATCACCACCATCAAAGTCTACCAGGACTTCATCTTCCACTGCTGCTACTTGCTTGGTGTTGGCACCTCCATCTCCCACCATAAATGCCGAGATCTGAGTAGATAGCAAATCAAATTTGCTAGATAATTTGTCGACCTCTTCCACTCGGTGCTTCCACCAGATCTTGGCGTGGCGCGCTCATCGCACCACCTTTCATTATTGGATGCCATGTTCTTTAGAATGTTTCCGCATCTTCCTCGTTCCTGGACATGAAGGACCCTCCAGCCGCGGCATCCTTTGAAGATTTTAGATCATCCCTCAACCCATTGTAGAACAAATTAATGATCTGCCATTTGGGGAGCTCATGGTGAGGGCATCTCCACTACATCTCCTTATATCTCATCCATGCCTCATGCAAGGATTCGTGGCTGCCTTGGGAGAATAAAGAGATCTCGCTCCTCAGCTTCATAGTCTTCCCGGGGGAAAGAATTTGTTCAGGAAGGCGTTAGACAGCTTCTCCCAAGTTGTGAAGGTATTGGGGTCCTTCCCCTTTAGCCATTGTTTGGCTTTAACGCTGAGAGAGAACGGGAACAGTTTGAGCCGGATTGCTTCAGTCGACACACCGTTGATTCTGAAGGTGTCGTACTTCTCTAAAAATGAGTCCAGATGCTCAATCGGGCTCTCCATTGGTGCCCCTGAAAATTGGTCTTGTTGGATCCACGTCACCAATGATGGCTTTAATTCGAAACTTTCGGTCGTAATGGCCGGGGGTTGGATGCTTGATATGGACCCGATGGACGACATCGAATATTCAAGCAGGGACTTCTGCGGAGGGGTATTTTCTCCCATGGCTTCAACTTCTTCCCTTCTTCGTCTCTCATCATTCAAACGCCTCACGGTTGCGTTTATCTCGAGATCTATAGGAATCAAGTCTTCGATACTTCTTGTATTCCTGCGCATGAAAAATCAAGAAACACCCGTGAAGCACGTATGGTATAAATCCAGATAAAAATAACAGAAAATAAAGAATAAAGATAAAAATAAAAATGTAGAATGCAAAACTTATCACGTGGTGAGGATGTGAAATTGTCTCTAGGGTTCTCAGGGTCCTAAAATAAACAAGCACGCTGCCTCCCCGGCAACGTCGCCATAAAGCTTGACGTCCCCTAGATTTAGCAATATTGCAATAGGATCGGGGATACCAGATTTAAATATTTGTAACCGCAAGCGCACGGTGTTGTAGTGTGGCTTGGGGGTCGAACTCAGGGAGGCGTGTGTTGTGCTTGTTGTCAAGAAGGAACGGGATCACCCGATGGGTGAGCTAGGCCGATCAATCGGTAGGTTGTCACGAAATAGAAATACGATGGATGTAAGATATAAAAGGAAACCTAGGACTTTGGTTTTCACCTTATCATGTGCTCTCTCTATTACGACCGATGGATATGATTACGATTGGATTTTAGGGTTTAGTAGTGAGACGTTTCCTCTAAGAGTGATACCTTGCGTCCCATGGGCCCGATATTCTGGTCGATGCCCAGGATGATACGCTAGGACTATTTGGGTTTGGACGGTGGGTATTCCCATGTCCATTAACACTGACCGACTCCAGGAGCACTAAGCTCGCAACGATTACTCCCAACATTTCATCCTGCCGTTCCCACGTGCTAGGATTCAATGTCTATGCTAGGGGTGTGAGTTGTGGCTAGGGGATCAAATGCTAGTTTTATTTCCCCTTGGTCCGACGGTCTAAGGCGGTCTTTCTCCCACTGGTGACAATAAAACGCCCCGCGTAACCATCTAAATTTCTAAATCCTATCGAAACCCTAATCCCATAGTCGTTCTAGGGAGAACCCACGAAGGGGTTTCCACCAAAATCCCAGATTGGGAAACTACTCACAATTCATGGAGAAAATAGCATCACAACAAAATTCAACCATTGAAATCGAAATCAAGCAATAGAACTATGAAGCTAGTAATAGTATTAATGCAATATTAAAGTTCCAGAACAATCAGAAAAGTTACAAGATAAAATAAATTCCGAGCCGTCACAAATCCCAAAAAGACAGAAAAACAATGGGGATCCGCGTTTGGGAAAACCTAGGTCACTATATATAGAAAATGAGTTCACCCGATCGGTTGAAGCATCAACCGATCGGGTAAGCTGACAGTCTCTTTGGCCATCGGGCTTCAGATGCATCAACCGGTTGCTGAGCTGAGCGGTTGGCGTCACCGGGTCGTGAATTGGGGATTTTCGGCTTCAGATGAACCGATCGGGTGAGATGTCACCCGATCGGTTGGAATTCAGCTCAAAATATCATAGAGCTCTGTCGATCTCACTCGATCGCTGAACCGATCGAGTAAGCTGCTCTTCACTTCTGTTCCTGTCCGGGTCGGATACGCATGCACCAACCGATCGGTTGGCTCTGTCCAACCGATCGGTTGGCTGATACATGGATTTCTTCGCTGTTTGGCCCCCGGGATCGTGCGTGACACCTCCTGTTGCTCCGGGGACTCATGATATCTTCTTTATATGTCCCCAAAGGTGTCATTCTCCTGCATTTGCACAAAAACACAAAGAAGTGAAAGAAAACTAAAAATCACAAGAGAATGGGTACGTGACGATGGAAAAACAACGGTAAATCACGAAGAAGATGTGCGTGAATATATAAAATATAAACGCACGTCAGGTCCATTTTCTAACATTTTTAACTTGCCGAGCGACCCTCGCTGACATATATTTTCCTGTTGTTTATCTTGTGAAATATACGTCAGGTTCTAAGACAGATTTTGCAGAGGAGCATACCGTGAGGCTGGGCTAGTTGACCAGGAGTACCAAGATGCTGAGGTCCACTGCTGGGGAACGATGTGCTTTCGTAGTGCTGTAATACGTGTGTGCTTCCTGGTTCTTCCTCGGGCTACATCTTCCATGAAAACCCATAATGCACTCATTATTTTGCTGACATAGTATCCATGGATTACTCTAACCTTAGACCTAAGGCTCCTTCATCACACCATCGTTTGGTAGAGGAACCATTAGTAGTTCAGCAACCACTACACTACTACCATGCCGCTCCCCATCCAAATCCTCCAACTACTAGCTGTTTTCGACTCCAAAGTTATTGCTAGTGCACCTAAAACAGCAACCCTACTACACTCTGTTTCCTTCTGATCCACCCCATTGTTGAAATATCTCCGTAAAGTTCTTATTACTATCCAACCCTTTTCTTGCTTATGACAGGGGACCGAATTTCAATGCCCACCTCGGAATCATCACTGTTCATGCTGGGGTTGGTGAGAGAGCTCCTCTTCAATCTTTACCTCTGCTCCTCTAGTACTTTACCCATCACCACCTCAATGGCGGCCGTAATGAGGGATATGTGAGGGACTGGTATTGCCAAGTCGCGATGGTGATTAGTATAGTTGAGGTGAGGTAAGAGAGGCTGAGATTAGTAGTCATAGTAACCTGACATTAGGGGGTTGGGCTTGGTATCAATTATTGTTGCTGTAGATTTATACTTCGTACAACTGTCTTGACTAATATCATACCCAACAAGCCCAATTCTGAATTGTATCCCAGTCTAGTCTTTAACCAATATATCTTACTTAATGCATGCACGGCTATCTAATTTTGATCTGGGTTTTTGTTGTATTATAGATTTGTTGATTACTTTGTTGGATCAGCACTGCACTACATAGAACAACAGTGCTGTGATCGAAGGATATCTGCTCTTTGAGTATGAATTCGTGTATCTCCCCCATGGACTTCATGTATGATAATTATATCCAAACTTTGATGTGTTTGGAATAATTAAGATTAAGATATATAGGGCATTATCTATCTTTACTCACACCCTCCACACACACACATATCATCTATATGATGTATACATATATATATCTCTCACCTATAACCGTAAACCATATAGTATTAAATCTGCGTATAAATCGATTTAATCTAAAACCACTTTTGAATTGCCCTCTTGAGAAATTATATGGGGAGATAAATGAATACATACTCAGTGACTTATAATCTAAATCCAAATATCACTTATAACCCTAAAACTTGTTAGGATTGTTCTTTATCATGCTAGTGTTACGAATCCTAAACCTAATGACTAAAACAGACGCATACACATAAACAAATAGCGCATATCATAAAAGGAATTGATATATGAAATTATTACCTGTGCTGCTCTCATGCGCCTGATAACCTCCATGTCTGCTGGATTAAGGCCCATACAGGACTGAAACAAGGCATTCTCCACCATTAGATTCCTCATATCCTCCATGACCTGTGTCAAGGTTGCCTGAACATGAGTCATGCACAGAATCTCGGTGGACTGGGGAGGCTGTAGGACACTCTCTTACTGTAAAGAAGAACCTGTCGAGTCCTCATAGGTGTGCTTCTCTGCGCCTTGCATCAGGTACCGGTTCTTCCTCCTCCCTTCCAGTGTCCCCGCAATGATAGAGTCCTTGTCAACCCTAGTGAGAGGCCCCGTAGCATTCGAGCCTGCCTTGGACTGTGACCTTACCACATCGGCAGCATTGTGGACGGCCTCCAGAATAAAAAGAAAAAGATTTATATACTCCATGCATTAAAACTGCATAATATAATGTAAATGTAATCTTGTACTAACTGCCAGTGCCGATTCTTTGCCAACTTATCGGGATCATTGTACTTTGGGTGGGCCTTAGTAAGTGTATGCACCACCAAAGACTCGATACCCAGGCGACCCTACAATCAAAAAGAAAAAATTTAAACACATTCTATCATAACGTAAATTTTTGTTACAAAATTTAATTAAAACATTTTACCTGAAGTGCCAACTCGTACCCAATCTAGCTGAAGCTCTTCGAGCTGCCATGATGCTTATAGCCTCGAGGCGCACTGCGGTTGGCGGCGGCCGTTGTCGAAATTTTCTATATAATTATACAGTATGTTAGAAAACACATATATAGAATATGTGTTAACAAAAATATGAAATATACCTGACCTTTAGGAGACTCCCACATGAAACAATATCCAAAAAACTGCACCGGGTCAATACGGTTGTCCAGACGCCAGTACCACTCCCAGTCCTCAGGAAACCATTGCCAGTAATTCTTTTTCAATTCCTTGCGCCATTGGACAAGTCCGTTCTGAATCTTATCCATGCAACAGTTCCAGGCCTTCGGGTTGTGGTCCACGATGAAATGCCGCTATGACAGATAACAAACACATTATATCAGTAAATACCAATTAAGAACCTAAAATTAAAATGTAGCTAACTTACGTTGATCTCCCGCCAACAGGTGACCAAGGACTCGTGCCGTTGATTCGTCCATGTTAGGCAGAGGTTGAAAAAATCTGACCTTTTAGCCTAGGCAGCAAGGTAATAAATAAATTTTACCACCCACAGGCTAATGAGAGCTTGGTGGCTCCACCGTAAAATGACCCGCTGCCCGTTTACATGAATCAAGGTCGAATTTTTCGTGCCTACTTGACCCCTCTTCGACGGAGGATTTGTGCATGTGAAAAACCATACTAAATGAATGTATACGATTAAAATAAATATGTGTACATTATACCCAGTCGTCGAAAGCACTCAGCTTTGGCCTCCATCATCCTCGGTGCAGATTAATGGGTTTTGAGGGACCCTTAGGGCACATTTCTATGCCCATCCTACGTCGGACGGACGATAGAGGCAAAAAGAAAAGCAAGCAGCGAAAAAACGTTAAACTATTTAACAAGCAAGATCTAAGGATATCAAGACCATAGCCAGGATCTCTACTATCTTGAGGTGGGTCTGACCACCCCAAGATAGATCTAAGCTACTGCAATATAATAAATAAAATGCTTAATTAAACTACATACCCGGAACTTTGCTTGACCGGCAAAGTGTACCGAACCACGTCCCGAGCCGCTCCTGGTCCCGAGCTGAACCGCTTCTCGAACCGCACCGCGTCTCGAGGCGAGCAACCCCTTTGTCGCTAAGCCAACCACGCGCCAGAAAAAGTTTCACCTTGAGTTGGATCCTTCCCCAATACTCTGTATCGAATCCAAGCTCCTTTGTGCCTTTACTAGAGCCCTTCAGGAGCAAGTGAGAAATATAAGGAGAGGAAAATATTTATTTTAAGCTTAGATCCGAGCGTGCTCCAAACTTTTGGGAGCCGCTTAGATCTTGAGCTTAGGACGAGTTATAAGGAGGGGCAGGCCCCTATTTATATAGGCGGCTGAGCCCTCCCCTTTACTCCACTCTGATGTGGGACTAAGGGTTTTGGAGTTAAAAATTCAAGTTAGTTTGCCTTTCATAAAGGCCAAATTTCTATGAATTTTAACTCACTCACCATTGAGTTTCATATTTGATACAGCCTATCAAATCGAAGAGCGCTGAACGGTGAATGCGTAGGAAAAAACGGCAAGTCATTTGGAGTTTGTTTGTCCCCTCAAACGAGGCTCTAAAGATAGCCCAAAATCAGATTTTTTGCACAAAGCCAACCGTCAACAAAGGTTCAGAAAACCTATTTCGTAGGCTCTCAGGTGGGCCCCACGCGCCCAAAATTTCCGCCTGGGGCGTGCGGCGCATGCGACCAGCGACCAGCGACCAGCGCTGGGCACATGCCCCGTACGTGCCCAGTGGGCGGGCCCCACCCCTTGAAGCAGGCGCAGGCGGGCCCCACCCACTTGAAGCGGGCGCGGGTGGGACGCCCGCAAGCGCTGCGGGCGCTGGTCTTTTTTGCGGGCACGGGCCCACCTTGTTGGCATGGGCCCGCCTTGGGAAATGGGTTGGAGGGGTTGCCTTTTATCTGGTTCAGCCCAACTGTTTGGGCTGACCCCCTTTTAGGGCGCCTTTTGGCCTTTTGGCCATAACTTGTGCATTTGGCATCCGTTTTGGACGCCGTTCGATCCTGTGTTTAGACCGGGACGATCCCATCATCCATGTAACCTTTTGTTCGCATTTATTATATTAAATATGGCCTTAAATATTGTAAGACACATTTAATTCTCTTTTGCATCACATGCAAAATTCCCACATCCTATATAAAAGAATCATTTTCATCAAATACGAATGTTCTGAGGGTATACATCCCCCAACATCTCCCACTAGCACTCAGGATCATTTATCCCGAATGCAGAAGATAATTGCAAACTCTTTACTGTATTCTATCCTTTGCATCAAATGCATATTCTCCCTAATTTCTACCTATTATTTGACGAAGGTCGTACTTTGTGTGAGACCATACAGCCTGACCCTACTACAGGTGGGGCTCGAAACCCCAGACGACAGTAACCGCGAGCAGCAGGTGCCATCCCTGTTTAGTATCATATGTGGTTAACTCATTGACATGAGTATTGTCGGGACCACCTTGGCTGTGTCCGTGATGAATGTCGCAGTTTTAGTCTCTTCGTCAAAATTATGTCGTTAAATTCAAGCCTAGGGTATGGTCTACTGTCAACCCCAATAGCTTAAAACCGGTTAGTCTCCATCAATCTTTAGTCAAATAATATTTGACTTCTTCCAACATACTCTGGCCAGAGTTTTCACTATAGATCAAACTAACACTACGACACTAACTCCCATGGATCGGGAGAGACAAATCCTATCTTGGTCATTACTCTTCTCGCACGTTTCAAATGTCACCCAACCAAAGACATTTCAACGGGGCTTACCCAAGGCTAGATCAGTGATCTAAGTGACACCGTTCATGCACAGGTTCATACAATGACCTCAAGTCAAAAGACCAACTTGTCTATCATCACTAAGAGTTATCATTGACAGATTGGTCAACCATAACCAAATGATAACTCTTATTGGGTTGTTCAGTGAACTCATTCTCCAATGAGCACCTGTGTCTCGTCTTCGACTTCGCCAAGTCAAACAATCATGAGATCATCGTCACAGCTACACGGTGAAAACTAAGACAAAATGTCGTGTCGTTGATCCGTCCACGTCAGGAAGAGGTTGAAAAAATCTGACCTTTTAGCCTGGGCAGCAAGGTAATATTAAATTTTACCTCCCACAGGCCAATGAAAGCTTGGTGGCTCCACTGTTTAACGACCAGCTGCCCGTTTACGTGAATCAAGGTCGAAATTTTTGTATCACCTCGACCCTCCTTCGACGGAGGGTTTGTGCCTGTGAAAAACCAAACATACTAAATGAATGTATACGATTAAAATAAATATGTGTACATTATACCCTGTCGTTGAAAGCACTCAGCTTTGGCCTCCATCATCCTCGGTGCAGATTTGGACGCCAACTACTTGATAACATGCCGCTGCATGTTTAACATGTCCGGCTGCCTCTTATTTGCCTCATCGTACCTAGCGGCCGTCGGTAAGGTAACACGCTTTATTTCCTGGTCATATAGAATGAACAACACCTGCTCTGCTACGACATGCGGTGGGGCAGTCTGAGAAGTGCAGGTGTCACGTGACCCGGCCGACCTGGGAGTCTCAATATGTATATCCTCTAAGCCACCTGCATCCATACGCAATAAGACAATTGCAAATTCAATTAGTTTAACCAACAGGACTGAACATTTAAAATAAAAATATATGTACATGTCCTAGTGGACAGTGGGGTATGTGGGGAAGATGGGATATGTCCTGTTGTGCCTGAAAATATATAAGAATGTTATGCAATTAGTTATACAAACAATTAAAAGGTCCACATTTAGACACATACTAAAACTACAATAAGCGTACCTGTCTTAGTGGGCGGGATGGTATGTGCCACAGGGAAGCCATGTTCTGCACTACCTGAAAATGTATGAAGCATTTTACCAATTAGTTTTTCAAAAATTTAAAATGTGCATATTATACAGCCATACTAAACTACAACTTATGCATACCTGACCCAGAAGGCGGTGTGGTATGTGCCGAAGGGGAGCCATAACCTGCACTGCCTGAAAATGTATGAATCATTTTACTAATTTTTTCCCAAAAAATAAAATGTGCACATTATAAAGCTGTACTAAAACTACAAAATATGCGTACCTGACCCAGATGGCCAGTGGGTCTGGAGTGTCCCTATACCCGCTGAAAAAATCGTGGTAAAAACTCTCTTCATTTGCACTTCATAATATTTATTAATAAAAAAATGTTGCTTAAGTGCTGTAAATATTTACGTAATTTATATGAAATAAAAGTGATGCAAACAAAATGCAGTAGTTTACATAATTTATTGATTCCAAGCAAAATCATCATAATGAACATCTTTATACATTTACATATTTTTATAGCTTAGTAATGAAAAAAGTTCTACAATTTGAGGTTGATGTGACGCCCTTTGTGACCGAGTCTGAAAGGAAGATGAAATGACTTTGGTTATTGTGTTTCTTCGTCTTGTGCACTCCGTTGCTACAATACCCGTGCCTGTGATTGCCAAATCGGGCATCTCCACATGCAACGGTGTGATGTCATCAGTTGTTTCATCAGTTGTCTCGATTGAAAAATCGTCCACGACATCATTTGCTTCGAGTACAACATCTTCGTCATCTTCATTGCCCTCTTCAGAACCCATTTCATCCGGTGCATATGCTCTAGGCGGATTTCTAAGAACCACCTAATCATCGTCTACTATTATATCTTTAACATGAAAACATTTTTTTGCTTGTGAGGCAAACATGAACTTCACCTTCGGATAGATTTCCTTCTTCAGATTAACGACCGTGAAGCCCAAGTCGTCCTTCTTCTTTCCTTGCTCACACCACTACACCTTAAACATAACATGTCTCACTTCCTTCCAAAAGCCATAGAATATCTCAACCACGTCTACAACCTGTCCTTAATAGAATATTTTCACTTCTTTTGGTTGTTGATCTATGGATCTTGCATATGACAACTGCGTAAAGGATGAGAAGATTCCACTATTTTGGGTGCATCGGTCCTTCTCGACTTTAATGGTATTAAATCTGTAACCATTGATAGAATAACCTCCATATCGATGTACTGTGCCATCAGGACATCTGGCGTATAGTTGGATCTCCTCAGATATCCATGCACCGCAAACACATTGCTCTGTAACCTTTACGATAAATAAGAATCGCTTTCATAAATGCATGTTCTCGAAATTGATTTTGTGGTAGGTATGTTACTATCGTAAGAAATCGGTTAACGTACCTTCAGTTTCAGCCATGACGTAAATTCTTTAGAGTGCGCATCTGCAACCTTTTGATAAAGAGTTTGGCGTGCAATTTGGCTTGGATTGCTTCTATATGAAGACTAAGGGACAAGTAAAGAAAACTATTATAACTTAGGAATTAAACCACTTAAAAAAATAAATAACCCAGATTTATTACCTCCGATAAGAGTCAAATATCGATAGATTATTTAGAATATTTGAATGTGCTTGTTCACGCTCAATTTTTCTAAATCGTGTGTCCTCTCCATAATCATTATAGGATACTCCATCAGTAACTCTTGCTGGATGATTTACCCTTGTGTATACACCCCGCAAATAACGAGATATGAACATCAAGGCCTCATTTGATATATAATTCATGGATATTGACCCTTCTGGACGTGCACGATTGTGCACAAGTTGCTTCATGAACCCTAGATACATGCGGTTTAACAATCATAAAAAGATTCAAATTCACGTTTAATTTTTGTCCCAGCAAAATAGAATAATATATGGCATCGTTGTTCACCTTTCAACGGGGTACATCCATTGATATTGTACAGGCCCTGCAATGCAGACCTCCTGTGCCAGGTGCACAATAAGATGAACCATGATGGTAAAGAATGAAGGTGGGAAATTTTTTCCATATTACACAGTGCAAGGATAACTCGCACATCTAAATCTTCAAACTTACCAACGTCTATCACCTTCGAGCACATCTGCCTGAAGATCCCACAGAACTGTATTAGAACTTTTGTAAGCTTCTTATCAACATGACATAATGCAACCAAAAGCAACTGATGTAGCGAGATATGATAATCATGTGTCTTCAATCCAAATATCTTCATCTGGTCAACGTGCACACATCTTGATATATTTGAAGCATATCCATCTGGTGTCTTCAATGACTTGAGAAACACACACAGATTATGAATTTCATCTCTTGACAAGGTGACCCGAGAAGCTGGCAGGTCGTACTTGTAATTTTCCTTTTGTACAGCTGGCAATTCAGGACGTATATTCATTTCTTTTAAGTCAAGACGAGCATTTACTCCGTCTTTTGACTTGTTGGTGTCTTGCATCAATGTATACAACAGATTTTCACATATGTTCTTTTCGATGTGCAAGATGTCCAGGTTTTGACGTATTTTCAAAGTATTCCAATATGGCAATTGGAAGAAAATACTAAACTTTGACCATCCACTAGGTAGTATTCTAACATCTGTTGTGTTAGAATCTGTGCGAGACATTCGAGGCGTTTTTCTTTTAGTTTTGCCCTTGCCCTTGCCCTTGCTCTTACCTTTTCCCTTTGCAATTCGCCTTCTAACACCAAGAGGGTTCTCATTGCTATATCTGTTCTTTCCAAACTTCACTCTCCACAAAGGGTGAAGTGCTTCAAATATGTCCTCTTCGGTTAGATGCTTGACGTGCGTTTATATTTCATATATTTACGCGCGTTTTCTTCCATGTTTTTCCGTATATACCACCGGCTTTTATTCGTTTTCTCGTGTTTTCTTGTATTTTCTTGTTTTCTTTCACTTTTCCGTATTTTTCGTGTTTTGCAGGAGTTTGCTGGCATTTGGGACACAAAACGATAATATCATGTGTCCCCAGAGCAACGGGAGGAGTCACGCGTGATCCAGGGGGTCAAACGACGAAGATTACATCTTTCAGCCACTCACCCGGTCGGTTGGTCATCTCCAACCGATCGGGTGATGCACGCGTGCACCACTCGGACGCAGCTTGGAGCCCCTGAGAAGTCAACCGGTCGGTTCAGTGACTGGGTCAAAAGCTCAAAGTCTCTGGAATTCAGAGCTCAATTTTCAACCGATCGGGTGACCTTCACCCGATCGGTTCACCTGTAGCTGAATTTCACCCGATCGTTATCAGTCTCAACCTAAGGAATCTCACTTAGTAGCGATAAAACATATTTTCCGTTATTTAAGTTACACACTTGACTTTGGGGTACTTTATCCAAAGTCTAGCACATATGAGTTAATCTCTTATAGTGACGCAGATTATGCGGGATGCAAATCCGACAGGAAAAGTACTAGTGGCACTTGACATTTTATAGGAAATTCTCTTGTCTCTTGGTTTTCCAAGAAGCAGAATTCTGTATCACTTTCAACCACCGAGGCGGAATATATTGCCGCCGGTGCCGCGTGTGCTCAGGTTCTTTGGATGAGACACACTCTTAAAGACTTTGGTATAAACTGTGATACTTGCCCTATCATGGTGGACAACCAAAGTGCAATATGTCTCTCTAATAATCCGGTACACCATTCCCGTTCTAAACACATAGATGTCTGTCACCATTTCTTAGATGATCATGTTGCTAAAAAGGACATCATTTTAGTGTACGTTGAAACCCAGAAGCAAATCGCCGATATTTTCACGAAACCACTCAAGGAAGACTCCTTTGTCCGGTTGCGTCGAGAATTGGGGATTATGGGTGAATCCGAGATTTAGGATTCATATTTTTCAATAATCTTGCATGATATTAACTTTCATTTATATTTGCACATGCTAGATTTATTGGAATTTTCTGGATTTTTGGTTGAATTTTCGGAATTTGTGCTCGAATTATTCATGAACGTCGTATTTAAGATTTTCGATGTTTAATGGGGTAGTATAATGATATATGAGAGTTTTACGATGTTTCATCCAAGTGCGATTAGGAGAGAACTCAAAATTTCAAATTCTAAAATTTTTGAACTCTGTTAGTCGGTTCATGTTCATTGACCGACCGACTAGATTGCGTTCTAGTCGGTCAGTGAATGAACTCAGACCGACTAACTCAAGCCTTAAATTTGGCTTCAGTTACTGTTTGCACTTAGTCGGTTCAAGCTCATTGGCCGACCGACTAGATCATCATCTAGTCGGTCAGCGCTTGAACTGTGACCGACTAATTGCACAGGGACTGCTTTGGTCTTTTTGCATTCCAGTCGATAATAACGGCCCCGCACCGATTAGAATCTATTCTAATCGGTGCATCCCTCCTCTCTCAGCCCTAACCCCCGTCGACTCCACTCCCTCCTCCGTCGATTCCGCTGTTTGCCGTCGATTTTCCGGCCATCTCCGCCGGTGTCAATCTTCCTCTCTCCACCTAGGGTATCTATCTATCCTCTCTTTCAGCTGTTTAGGCTTCTAGGGTTAGATTATTTCGATTTCAACGTTTCTAGGGTTCGGCCTAGGGTTTGTTCTAGGGTTTAGATTTCGATTTCTAGTTTATCTTCGTGCGTGTCTCGTCTCGATTATGGCGAAGACACGCATCCCGATCGACCCCTCGCGCCCGTCACCTATGACCATCGAATCTCCATCTACGGACCCCCCGTAACCTAAACGCCGATCTAAATAAACCCATCCTTCGTCGTCTTCTCCTCCTTTTAAGAAGAAGAGGACGGCGATCGCCAAACCTAGATCTCAACCTAAGCCTAGGAAACAGCCCGTGTCTCCAGCTTCATTCAGTGCACCCACTCCTCCTGCTGATTCTGATTCCGACACGGAATATATCCCTGAGACTTAGCCTACCCATAGGGATCCTACTCCTCCACCCCGATCTAGCACCCGTCAGCCTAAGGGGAAGGCTCCCATGCCAGTTGGCGGTGTCGATATTTCGCTATGTCGCGATGACCCGTTGTGTCTCGCGGCATACAACCGTATCGAGCACTGTCCGCTGTTATTGGAGCACTTCGTTCAGTTCTCCGACTTCCCTCACCTTGCCGATCTTCTTTCGTCTAGTGGTCTTATAGATTATCTTCGCTATGACCCTAAGGTGAATCCTCACCCGTACCCCCGTCTAGTCAAGCTATTCTATGTGAACCGTGTTCGCGGTCAGTACAACGAGACCCATTCCATTGAGACGACTGTCTTGGGGACACCGATTGTCCTCACGGTAGAAATCTTAGGGGATTTGATAGGTGTCTCCTCGTCTGGCCTTCTTCCTTCCGATATCTCTGTTGACGATATTTTTGAGCTTGATCAGGTGATGCTCGTCGAGATTTTCCATTTCATCCCTGCCGCCATGATTGGCGTCTCATCCAAATCTTTCAAGCCCAACGCTTGGGTCTTGAATCTTATCTTGAAGTCGTGCCTCCTTCCGAAGTACGGCTCATCGAGCTTGCCATCCCAGCCATTTCTTAAGCTGATCTACGCTCTCTTCATGGGGAGTGAGATCAATTAGGCTAGGATTATTCTTGATAAGATGGATTCCTTCGAGTGTATTAGGAAATCCATAAAATCTGCTCACATTCCATACCCTTGCCTTCTGACACTCGTATTCCGTCACTTTGGTGTCCCTCTTCCTCCAGATGATGAGCTCGAAGAGCTCATTGGATCTGCTGCTCGTGCCCCAGAGGGTACGTTTGCTGCTGCTGCTACTTCTGCCAGTGCCCCCGAGAGCACACCTGTTGTCACCGTTCCTCCGGTGGAGACTTCGTCTGGTGCTCCCGAGGCCACTCCTGCTGTGACACTGCCATCTGTGGACACTCCTGCTGACCCGGTGACCACCACCCCTCCTGTAAACGCATTTCCCCACCGTCGGCACGTGCCCGGCGGTCCGTCGTCGATTCGGGACATGTGGTGGAGGGATTTTGCCCCATCGCACGGGCCATGGCCCTGCATTTTCCCACCGCCGGCACGCGACCGGCGGTCCGTCGTCGATTCGGGCCATGCGGCGGTGGGGTTTTGCCCCACCGCACGGGCCGTCGCCCCGCATTTGCCCACCGTGGGCACGCGGACGGCGGTCCGTCGTCGATTTGGGCCATGCGCCGGTGGGATTTTCCCCCACCGCACGGGCCGTAGCCCCGCATTTCCCCTCCGTCGGCATGCGGACGGCGGTCCGTCGTCGATTCGGTAAATGCGACGGTCCGTCATCGATTCGGGCCATGTTGCGGAGGGATTTTACCCCACCGAACTGGCCGCAGCCCTGCATTTGCCTACCGTGGGCACGCAGACGGCGGTCCGTCGTCGATCCGGGCCATGCGGCGGTGGGATTTTGCCCCACCGCACGGGCCGTAGCCCCGCATTTCCCCACCGTCAGCACGTGCCCGGTGGTCCGTCGTCGCTTTGGGCCATGCGGCGGAGGGATTTTGCCCCACCTCAAGGGCCGTGGCCCCGCATTTTCCCACCGCCGGCACGCGGCCGGCGGTCCGTCGTCGATTCAGGCCATGCGCCGGTGGGATTTTTCCCCACCGCACGGGCCGTAGCCGGGCATTTCCCCACCCGCGATGCCGAACAAGCAAAAGTGCCCAAAAACCATAGAAAAAGTGCCCGAAAACCATAGAAGACGTCAGAATTTGACCCCAGGAGCGTGGGGCGGTGGCGATAGCACCGGTTTTGTACGGAACGTCGATATCTATTTGCAAAATTTTAGCGACAACCCCCTTGCAACGTAGAAGGGGGTTTGGCCCACGCTGTGTAGGGATTTTTCCCCACCGCATGGGCCGTAGCCCCGTATTTGCCCACCGTGGGCATGCGGACGGCGGTCTGTCGTCGATTCGGGCGATGCGACAGCGGGATTTTGCCCCACCGCACGGGCCGTAGCCCCGCATTTCCCCATCTTCGGCACGTGCCCGGCGGTCCGTCGTCGATTCGGTACATGCGGTGGTCCGTCGTCGACCCGGGCCAGGCGGCGACGGGATTTTGCCCCACAGAACGGGCCGTAGCCCCGCATTTCCCCACCGTCGGCACGTGCCCGGCGGTCCGTCGTCCATTCAGGACATGCGGAGGAGGGAGTTTTCCCCATCGCACGGGCCGTATCCCCGCATTTTCCCACCGCCGGCATGAGGCCGGCGGTCCGTCGTCGATTCGGGCCATGCGGCGGCGGGATTTTGCCCCACCGCACGGGCCGTAGCCCCGCATTTGACCACCGAAGGCACGCGGATGGCGGTCCGTCGTCGATTCGGGCCATGCGGCGGCGGGATTTTGCCCCACCGCACGGGCCGTAGCCCCGCATTTCCATGGTCGATGCGGGCCATGCGGCGGCGGGAGTTTGGCCCCACCGGTCCGTGCGTAGCACCGCATTTTCCCCCTGCGGTGCGGTCCGAGCGAGCCTGGCGGTCCGTCGTCGATCCGGGCCATGCGACGACGTGATTTTGCCCCACCGCGCGGGCCATAGCCCCGCATTTTCCCCTGCTTCTACTGCAGATCCTCCCGTCGCCTCCTGAGCTTGCTTGGAGGACTCTCCCTATGCACTTTGGATGATATATCTAGTAGTGAGAGAGTGGGGTAGGATAGTTTGGGTGGTTCTGGATTTTGATGTATTTTGTTGTATTTTGGATGGAGATGTATGTTTTGAGATACTTCGATATCTGGTGTGATATATGATGTATGATGTGACTCGATCTGAGGATCGCTTTTATGTATGTTGGCGATGTATACTTTTGTTGTATCCATGTTTCATATATATATATATATATATATATATATATATATATATATATATATATATATATATATATATATATATATATATATATATATATATATATATATACATACATACATACATCGATGTTGACATTCATTCTCTTGTGCACAGTATATTCTTTTTGTGTCTCTGATGATTGATTTCGTCGTTCGACGATAATAACTTGGTTAAATAGAATTCTTTTTATGAAAACATAGAATTGTTTTCCATGCACTAAATTAACCAAGAATGTTGATATTGGAGAGTATATTCCATAACTCAATTCGTGAAATTAATTTGAGTTTTGATGATTTTATTTATCAATTTTCGACTTTGGTCTCATTGACACCCTTTGATTTAATTCTTATTTTCCTTTGGTGTCATTTGGACCGTGGTCGTATTCTACGACTCCCGTGCTTTTATTTGAAGCCATTGTTTTTATCGTTGATCTCCTCCCGATCTTTTTGCTTATGCCAAAGGGGGAGAGAATTAATAATGACAATGTGCTAAATGATAATTTAAAGCATTTTTCCAAGAATGTAATTTGATATGTTAGATTCAGGGGGAGTTAAGATATAAAAATGGATTTCAATTCCTAAATTTCAATAATTGATTCCCATTTCATACTTTACTCGTCTGCTTGATGCGTATGCTTATTATTTAATTTGGAATTAACGTGTCATCAATGCAGGGGGAGTAAGTAAATTTCATTTGAATCATTATTTTTGATTATTATTTATGTTGGTTTGTCATCACCAAAAAGGGGGAGAATGTTGAGTATTGATTCCCCGGATTTGGTTTTGATGATGAACAAACATAAATATCGTGAACTAACTCTTTGTGAGCGCAGTTATGGAGATCGTCGCCAAACTTCTATGAACATCAAAAGCGACGTCTCGAGACTTCTCAATACGCATGATCGTGTGCTTGAAGCTTCGTTGAAGCTCAAGGACCATTATTGAAGTCATGAAGATTCGATCAAAGCATTTGAAGGCGGTTCGTCAAGTTTTATTTAATGTCTTCTAGCTTCGTTTCGTAGAATGTTAAGCCTTGAGTAGGTCTTACGTTTTAATATTCATAACGCTCATATCTTAGAGCTAGGATCTTAGTAGAAGTCCATACAATCTTTCCCGAAGCTTCGCGCTTCGATTCGCGACTTCTTGTGCATGTTAGTTGGTTCAAGAAGAAGAACCAACTGACTAGATGGCAATCTAGTCGGTCGACAAAGCTTCTTGAACCGACTAGAATGCCTTCTCTATTTCTAGCTCTTTACTGTTTACAGTTAGTCGGTCCACGTTGTATCACTGACCGACTAGTTGATGAACTAGTCGGTCAGTGATCCTTCTTAGACCGACTAGTTGAGCTTTCACTGTACAGCCCAAGTTACTGTTTATCGTTAGTCGGTCTATGTACATTTGTCGATCGACTAGTTGATGAACTAGTCGGTCAGCATTTGCTCTTAGACCGACTAATTCATCTTGAGTTCAGACTATTTGTTTTCACCTGTTAGTCGGTCAAAGTTGACTCACCGACCGACTAGTTGTGAAACTAGTCGATTGGCAAGTCTTCTTGGACCGACTAGTTCATCTTTCCCTGAACTTCATCTTTTGGCTGTTCACCTCTTGGTCGGTTCATGTTGTTTCACCGACCGACTAGTTGATGAACTAGTCGGTCAGTGATCCTTCTTTGACCGACTAGTTTGCTTCAGAATAGAGCCGTTGGAGCATTAAATGCCACGAATTTTGCTCTCTCTTTCCTCTATCCTATATATACTTGGAGTGCTGCATTCATAGCATTCAAGGCTGATATTTATTGAAGTTTAGAGAATCAAAGAGAAGCATTCATTCTCATTCAAAGCTCATTCATTTCTCAACTTGAATCTCTCCCTCACTCTTATTTCAAAAGAGAGATTCATTGATTATGAGCCTTCCAAGCCAAGAGCTTGATTCTAGGTCACCAACATCCACCTAGGCCTCCATTGCTGATCTACATCTTGGAGCTAGGGTTTGGTGCCTTCATCTTTCCCAAAATCCGTTTTGCCCTAATTCGTAAGTATACTCAAGGCATAGGATTTTGTCGGTAAGAATTTCGTATTTCATTTACTTTGATATTGTAAGTGTTTTACTCTCGATTGTGAGAGTTTGTTTGTGATCCCGGGCTGTGGGAGTCACATTTCGATTTGTGTATGATTTGATCTTGTAGAGGTTTCTACAAGTATTTAATGGTGCAAATTTGAGTTAGAAGTTTCTAACTCAAGTATCCGGAGGGGATCCGGGTGGTTGGGACGTAGGATCACCGGGAACAAGTTGGGGAGACTTGGGTGGATCCGAACCCGTTAAATTGTCTGTTTGCGATTATTTTCTTTGTTGTCAATATTTACATTTCCGCATTGTTGGTTGAGTTTGCAAGATAATTAGGAATTATCTTCTTAATTATTTTAAATTACTATTCACCCCCCTCTAGTACTTGTGCAGTAGATTCATAGGGCATTACAGATCAGGCTTCTGTAGCAGACTTATCAGGCGCCTACCAAACTCTCCAGTCTTTTGGTATGACAGCAGCAGATGAATGATCTCATGAAGTCTGAAGATGATTGCTCTCGGGAAAAATTTGACAGACAGGCAATTCTAATACCAGGTGTCTGTAGTACACTATCCAGGCGGCTTACAAATGGTTCAGGCATCTGGTAGGACATCAGCAGATAGCTGGTCAGAAGGAGAACTTCAGAGAGACAGAAATGTCTGATACGTTAGACGTCTGGTTCCATTACTCCAAACGTCTGACTTACATCATAGAGCTTGGGTTGATCCTAGAAGGATTTCAATATGTGTTCTCAAGCTAGATGATATATTCAAACATCTTAACTAAGCATTTATTAATGCTAAACACATATACAATCATCTCATATGATATCTTTTCATAGTACATACACAATGCTAAAAAGAATCATATGAAACATATATATCTCATGAGTGAAACTTATAAGATAAATGTATATATATCCACGAGAAATTCAACAAGTAATATGAGCATATCATAGTATGAGATGAAATTTAGTAGACATAAGTAAAATGATCTTCTAGAGTTCAGATTCACCCATAATACCTAATTCTCTCCTAAGCCACACAAAAGAGTCTTCCTTGAGTGGCTTGGTGAAAATATCGGCAATTTGGTTTTGGGTGTCGATGTGCTCAAGACAAACATCCTTCTTGAGGACATGATCATTAATGAAATAATGTCTAATATCAATGTGTTTGGTAGGGAGTGTTGTACCGGGTTCTTGAATAGACAAATGGCACTTCGGTTATCAACCATAATAGGACATGTGCCACACTCAATATCATAGTCTTTAAGTGTTTGTCTCATCCATAAAACTTGTGCACAACCCAACTTGTGGAAATCTATTTCGCTTCAGTTGTGGAAAGAGATATCGAATTTTGTTTCATGGAAAACCAATATACAAGGGAATTACCATAAATGAAAAGTGCCACTAGTACTTTTTCAATCGGATTTACATCCGGCGAAATCGGCATCACTAAATGAAACTAGTTCATAAGTGCATGACTTAGATAAAATGATCCATAGTCGAGTGATTGGTTTAAATAACGGAAAATTGCTATGAATAGGCCTTGTGACCTTTGGTATTATGACCTTTGGTATCCACCATTATTGTAAATGACCCTTGGTATCCATCTTTTGCTATATATATGATCTATGGCATCCACCATAGAGGTCGATTCTCAACACGTTATCAACACGACATATATACTATTCTTTTTGACGTCTGACTTAAAATTTAGGCTTTGTAAACCTGAATACTCAATATGACGATGTCCCATACTCTCATCTAGAAGATGAACATAGTATCCAGAAGATGAAACTATCATCCAGCAGATGACAACATCATCCAGAAGATGATCATACAAAAGATGAAAATAACATCCAGAAGATGAATATCATTTGACATTTAACTTCATACACCTGAAGTTGATGAAGAAACATGGACAATTGTAATCCACTAAATACAACTATTGGTTATATGGATGTACATACTGACCCCTTCCGTTTGCTGGAAGAGGGGAATGATATCCTAGGTCCTGAAGTGCCTTACATAAGTGTCATTGGTACACTCATATATCTGGCCAACTTTACGCTTCTCTATATAGCGTTGGTAGTAAATCTGTTAGCCAGATACAGTGTAGCACCTATAGTGCGTCACTAGACCGGAGCTACACATCTTCTGTACTACCTCAAAGGGTCAATATTATAAAGTATTATACTCCATGTTAAATGTATTTGTAGATGCATGTAATAGATTATCGCGATGACAACAGACTTTGGGTATGGGTTTTATCCATGAAGGAAAAGCTACATCCTGGAGATCTGAAAAGCATGCGACTAAGGCAACATCATCCTACCATTCCGAGAAGCTCATCATCCAAGAAGAAAATCAAGAGTATGCATAGCTACACCCTGAAGTACCTCGCAGACACTGTAACGACTGGGTCAGAGACTAGAGACATGGATCTATTTACCCAGTTTGTAGACCATGCCACTTTAACTCTCCCTGAGACAAAGCACACCTTTTCAGAGGAGCTCCCGTAGATTCAGTGGCTACCATATATGAGCGATACTTGTACAGATGAGTGATGCTTGTATTTTGTATTTATTCTCGGAATGTTGTAGATGAGATTGATGTATAGCTACCTAGGAGATCTGCAAGCCTGAAGCTTGTACAGATCAGGGAGAGTTAAATGTAGAGTTGTACTCTTTTTCCTTAACTATGGTTTTTCCCACTGGGTTTTTCATAACCGATGGTTTTAACGAGGCAACTACATTAACTCTGGATCCAGAAGTATCCACATCTAGTGATATCTATAGAACAGGGGAAGTTAAAGAGACTTGTAGTCTCTAAACCAGGATCCAGAAGTATCCACCCCTTGTGATACTCATAAGCACTATGAATCCTGAAGTATTCATATGTCGAGTTTACAATGATGGATGGATAATGGGAAGTGTTATGAATAGGCCTTGTGACCTTCGGTATTAGGACCTTTGGTATCCATCATTATTGTAAATGACCTTTGGTATCCATCTTTTGCTATATATATATATATATATATATATATGATCTATGTCCTCCACCATAGAGATCGATTCTCAACAAAAATCCATTTGACCGTAATCAAATGTGATTGTTTTGGTCGTGATCGATACTGTGCACATAAGCATACCAAAAACATAATATCAGGTCTACTTGCAATAAGATAGAGTAAACTACCTATCACACCTCGATATTGACGAATGTCGACATCAATTCCATGTTCATCTTTATCAAGATGCATTATCGTGCTCATTGGAGTACGCTTGATCAATTCCACCGTGTACTTTGTTTGGTGGATGAAGATTCCTTGCTCCAATTAATGGATTTGAAGTCATAGAGAGTAAGTGAGCTCTCCCATATGGCTCATCTCAAATTCTTCTTGCATGTACTTAGAAAAATCTTGACAAAGTGTAGAGTTAGTAGAACCAAATATAATGTCATCAACATATACTTGAATTAACAAAATGTCATGATTAAAATACTTAGTGAAAATTGTTGAATCAACATCACCTATTTTAAATCCCAAATCAACAAGAAAATTCTTTAGACGATCATACCATTGTTCCTCGCCCGCGATGCACGGACAAGTCACCGCAAGTATACGGTGCGTTATAGTATTTATAGAATGTCAAACTCTAGGGAGGCGATCATCTAACACTTAGCTTTTTGTGGAAGGAGGAGATGTGTGGTCGGGGTTGTCACGTTGGAATTGATTGGTTGGTTGTGAGAAGTATAATTAACTAAATATTAAACGGCTAAGGCGTTCAGGATTGCCCACTAGGGCCTTCGGTAATGGATTTCATGTCAATTGGTCCTCCGTTGGACGATGGATCAGGGTAGAAGTGTCACATCTGGAGATGGAAACGAGCGTTAGAATTTCGTCATCATGCTCATCTGATGCACAGAGCCGTGCTTTTGCTATCGGCTTCATACATGAAATACGTGCATTACGCTTGACACTTGGTCCTGCCTCGCAATCCGTAGGCACTCGCGTGCCCTACAAAATGCGACGCCATCCTATGGTTGGTTATAGCGGTCAGACTACTTTCATAGTCATCGGTTAGCAGATTGGGGATTAGTGGTCTCTCCCGGCTCTCGAGTCACACTCGTGAGCGCGAGCCCCAGAAAACAGCCACTAAGCCCAAATGGGATTCGTAGGGATTCTCCGTAGGATATGGAGTGCTTTCGTGATCCTCCAATCCTAAGGCTAATCCCCAAAACCCTTGTTCAACCCACCATAGGGAGACCCTAGATTCATCCAATGGAGGTCTAGCCTAATCCCTACGCACCTAGGGATCCTCCCTAAGCCCTAGATACCCACTACTCTAGCATGGCTATGACTACAAAGGTGAGAGCAAGGGAGAATAGCTTAATTACGTGGGCAAATGTTATGAAATTAATATCAATACGAAGAGGGAGCAATATAGAACAACATATCAAAAAATCAAAAAAGAAAGGAATAGCTACCAAGATTTAGATTACAAAATAAGATCCCAAGAAAAAGAGCCTTTCCAATAGCTCTAAGGTTTTTCAGCAGTAAAATAAGCTTTATCGAATCTAAAAACTGTTTGGTTTATATACAAAACCCTTAAGTTTCGGGTTTTACAGCAAAACCAACCCGAAACCCAATAAGAAAGGAAAAATATGAAGTCAGTCGACATAGCAATCGGTCGAGCGAGGTGATCGCTCAACCGAGCGCTTCATTGTGGAGCGTCGTCTTGTAAGCTTTGTTGGGGGGCGCTCGGTCGAGCAGGGAAGCCACTTGACCAAGCGCCATCTTAGGGAATTGATGTCGCTTGGTTGAATATGAGGCCTCTCGGTCAAGCGGGGAAGCCGCTTGACCGAGCAAATTAAAAGCCATTTTAACAGAGAGCCGAAGGTCAAAAATTGGGCTCTACTGACGACTGGCTCGGGTCGAGCGACTTGGTCGTTCGATCGAGCGGGTCGAGTCGCTCACCCAAGCGATCCTTTTAGCTCTTTCCCTCTTCGTCTTGGTGTCACAGCTCGGTCGAGTGCATCATGCGCTCGACCGAGCGATCTGACAACTCATCCTCCTTCTTCACTTCTCATTCTTCTATCCTTCTCCTATTCCTTCTCTTCATCATCTTCTTCCCCTTATTCTTCTACTCATTCTTCTCTTTTCCTTCTGCTCCCTTGAGTCGCCATGGCGAGGCGAGGCGAGCTTGGCGTCGAAGTTGTGCCCAAAGTCACGTATCGCTTCGAATCACGCTGAATTCCCTGAAAGTGTATAAAACATTGCAAGAATCTAATATATCGAGAAAAGCACGATATAATACGAAAATACGAATTCGGGTGATCGAAACGATATGGAAATGCGTGATAAAAACATGGAAAATATGGACATAACAAAATTCCCCAAGCTTACCTCTTACTCGTCCTTGAGGAAGACAAATAAGAAGTTCGCCGGAGGGAGAAAACAACGAAGTGCAAAAGATATAAAAAATATAAGAAAAGCGACTAAATCATCTCCTCATCTCATAAGCACATAGCAACACTCTAACTTAATAAAAATTAAAGCACACGACTCACGAGGATTCATTGAGTCTAGCATGAATTATATAGAATGGATTTTTCGATGAATAAAGTGAACTCGAGTATGTGATATGAATTCAGAGGGAAATTCCTATTATAGTATGCAAGCAATATACAATATCCATGATTCGAATCCAAATCTCCACAACTAATTCTCTAAGCAGCGCATAGTGTGATCAATCATTTCAAGCATGCAACGTGATTTTAGTTAACATTTCATAAATGAAGATGGTAAATTCAATGAAATCTAGAGATCGACTCACTAAACTCTTTCACGAATCCTAGACATCATTGACCTTTCCATGTCCCTACTCTAAATTGAAAGTGAGGTAAGGATGTGGGATTTTTCTTTTTACAATTGTTTTTGGCTATACAATTTTCTTTATATATGCATATTTTTATTTTCTTATATACACGAGATAACTCAATATATACAAGAGGCGGCCTATGCATCCCAGACAGACGGTCTTAGGGCATCGGGTTACGAAGAACCACTCGGCCTTTTATTTATGTAATATTTTTTGTGGTTTTTTTTATTTTTCCAATGTTTTTGGGATTTTTGCAAACTCACATAAACACGATGGAATGCAAAGCACGATCAAAGATCAAAGTTGGCTATATACAAAAATAAAAAGAAAAAGATAGAATTCAGACATGGCTTGGTGTCAGAATATCCAGTAAATGCTACTTAAGTTTCATGGGTTATCCAAACTCCATTGAACTAACATTCATTATGAAAGTACACGTTTTCACACAATCATGCAATTTTTCATTCAATTATCAATTAATCAAGTAATGTTTAGCTCAACTGTTTCAAGAATACTTATCGTAGAGAAATGGATCTAAATCATGTAAAAGCATATTAATTACATCCTACTCAAGGAATATCTCTAACTCATGGAAGCATAGAGTTCAAAGTTGTAATCCATCCTATATATATGCAATGAAGTGCAAATAGACTTTGATAAATCCTACGCGAGTGTGTAGAGCAAGTAAGTTGAGTATGCGCAGCTTATAGTGCAATAATAGGAGAATCATATTTAGTCTAATAAAAAAGAAAAAGAAAAAGAAAAGGAAAAACATGCATGCAAACAAAGAAAAAGAAAAAACAAAATGATGCTAAAAGAGAAATGGAAATAAAAAGTGAAAATAAGGGCAAAAAATAAGAATTAAGCGATAGCGTTCATCTCCCAAGCTAAACGCAGCAGTGTCCTCAACGTTGAGAACACGCGCATAGAGTTGGGAAATGATGCTAAGGGTGGGATGGGTGGGATGAGATGAGAAAATAGAAATCATGGGAAATAAAATGAAGATGCAGATGCATATGTACAGTATGCATATAAACAAGGAATGCAGATGAGGATGATGAGGATGGCGATGATGGACAAAATGGACACCCAAAGTGTGACTCCCCCAAGCTGGACTAAGCTGTGCCCCGAAATGATAGATAGGCACAATAATATGATGGGAAGACACATGAACATCGAGAAGCTATAAATTAGGCAGCACCACCACCTGGTGGGGGGGGGGGGTGGCGGCTGAAGAAGCTGAAGGATGCGGTCCGGCTTCTCGCTGTTCTGCTGCTCAAGATCAGTGAGTGCCTCAACGGCTCTGCAGAGCTCAAGTACAACACTCTCTACACCATATAGTCGACCTAAAATGTCAGGAGGTCAGGATCTGCTGGACTCACCCCTCTGATGGGGTTCCCGCGTGGTGAAGGCGTGGTACAGGGGGAGTGTAGGCTGCAGAGACTGGGGCGGTGGTGGTGAGAGTAGAAGAGGAAGGCAAACTAGAGGTAGGGGCTGATGTGGCAGGTGCAGACATAGTTGCGATGGTGGCAACAGCTGTGGAGACAACACCAGCACACTCTCCGTAAAAATAGTTGAGACCGTGCTAGAAATAGGTGAAGACAGGGATGCAGGCACTAGTGTGGTCTCGGGTGGTGGTGATGTGTGGACAGAAGTACTGACGCTCAGATCTGACGTGAGGACCTCAGCTGATTATGCTGGGTCCTCATCAGAAGTGTGGACAGGAAGGTCGACTGTCGAATTAGAAACATGGGGTTCGGAGGAAATCACAGGGTCCTCAACAGATGTCTGGGACAGAAGGGGCCGATGCTGGCTCAGTTAAGGGCAAGGTAGGGTGGGACTCCTCAGCCTGTAGCGGGGTGCACCTGGCTGGTGAGTAGGCTGCTACTGGTAACCTGCGCACCATCGGGCTCCAGCTCGTAAGTGGGAGGGATGTGCTCCTGTATGGGGAGGATCCACTCTCCTTGCTGAGGGGCTACGACAGTCGCGGCAGGGCTCAGGAGGACCATAAAATCGGCGTTGAAATGCCTGTGAATGTATACTCAATGCATCTTACCATGGGCCCTAATAATATGCATATGATAAAGCACACGCAAAGAAAGGGTAGTAGGCCCCGGTGCCTCTAGAAGGTCCTCAGGGATGTGAAGCCTGGCCCGCTAGGCAAAAATGGTGAAGAAGCCACCACAACAGATGGGGCCTCTTTGCAAGGTAGCAGCCCATCATAGGTAATTATAGAAGACCTAGGCGTGATCTATAGGGTAGGCAGGGCGAGAGGTGCCGTCGGACTGCGCCTTAAGTGGGAGGGTAAGTCACCACAAGAGGATGTGCATGATAGAAGACCAGGCACATTCATGTTAAGCATCATGGTGGCAATGTGGCATTGGGCTAGTCTCAAGCAGGGGTGAATGATGGAGGAGGACTTCAAGCGGCTAGTTCTGAAGACGGGATAGCTGGATATCATCTCCCAAAATCGTGTGTTGTAAATAGCAGTGGGGGGTATCCATGCCAGGGCGATAGGAGGTCTCAACATCGGGGACTACGAGCCATTGGAATAGCTCACGGTATCCAGTATAAGTGATCTTCATATCTGTGCACAGTAGGCTGAAGCGTATCCTCCTATTGGTGCGACGCAGGGAGCTGATGGCCTCTAGGGTCAGGCGAGTGTAAGTCTTTTCCTGCAACCCTAGGAAGTGGTCCCAACCCAGATTCCTATATAGCTGCCTAACCCTTGGCAATAGGCCTAGCAGCTCAAAGTCTCCTAAATCGACGAATTTGGTCGATACGACCTAGCGCCTAGAGAGACTGGCAAATTAATGACGGTGGGTGTCGTCTATACATGTGATGCCGTAGGTCTCTAGGGCATCACCTTCAGGGTGTAGGGGAGGTGGGGGAAGTGGTGGCGGTGGTACAGGCTCACTCACGGGGACTCGTGTCCCAGATGAGGAGCCAGGAGCCGAGCGTTTCTTCTTGGCAGGTGGTGATGAAGGTGATGTTGGTGGGGATGGTGTTGGAGTGCTTATGGTGGTGCATGGCTTAGAATAAGGAGCCCTGTGGGACTTCCTCTTCTTGGCGGTAGGTGGTGGAGGTGGTGTAGGTTGGGATGGTTGTTGACGTGCGTTTATATTTTATATATTCACACACGTCTTCTTCGTGATTTTTCGTTGTTTACCGTCGTTTCGTATCCACTCTTTTGTGTTTTTTGTATCTTTTCACTTTCTGTGTGTTTCTGTCCCGTTTCAGGATATTGCCAGCACTGGGGACATATAAAGAAGATATCATGAGTCCCCGGAGCAATGGGAGGTGCCACGCGCGATCCCGATCATATTTCAGCCCTCAACCGATCGGGTGGACAAACCCACCCGATCGGTTCGTGCACGCGTATCCGACCCGGACAGAAGCAGCAGTGAAGAAGAGCCCACCCAATCGGTTCATTGATCGGGTGGAGCCGCAGTCCTCTCTGTTTTTGGAGCTGCTTCCCAACCGGTCATTCGACCCGATCGGTTTAGCGATCGGGTGAAGACGCAGTGTTCTCTGTCTTTTGGAGCTGAATTCCAACCGATCGGGTGACATCTCACCCGATCGGTTCATCTGTAGACGAATTCTCCCAGCTCACGACCGACGACATCAACCGATCGGTTCAGTGACCGGTTGATGTATCTCCAAAGCTGAAGACCAAGTCGACGTCCATCTCACCCGATCGGTTGATGCTTCAACTGATCGGGTGGACGCTTATATATATATATATATATATATATATATATATATATATATATATATAGACAACCCAGAAAAATCCCCAACCCCCTCCTCCTGCCTTTGGCTTTTTTAGGAGGGTAAGGCGAGAGCCCGGCCGAGACTATGCAAACTGGGGGGAAACCGCCGTGCCCCCAACGGCCCCCGGGTAAGTCCGAGAGGGGAGATGTAGCCCCAGGGTAAATAATTCCACAACAAATTCCACAATAATTACCAAGTCACGGCGGCCATAGGCCTCGAACCCCGCACCCCTTGGCTTTGGAGCGGAATGACTTACCACTGGGACACCCTCTCGTGGCCATATATATATATACTAGTCATTACCCGTGCCCATAGGGCACGGTTTATTTAATGGCTGAGTTTTTCTCCCCCACAAATTTCAAGTTCCCCCAAATTTCAAGTTTTCCCACAAACTTTCAAGTTTCCCCCCAAATTTAAGTTTTCCCCCAAAATTTAAGTCCCCCCATAATTGTCATTACCACCAAGGACAAACTTGCCACGTAGGACAAAGCATTGTCCTAGTAGGATAAGATTCAAAATCTTCATAGAACTGGAAAAAAATGGCCGGAAGGAGTGAGAATAAAAAGTGTGGGTGTGTGTGTGGGGAGGGTCCATAGGCAAAAATACAAAAACCGAGGTTGTATGTGCAAAATTCCCCACCTCCTCTTTTATCCCTCAAAATCTTACGTCTATATTTTCTCTTATTCAATTTCCCTGTTTTATATAATAGATATCCAAATTATCTTATCCAATTTCTCATGTCCAAATTCTCTTATCAATTTCTCTTGATAACATCCGTCTTTTATATAATAGATATCCCTTATCCAATTTCTCTTGTCCAATATCTCTTATCCAATTTCTCTTGATAACATCTCTCGTTTGTAATATAGATATCTCTTATCCAATTTCTCTTGATAACATCACTTTTATCCAATTTCTATTGTCCAATATCTCTTATTCAATTTCTCTTGATAACATCCCTCTTTTATAATATAGATATCTCTTATCCAATTTATCTTGTCCAATATCTCTAATCCAATTTCTCTTGATAACATCCCTCTTTTATAATATAGATATCTCTTATCCAATTTCTCATGTCCAATATCTCTTATCCAATTTCTCTTGATAACATCCCTCTTTTATAATATATATATATATATATATATATATATATATATATATATATATATATATATATATATATATATATATATATATATATATATCCCTATGTTTTCCCAGAAAACGATCCCCATTTTTCAGACTCTCTTTTTGGGATTTTGGTGGCTGCAATTTTATTTTGTTTTGTAAGTTCTCTGATTGTCTTGATATTTTAACATCTAGTTCTTTATACTATTTGCTCCGTAACTCTATTGTTTGATCTTGATTCCAATGGTTAAATTTTGTTGTGTTGCTATTTTTGCAATGAATCGTGAGTAGTTCCCCAATCTAGGGCATTGGTGGAAGCCCCTTCGTGGGTTCTCCCTAGAACGACTATATGATTAGGATTCCGATAAGATCTAGGAATTTAGATGGTTACACGGGGCGTTTTATAGTTATTGGAGGGAGAAAGAACGCCTCTGATCGTCGGGCCAAGGGGAAATAAAATTGGCGTTTGATCTCCTAGCCACAGCTCACACCCCTAGCGTAGACATTGAATCCTAGCGCATGGGAACGACAGGATGAAATGTTGGGAGTAATCGTTGCGAGCTTAGTGCTCCTGGGGTCGGTCGATGTTAATGGATATGGGAATGCCCACCGTCCGAACCCGAGTAGACCTAGCGTATCATCCTGGGCATCGACCGGAATATCGGGCCCATGGGACACCAGGTATCACTCTTAGAGGCAACGTCTCACCACTAAACCTTAGAATCCGATCGTATTTCTATCCGTCGGTCGTAATAGAGAGGACACATGATAGGGTAGAAACCAAAGTCCTAGGTTTCCCTTTTATATCTTACACCTACCGTAATTCTATTTCGTGACAACCTACCGATTGTCAGGGCTAGCTCACCCATAGGGTGATCCGGTTCCTTCTTGAAAACAAGCACAACACACGCCTCCCTGAGTTCGACCCCCAAGCCACACTACAACACCGTGTGCTTGCGGTTATAAATATTTAAATCTGGTATCCCTGATCCTACTGCATATAGTGCCAAATCTAGGGTACGTCAAGCTTTATGGTGTCGTTGCCGGGGAGACAACGTGCTTGTTTCTTTTAGGACCCTGTGAACCCCCGAGACTAGTTCACATCCTCACCTTGTGAAAATTTTCACATTCTACATTTTTATTTTTATTTTTTTATTTTATTTATTTTTACTATTTGTTTTTATCTGGCTTTATACCATACGTGCTTCACGGGTGTTTCTTGATTTTTCATGCACATGAGCTCAAGAAGTCTTGAGATTTAGTTCCTTTAGATCCAGAGATTAACGCCACCGTGAGGCGTTTGAACGCTGAGAGAAGAAGAAGGGAAGATATTGCCGCCAACATGGGAGAAAATACCCCTCCCCATAAGTCCTTGCTTGAGTACTCGATGCCATCCATCGGGTCCACGTCCAGCATCCAACCTCTGGCCATTACGACCGGAAATTTTGAGCTGAAGCCGTCATTGGTGACTTGGATCCAACATGACCAGTTTTCAGGAGCTCCTATGGAGAGCCCAATTGAGCACCTGGACTCATTTCTGGAGAAGTGCGACACCTTCAGAATTAACGGTGTGTCAGCTGAAGCCATCCGGCTCAGATTGTTCCCATTCTCTCTGCGGGACAAAGCCAAACAATGGCTTAAGGGGAAGGACACCAACACCTTTACGACTTGGGAGAAGCTATCTAATGCCTTCCTGAACAAGTTCTTTCCCCCAGGGAAGACAATGAAGCTGAGGAGCGAGATCTCCTCCTTCTCCCAAGCCAGCCACGAATCCTTGCATGATGCATGGATGAGGTATAAAGAGATGCAAAGGAAGTGCCCTCACCATGAGCTCCCCAAATGGAAAATCATCAATTTATTCTACAATGGGCTGAGGGACGACCTAAAGTCCTCGATGGATGCCGCAGCTAGAGGGTCCTTCATGGCAAGGAACGAAGTAGATGCCGAAACATTCTGGAGAATATGGCATCAAAAAATGAGAGGTGGAGTGATGAGCGTGCCACGCCTAGATCTGGAGGAATGCATCGAGTAGAGGAGGTTGACAAACTGTCTAGCAAATTTGATTTTCTATCTACCCAGATCTCGACATTCATGGTAGGGGCCGGTGGTGCCAATATTCAGCAAGTGGCAGCGGTAGAAGCTGAAGTCTTGGGAGACTTTGACGGTGGAGATATCTCGCCACCAGTGGATCAAGCGAGTGCTCTTTTCTTTAACCCCACGGGTAATGCACCGTATCCGCCGAGGACAAGCTTGAATCTGGCGTATTCTCCTAACAACCGAAACCACCCGAACCTCAGCTACAGGGCACCATACCAGCAGCCCCAACAACCTCAGCAATAGTTGTATCAGCCCCCTCGGTAGTAGTAACAGTTTTACCAGCAGCAGCAACAACCTTAGCAGCAGATGTATCAGCAGTACCCCCCAGGAATCAGCAGCCCCCGCCACAACAGCAACCATATAACCAACAAGGGTAATCTCTCCGGTCGAGAATCTCTTGACCCACTATATATCGAACCAGGAGAAGATTAACCTGCAGCTGCAGATTGGACAGAAGACTTTGGCCGATCAAGTGACCCATCTGGGGTTGCAAGTGGCCAATCTTCAGAAGATGCATGGGTAATTATCGGGTCAGTCGGATGTCAATCCCAGGGGACCCAATCAAATATTGGCCTTGACGCATGATCATGCAAATGTCTCGGTGATAGTCTTGAGGAGTGGCACACAGATTCCGACAAGAGAGGCCGCTAAAGAACCTGAAGCTCCATTGGTCGATGGGAGACCAAATCTAAAAGAAAATGATGATGGAGCTTCGGCATCAAATACCATGACTCCGGAGGGAGTTTCTGAAGAAGAAAAGAAGATGTATGGGGAAGGCAACTCGAGGGTCTTCAAGCCTGCGGTGCCATTCCCACAAAGGCTTGCCAAGGCGAAAATAGATGAGAAGTACGGCAAGTTCTTCGACATGGTGAAAGACTTGAGTTTGCAAATCCCCTTCCTGGACGCTATAGAGACCATCCCTTCATATGAGAAATTTCTGAAGGATTTGGTAACGAAGGGTACAAGGAAAGAGAAAGTCGTCTTAACGACGGAGTGCAGCGCTCTGATTCAACGAGCGAATCCGCCAAAGCTCAAGGACCCCGGGAGTTTTTCTATCCCATGCTCGATATGAGATGTGAAAATCAATCGAGCGCTTGTCGACTTAGGTGCGAACGTGAGTCTGATGCCTCTTTCATTATACAAGAGGATAAAAATAGGCGACCTTGAACCCACCAGAATGGCTCTGCAGCTGGCAGACAGTTCGGTGAAGTACCCGATGGAGGTAGTAGATGACTTGCCCGTCAACGTCAGCGGTGTACATGTGCCGGTTGATTTCGTGTAATGGACATGCCGAAGGACAATCATGCCCCGATTATCCTCGGGAGGCCCTTCATGGCAACCGCGGTCGTACTCATTGACGTAAAGAAGGGAAATCTGTTCCTGAATGTTGGGGATCAAAAAGTAGAGTTCGATTTGGGACTGTCAATGAAGCATCCACCGGAGGAACAAAGAAGCAATCTACTGGAAGCCGAGGAAGAAAGAATCATTGAGGCTGGATCTTGGGAAGTTCTTTCAAGGAACCCCCCCCAGATGACTTGGATGGCCTCGAGGAGCACCAAGGGCAAAGAAGAAAAGAAGTCGATGATGAAGTGTGTGTCTCCCGGATGACTCCTCCTGGATTTGAGAAGGTTGCTCTGACAAAGAGCAAAGGAAAAGAGCCATTGGGGCCCACAGCCAATGTCACGCCCCGCTTCCCAAAAACGTGGAGGCGAAGCGTGAGAAGGTCCGCTCAGACTTGAAGCTACAAAGCTGCAAGTCCGATAAGCGTCAATCAATTTAAAACTGCAGGTCCTTGCAACGCGAGCGAAACAAGATAATAAAAATGAAATGAGACAAAAGAATAATCTCAGAATATCCATAAATATAAATTCCAACATCGCAAAAAAGCCACCAGGCTAAAAGAAAAAGAGACTAAAGGCCCAAACATGGCCAACAAAAGTACAAAGTACAAAACAATGGTGCTACGCACCAAGAACTAACAAAAGGCCTAAAACAAAATAAAGCTCAACAAAGACTCAAAGAATGGTCACCGGTGTCCACCAAAATCCTCCTGGGCAATCATGGACTCAGACTCAGCGTCAGCAAAACATCACGTACTCAGCAACGGTCTCTGGCTCAGGTCTAACATGTGACACCCAAAAGAGCAAGGGGCACATGTCAGCAAGTCTACAAGAGACTTGTGCAAGGAAATTGAAAGTAGGAAAAGTAAAGCAACCTAGCAGATCTAGCATGATGCAATGACATGGCAGTTAAAGTAATGAGTGCAACAGGTAAGGTAAAGTAAAGTGAAGTACGAGCCTGGCATTTAAACATGGCATGGATGACAAGTATTGCATGAATCATTCACAAGACAAGAAAAGTAAGCACCTCGTGCACAGAGATTCCGTCTTTTGGCTAGAGGGCTGATCAGGCCACTCCTAAGCTCAAGTGAACGTTTATCCCTACCCCTCCACGTGTGTCGAGCCAGGGCCTTACCCCCGAACTTGGAATGCTCGCTTCTGGATCATGAGCCAGGAAGTGTTTTTTACAAGTATGGCATAGGGGTGCACCTAGCCGGTCCAGGGAACCCAGGCATTGGCTTTTGACCAACACATGAGGCTCGTTTCCCCCGGAAGTAGTATTCAAGGAGTACAAGTATTGTAGCGTGTGCTACGAATGCAACAATCAACTGGGATGACATGTAAGATGCAAAGCATGACAGTTACAAGTGCGTACAGATAAGGAAAGTAAACGTGACAGTTTAGTATGCATGAACAACAAGTTTAAAGGGTTGGATCTAGCTTCGTTGTCAAGCTAGATCAATTAGGTGACGGATCTAGTTTCGTTGTCAAACTAGATCAAGTAGGCGTCTAGCCAGCTATCATTTCACTGACTAGTCTCTTTTACGCTGAAAACAAGGAAGTGGCCTAAAAACATGGCCCTACACAAGAGTTGGCAAGTTTCACTTGCCTGCAAGTATGACGTCTGAGCACACCGTCCAATGAGTCCAAAAATCACAATTATCCTACGTGCACAAGTCCACCGGCCTAAAGTCCATATTATTAATCTTGATTAGTGAATTTAAAACATTTGAAATACTTTAAAAATACTGATTTTAGTCTTGATTAGCATGCATTGGGTTGGGGGTCCTAGGGGTGCAAAGCGTTACCTCAACACGACGCGAAAGCTACACCGGCGTCGGGTAGCGACGCCGGGGGTTGGAATAGAAGAACGTGCTCCAAGTCCTGATTCCAATATAGTTTCCTCGCTGGAAAGTTCAGAGCATCAACCGGAGCAACGGTTCCAGATTCCAAAGCTAGCACGTGCGACGACGGGCTACGACGTGTCGCAACGTCGTGCACGACAAATCGTCGGAGAGAAAGCACCTAGGTGGGGCCCACAGTAGTCCTAGGGACCTTTGGGGGACCCACAATACCTCTGGAGAACTTGGGGGGCCCACGGTGGCAAGCGGTGCGACGGGTGCGGGGTTGCGACGTTTGGCTCTCGGTCGTACAACCTCGGTGCGGGGAGCTCTGTCGGTCGCTGCGGGGGAACGGGCTCGGTGCAGCGCTTGGTCGGTCGCGAGCCTTGGATGCGGGGCTTTGCTTCGGTCAAAGCGGAGGGAGGGGTCGGTCGTGCGCCTTGGCTTCGGGGGAGCGGTCGCTGCAACGTTGCAAGTGTTGCAACGTTGCGGAGTGCGAGCGATCCGCTCGGTCAGGCGCTAGCGGATGCGGGGCGACAAGGCAGGCGCTGATCGGGGGCTTGCAACGGTGCGGAGATGCGAGCGGGGAAGCGGCGACAGCGGGGGCGGCCATCGGTCTGACCGACAGAATCTCTCGGTCAGGCACGGAGAAGTGGGGCGATGGCTGCTGCAGCGATGCGGAGCGGCTAGGATGCGGGTGGAGCTGCCGGTCAGAGCAGGGAAAAAGAGGCCGTTCTCTCGGTCGGTGCGGGGGCTGAATGTCGCAACGTTGCGACGAATCGTCGCAACGTCCAATTTGGGTTTTGAAAGAGGCTAGGGCTCATTTCTTGCGAAAATGGGTCTTCCTAGGGGTTGTTTATATAGTGTAGAGGGGTTGACTAGGTCTAGGGCTAATCCTAATGAGATTAGGAGTTTAAAATAATTTAAAATTTGAAATTCAACTTCTCCAACTCACCCAAGGATTTGACTTGGTCCAAATGAGCTGGAAATTGGCTCAAAAATTCTTTAAAACGTTTAAAACTCAAATAAATTTTATTTGGCCGAAATTAATTTAAAAATAAATTATTAAAAATATTATAAAACTTGTTAAAAATATAAAAGTGGTCAAATAAACTCCAAAAATTATAAAATAAATATCGGGGTGGTCGTGATGACGAATGTGAGCTAACTAAGAAGACGGATCTCAAATATGACATCGGACGACGAAACTAAAAATAGAAACGTCTCCCGTCAAGAGTGAGAATCGTCACGTCTCATTGAGTAAGATTAAATTGTGGAAAAACGACTCGAGAAATGTCGTTCCAATTTAGTGCCACTATTTAATACTCTCAGAGACGTTCACAACGGCATATCACACGAAAGTGTTCACAGACAAACAAAGTCTAAAACAAACACGTGCACGGTCAAAAGCACGTGCACGAACAATGTACACCGAAAAGTGGTCGTTACATCCTCCCCACCTTAGAATAAAGTCCGTCCTCAGACTTTCTAATATAGCTAGTCGCTCTAGTAACTACCCCAATCAAGTCATATAATAATTCAACCAGGTATAGTCATTACAAGTGCTTATATATGCACTAGGTAGTCAAACATTAACACTACCAACACGTATATATATACATTCACGTACGTATACACTTATACCTATTATAGTCAGTCAGACTCATACACGTATTTCAATCGTATATATATAAGCATGCATCCCTTATATAACTACTACCTACCTAATCACAAAACAATATTTCAGATACTCATACAAGGATAGTCTCATACTTAGCAAATACAATCATTGCTCTACCTATATGTAGCTACCTATGCACAAACATCAAGGGTATACTACCCTCTAATAATCCCTAGTATTCATCCAACACCAAACACATCAACACTTGTAGTCACACCATACCATAAATAAATCCAGTTTCACTATATATATATATATATACATTCATCACCACTGTAGTTTCACAATATATAGTCATTCAAATGCATGCAGATAGTTCACCATATATTCTCATCACATACGGTCCTATAACTGTATTTACGACACGCCACATATATCATAGTCATCAATTCCTATAACTAAGCACATACTTACCCGTGCATGGTGCACACCCATACACGCTAACATTTCATTTACGCATACCAATCATACCATTACATTACTAGTACATCTACACACCTAGTTTAGCTAGTACACATATGTTCACACGGGCAAGTCCTTAGTAATTAACTATACCACAAGACCAACACCTATAACTATATACTGGCGTAGCGACCCACAATCATGTGCGTAACTCAACCAGGCACAAACACTTCTATCACTATACATACATCAAGCGTTGCTATATTCAAACTACAAACATACATTCAATATACTTAGAGTATACCCACTCAACCTTGAGTGAGACTCAATACACATATTAGAATATTCTATATACGTAACACGACATTTATACCTATACCGATACCACTCCCATATATATACATCTATCAATACAACCATATACATTCCATAATTCAATCACACTTAATATTTAGTCAGGCAATACTCACATAGTTAAATCAATTTATATACCATACTAATAACATTACAGACATCAGCACCCACATATTTATAATACACTCCCTAGTACAAACATTCACCGTATAGTCACACATAAGTAATGTATATATCCACACCATAGCCTACTACCTATAATTAGTATACTAACACATCCACACATACATAATTAAGATGTGCAATAGTCGTGTATACCTCGCGGTATGCACGCATGCAACATCCCGCAGAGCAAGCAATACCAATCAAATTATAATTCTACTATCATATGCATACCACCTATATACTCAGGCAACAAAACATAACTACTTACGTCTAAGCATAATACATACCTACATACGAGCACATACCCATAAGTACTAATATATAGGTCATATAATATGCCTACTCACTTAACTATACATCCACATATTATTATTACAACCTAACATACACATAGCTTTACCAATCATTTTATTTCAACCATTACAAGTATCTCTTACTACATACACAGCTCAGATATTTCAACGCTAACTCTTATATACACAGGCATCCCTAGTATAGTATAGCTATCCACACAAAATCTATAACTGCTAACACACAACAACTTCATACTATCACGAATAACTCCGAGTATATATATATATCACACAATAGGCAAGCATCAATATACTATGGGGGGTACACTCATTCAAGCCCACGTACACAAGTTAGGTACGTGCACTACGACTACCTCACAAAGTCCAAGGGCCTACTAACAACTAAGAGTTGACACAGACATTGACGAGCACTAAAGTCTGAGCAGTATAGGGAGGTCGAGGTCGAAAGCGTGACGAGGGAAGGATCGATAAGCACGAGTTCAGATAGGACGAGTACAAGGGGACAGCTTGGTTAGACGAAACTTTGACTCAATGGTGATGTTTAGGTTGAAGGAAGGAGATGTAGTGATGCTTAAATAGGATATAGAAAAGGAAATAGGGTAAATAGCATAAGCTAAAATACGTGGATTTTGAAAACTGTCGTTCTTCAAAAGTTGAAATCCCAGTCTGAAAAGAAATATTGTAGGTCAATAAAACGAGTTGTTCAAAATAAATTTGAGTCGAACATTCATAATAAGAGGAAATGGTCTATTGGTTTTAAATTTTTTTTAAAAAGGAAGTAAAATCATTTACACGAATATTAAGGACACGGTTTAGAAAATTCTATACGTTAGTAATTTAATATAAGGTTGTCAAAAAGTTTTGGAAAGTCAAAGAATGAAATCAAGTAACAGAAGAATTTAAACTCATATTAAATGCTTTCAAAACTTTTAGGCTACGGAAGATTGAAAATAATCAGTTTTGAAACTTCTTTTAGAAAACCATGGTTTGCCAAAAATGAGAAACTGATTTACACAGGGTTCTTAATATACGAGCACAACAAGTCTGGCACGAATATGAAAATAATTGAAATTCAATTTGGTTTAGAAATTTTTCTAAAAGCGTGTATGTTGAGCGGAAAGAAAATAATAGTAACTTAGCATAAGAATTCTCAAGATCGAATCAAATCAGGGAGGGTCTAAAGCAGGAAGAGGTTATGAAAATAGTAGTTTTGCAAAATTCTGAAGTAGCGAAAATGACTAGCAAAGCCAACTTGCTGAAAACTGAAATTCCGTGTGTCTTGAAAGTATATTAAAGTAAGCACGACGCATCATTCGTACAACACAAATAAGAAGGAAACTTATAAATCGAATTGGGCAAAGCAAAAGTACGGTCCAGAATAAAATTAATATATGAAGGGGCAACACATTTACATAAGTACGAAAGATATAAGCTGGAAAGATATTATAAGGTAGAGTTCAAAATTTCCGACAAAATTTTTTAAAATTTTAAATCAACGAAGGAGGATGAAGTATAAGTATATATGCATTAAGATTTGGAACAAGGTTAAACTTCGGAAAGGAGGAAGTCAAAAAATGCTTTAAGGAGATTCAAGGTTCGTAATGGAGAGGTTCGAAAATTGACGACGATCGTCATGAGGCGATCTCGTGAATCGAGGCAAGGAAATTGGTCCGGTGATCAAAACATACATACGCCTAGGATATGAATCAGGAAAGTATACGGAAACTCCTACGGTCGACCAACTGAAGATTAAAACTAAGCGCTAAGACTTCTAAAGGTTGGACGGTAAAGAAATGCGTTCAGCTTGGTCCGAAATCGATGAACCCAAAAGCGAACGACCGAAGGAAATTCTAGAAGTCTAATATGGTCAGGGTTAGACAAGGACCACTAAGGTAACTCCTACGACGATTAAATCAATTGCTGATAGGGAGTCTAACTACAATCAGAGGCCTCTAACTAGCACGCACGAACGTCTAACTAAGCCTTCTTATCACCTAGTGTCCTAAGAAAACGACTAGACTCAGGGCTTATGACTCGGATGTTGCAATTTATTTAATGGACATTCCGTTATTATCGTTGTTCCGTTAATTCGCAATTGCAAGACGGACCTGCATGGGCCACCAACAGAACCTGTCACGCCCCGCTTCCCAAAAATATGGAGGCGAAGCGTGAGAAGGTCCGCTCAGACTTGAAGCTACAAAGCTGCAAGTCCGATAAGCGTCAATCAAATTTAAAACTGCAGGTCCTTGCAACGCGAGCGAAACAAAGATAATAATAAATGAAATGAGACAAAAGAATAATCTCAGAATATCCATAAATATAAATTCCAACATCGCAGAAAAGCCACCATGCTAAAAGAAAAAGAGACTAAAGGCCCAAACATGGCCAACAAAAGTACAAAGTACAAAACAATGGTGCTACGCACCAACAACTAACAAAAGGCCTAAAACAAAATAAAGCTCAACAAAGACTCAAAGAATGGTCACCGGTGTCCACCAAAATCCTCCTGGGCAATCATGGACTCAGACTCAGCGTCAGCAAAACATCACGTACTCAGCAACGGTCTCTGGCTCAGGGTCTAACATGTGACACCCAAAAGAGCAAGGGGCACATGTCAGCAAGTCTACAAGAGACTTGTGCAAGGAAACTGAAAGTAGGTAAAAGTAAAGCAACCTAGCAGTTCTAGCATGATGCAATGACATGGCAGTTAAAGTAATGAGTGCAACAGGTAAGGTAAAGTAAAGTAAAGTACGAGCATGGCATTTAAACATGGCATGGATGACAAGTATTACATGAATCATTCACAAGACAAGTACAAGACAAGAAAAGTAAGCACCTCGTGCACAGAGATTCCGTCTTTTGGCTAGAGGGCTGATCAGGCCACTCCTAAGCTCAAGTAACCGTTTATCCCTACCCCTCCACGTGTATCGAGCCAGGGCCTTACCCCCGAACTTGGAATGCTCGCTTCTGGATCACGAGCCAGGAAGTGTTTTTAACAAGTATGGCATAGGGGTGCACCTAGCCGGTCCAGGGAACCCGGGCATTGGCTTTTGACCAACACATGAGGCCCGTTTCCCCCGGAAGTAGTATTCAAGGAGTACAAGTATTGTAGCGTGTGCTACGAATGCAACAATCAACTGGGATGACATGTAAGATGCAATGCATGACAGTTAAAAGTGCGTACAGATAAGGAAAGTAAACGTGACAGTTTAGTATGCATGAACAACAAGTTTAAAGGGTTGGATCTAGCTTCGTTGTCAAGCTAGATCAATTAGGTGACGGATCTAGTTTCGTTGTCAAACTAGATCAAGTAGGCGTCTAGCCAGCTATCATTTCACTGACTAGTCTCTTTTACGCTGAAAACAAGGAAGTGGCCTAAAAACATGGCCCTACACAAGAGTTGGCAAGTTTCACTTGCCTGCAAGTACGACGTCTGAGCACACCGTCCAATGAGTCCAAAAATCACAATTATCCTATGTGCACAAGTCCACCGGCCTAAAGTCCATATTATTAATCTTCATTAGTGAATTTAAAACATTTAAAATACTTTAAAAATACTGATTTTAGTATTGATTAGCATGCATTGGGTTTGGGGTCCTAGGGGTGCAAAGCGTTACCTCAACACGACGCGAAAGCTACACCGGCGTCGGGTAGCGACGCCGGGGGTTGGAATAATAGATCGCGCTCCAAGTCCAGATTCCAATTAGATTCCTCGCTGGAAGTTTCAGAGCGATCAACCGGAGCGACGATTCCAGATTCCAAAGCTAGCACGTGCGACGACGGGCTACGACGTGTCGCAACGTCGTGCACGGCGAATCGTCGGAGAGAAAGCGCCTAGGTGGGGCCCACAGTAGTCCTAGGGACCTTTGGGGGACCCACAATACCTCTGGAGAACTTGGGGGGCCCACGGAGGCAAGTGGTGCGACGGGTGCGGGGTTGCGACGTTTGCTCTCGGTCGTACACAGCCAAATGCGGGGGCTCCATCGGTCGCTGCGGGGGAACGGGCTTGGTGCAGCGCTTGGTCGGTCGCGAGCCTTGGATGCGGGGCTTTGCTTTGGTCAGAGCGGAGGGAGGGGTCGGTCGTGCGCCTTGGATGCGGGGGAGCGGGCGCTGCAACGTTGCAAGCATTGCAACGTTGCGGAGGGCGGGCGATCCGCTCGGTCAGGCGCTAGCGGATGCGGGGCGACAAGGCGGGCGCTGAGCGGGGGCTTGCAACGGTGCGGAGATGCGAGCGGAGCGGGGAAGCGGCGACAGCGGGGGCGGCCATCGGTCTGACCGAGAGAATCTCTCGGTCAGGCACGGAGAAGCGGGGCGATGGCTGCTGCAGCGATGCGGAGCGGCTAGGATGCGGGTGGAGCTGCCGGTCAGAGCGAGGAAAAAGTGGCCGTTCTCTCGGTCGGTGCGGGGGCTGAACGTCGCAACGTTGCGACGAATCGTCGCAACGTCCAATTTGGGTTTTGGAAGAGGCTAGGGCTAATTTCTTGCGAAAATGGGTCTTCCTAGGGGTTGTTTATATAGTGTAGATGGGTTGACTTGGTCTAGGGCTAAATCTAATAGGATTAGAAGTTTAAAATAATTTAAAATTTGAAATTCAACTTCTCCAACTCACCCAAGGATTTGACTTGGTCCAAATGAGCTGGAAATTGGCTCAAAAATTCTTTAAAACGTTTAAAACTCAAATAAATTTTATTTGGCCGAATTTAATTTAAAAATTAATTATTAAAAATATTATAAAACTTGTTAAAAATATAAAAGTGGTCAAATAAACTCCAAAAATTATAAAATAAATATCGGGGTGATCGTGATGACGAAAGTGAGCTAACTAAGAAGACGGATCTCAATTTTGACATCGGACGACGAAACTAAAAATAGAAACGTCTCCCGTCAAAAGTGAAAATCGCCACGTCTCATCGAATAAGATTAAATTGTGGGAAAACGACTCGAGAAACGTCGTTCCAAAATAGTGCCACTATTTAATACTCTCAGAGACGTTCACAACGGCATATCACACGAAAGTGTTCACAAACAAACAAAGTCTAAATCAAACACGTGCACGTCCAAAAGCACGTGCACGAACAACGTACAACGAAAAGTGGTCGTTACAGCCAATGAATTTCGTATCCTGAAGAGAGTGGAGACTGACGCCAATGTGAGGGGAAAGCCCCCGGACACCACCAGCGGGAGGATCGTCGAGAGCATCTACCTGTCACCTCTGTCACCGACAATTGCACCTGCTCCTACAACTGAAGGGATGCTGATCATTGGGCATCACCCGTACAATCCCCCTTGAACATCATATATCGGGAGTCGAGCAAACGACTTTAAACAACAGTGCTTCATGGGAGGCAACCCATGTTATGAACTCTCGTCGTTATTTATATGATTAGTTTTCTTATTTTTGGTGAATAAATTCTGCTATGGGAATTTTCGTCGGGAGACTTAGATAATTTTTTGTATCTGTGCAGGAAATTGCCCCCACCTGATCGGTTCATGCATCAATCGATCGGGTGGGGTGTGTCTAAATATGGCCAGTATCAGAACATAAGTCAACCGATCGGTTGAGCAAAAGCTGTGATCAGGTCGCTGACCGGGTGGAAGTACAGAGCTCTCGGAAATTTTGGTGAAAAACCAACCGATCGGTTGAGTTGAAGCTGTGATCGGGTGGCAGACCAGGTGAAGAGTCAGAGCTCTCGGGAAATTTGTGAAGAAGTCAACCGATCGGGTGAAATCTAACCCGATCGGTTCACCAGTAGCTGTCAATCCGCAAGAAATTTTCGAAATCTACCCAACCGATCGGGTGAGATCTTACCCGATCGGTTCGCCTAACCCTATAAATACCCACACCCTCACCCGATTTCATTTCATCTGATCTCTTTCGCTCTCCTCCGAACAGTTCATCTCCCATCTCCATCAAACGACACACTCTCTAACTCCCACCACTCCTAAATTCACTACCACACTACCTCTATCACTCTCCGACCATCCGAATCCTCCATCTACCACACTTCATCCCCAAATCCGCTAAAACCCTAGCCCTAACCCAAGATTTTCGAAAATTCTCCTCTTGTTGGATTGAAGTGCCGCGGCTTCATATACACCTCCATTGCACGGCGTAGGACCTTTTGCGAGCAAGGAATCACGTCGATACTGGGTACACTCGCTCCTGAGCTTTATCTTTACATTGTCCAAGTATTAGCATTTTGCTCCTTTGTCGTTTGATTGTATGCATTCATATAATTTTGCATACTCATTGCATCTCCACACAATCATGGCCAAAGACAAAGACAAGGGTAAGTGGATCATGCAGGAAGAGGAGCTATCTCGCAAGAGACACAAATCCACACGTTCACCGCGTGCATGTGCTCCTCCTACTCCTCCTACCCGACCACCACCCCAAGCCATCATTCCTGTGGTGGACCCACTGACGGGTCTGCATGGGATCCGTTTCATGAGTCTGGATCATAAAGATTTTTATACTCGACTCGACCAAAGATCACACTTAGCCATTAAGTTTGCCCATAGTCAAACCCTTAACGATCTCGGAGTTTTCTCCGGGGTCGAGTCCTTATTTGCAAACTTAGGTTGGCTAGGTTTCTTAAACTGTCATGCATGATCCTACCCCTCACTCACCCTAGAATTTCTCTCTACCATCAAATCTGAGGATCAGCTTATTATCGATTTTTGCCTTAGGAACCGAAATTTCTGTAGCCATGTGAACACAATTAACAACATTTTCGATTTCCCAATTTTTGAGCACGGCCTCCTCCCCTATGAATTTCATCGCGACTTTTATGTCGATCATTTTTGGGGACGCCTCACTCTTCATGACCAATATCCTCGAGGCAAGGCCAAGGCCTCTTCCATCATCCATCCTGTATTCCGTATCACCCACCGCATCATATCGAGCGTTTTCTTTCCCAGGGATAAGTCTGGTACTGTGACTATCCCTGACTTATTCATTTTGTGGGTGATGACCCATCCAAACATTCTAGGTGTTGACGGGATCTCTTTCGAGGCCCCGCGCGTTCGCATTAACGCTGGTGCGTGGCTTATCCAAAAACTCATTGATATCAGCCGTGTAGGAAAGGGTAAGTATTGCTGCTGCGGCCTTATTATCCTCATTTCCTTACACACCCCGTTCAACCTCGTTATCCCCCCCCCCCCCCGATTTTTCGCATGCCCCAGGATCCACATATCTAAATCTTGATGTCCTGAGGCACATCCACATGATCCGACCGCGTGGCGACGGTCGGTTTGATTTTTTTACTACGGCCACCCCTTGCTCCATATACAACTCTGCCTAATCCTGGCCACATGGCTATTCATCTTGAGGCAGATTGGTCGTTTCCTTCGGATCTAGAGTTTGTAGGGGGTTACACCTTTAGTTTCCACTCCCTGACACACCCCGACCACCGTCCCCTGCCGTCCACTTAGGCGAGCAGGATATTCCTGCGTTCAAGGAGGACCCCGGGGCTGGCCCTAGTGTCACCACCCTAGCTTCTGTCGTTGTTTCTTCTGAGGCACTCACTACGGCCCTCTTAGGCCTTGCCTCCGGTGCCGGCACGACAACTACCACCAGCACCTCTTCTGCTGTTCGACAGGCCACCTCCACTCGCCTCGCTCTTGAGGCTGAGCTAGCTGCTCTGCGCGCTGGCACATCCTCTTCTACCTCCTCGGACCCATCCACTTCTTTCTTTTCACACCCACGTTTCCTCGCACTCGATCGAAACGTGGCTACCATTCTCCGCCATCTTACACACATCTACGGTCATCCTCCACCTACTCCAGCACCGTCACCACCTCCTTTGCCTCCTCGACGATCATCACCTCCTCCTTCGCCCCCTAGGCGATCATCCCCTCCCATCACCACATCTTGTACACCCATGACCACTACCGTCGACCCTACACTCCCACCACCCTCCACCATCACCACTGCATATTCGCGTCGCAAGAAATTAGTTGTGCGCTCGAAATCATTGCCCACTCCCTCCTCATCGATCGCCGCATACCTCCCACTTACCATTATCACCGTCACTCCACCTATTATCCACACCACCACCACACCCATCCATCCACCATCTCCCCCCTCTCTCCACTTCTCCGCACACCCATTGACCGGTGCCCCGTTTACGGTTTGGGCGCGGTGTCATTTTACTGCAAGTTCACGGTTAATGTAGGGTGCGGTTTTATCGAATTCAAGGAGGTGGATGGCTTGAATAGCTACTAGCCTTGCCTAGGTTGTGTGCTAGCTACGCGGATAATATGGGTGGAAGTGTAGAAATAAAAGAAATAAATAAAAAAGACAAGAAATGAATCCCCGCTAACACGGGCTAGAGCACTCAAGACACTTGGCATTTGACTTGAACTAAGGTGAGACATTGCCCCTAAAGGTGGTACCTAGCGTCCATGGGCCCGATATTCCGGTCGATGCCCAGTACGCTAGGTCTACCTGGTTTCGGATGGTGGGCATTCCCATGTCCATTAACACCTTCCGCAACCGGGAGCATTAAGGCCACAATGATAACTCCCAACATTTCGTCCAAGCCGTTCCCACGCGTGAGGACTCGATGTCTACGCTAGGGGCGTGAGCTGTGGCTAGGAAGTCAACCGCCAAGTTTATTCCCCCTTGGTCTGATGGTCAGAGGCGGTCTTTCTCCCGCCAATGACAATAAAATGCCTCCGCGTAACCCTATTGGCCAAATAGGTCGAATGTAATTTCTATCAATACATCGAAGCGGATCTTGACTGGACAAGACACCGGACCCCAATCCCCAACACAACTAGTGTGTTGCCATACGAATTGGACTCAGATTGCTAGAAATTCCCATTGACACATTCCATCGAACACATACCATGCAATCAAGTCAAATGTAAACTTCCAAGCATAAATCCTACCCTAACCCGCATTAGGGTTCATCAAACACTACTCAATGGAAAAGAACATAATAGAAAGCAATAAAAGTGACAAACACACATTCACCATCAGCAAAATGAAAACAACACAAAGTAATGGAAAACAAGAAAAAGAAATACTTAGCTTGCAATTGAACCCATCAATCCATTACAAGGGTTTATTGGAAGATAAAACCCTAATCTAACCTAACCTAAACCTCCCAAGAAAGGGGAGGAAAACTGCTGAAAAAATGGGGAAGATCCCCCTCAAGTCGTGCCCCAACTTCTATTTATAAGCCCCCACTAAGTCCTCACTTTTCGGGTCCAAAAACCCAGCAAAACTGTCAAAACAGGCCCACCTGATCGGGTGGAAGTTCACCCGATCGGGTGGAAATAAACAGAGACTAAACAGCTAAAATTTGGCTCACCCGGACGGCCACCCGGACACCAACCGATCGGGTGAAATGAAAATCCAGACAGCACTCAATTTCAGCACACAGCTGCGCTCAGAAAATTCCAAAAAAATGTAGAAAAATCGGATTTGGGCATGCGACCTATCGTTGGAAAGCTAACGACGATGACGACACTAGAAAAATAAGAGATCACCCAAAATCCCTCTGGAATGATAGCAAATCTTCAATGAATGAGCAGCAGTGCGCGAAAGGGGAAGAAAAGGGCACCCGATCGGTTGAAATGTCAACCGGTCGGGTGAGTTCTTCCCCAAAATGACCCGAGGAGATGACCCGATCGGTTGAGAAGTCAACCGATCGGGTGGCTTTGGTAATCGGGCTTCAGAAGATTCAACCGGGTGCTGAGGCGAGCGAGTGGCATGACCGGGTCGTGAATTGTTGGTCTTCAGCTTCAGATGAACCGATCAGGTGAGATATCACCCGATCGGTTGGAATTAAGCTCAAAAAGACAGAGAGCTCTATCGATCTGACTCGATCACTGAACCGATCGGGTGAGCTGCTCTTCTCTTCAGCTCCTGTCTGGGTCGGATATGCGTGCATCAACCGATCGGGTGGCTCTGTCCACCCGATCGGTTGAGGGCTGAAATATAGCAATCTTTGATGTTTAGCCCTCGGGATCGTGCGTGACACCTCCCGTTGCTCCGGGGACTCGTAATATCAGCTTTGTATGTCCCCAACATTGGAAACTCCTGCATTTACACAAAAACAGGGGAAAAGTGAAAAGATACAAAAAACACGAAAGAACAGATATGAGACGACGGAAAACAACTGGAAATCATGAAGAAGACGTGCGTGAATATATAAAATATAAACGCACGTCACCCATCACCTCCCTAGCCCACACCCCTCCATCCTCTTCTGAGGAGGATAATGAGATCACCCCTCCTGCACCATGATTGTTCTTTTTTCTGATTTTCCCCTAGCATTTATTCTGCTTCACATTGATCATATCATTTTGATAGCATTTTCTTGATCAGCTTGGGGGAAATCGATTTTTTGTGCATATTGTCGTGTGATGTCATTGTTTGTGCCTGTTTATATGTTTTCTTTGGATGTGTTTTTCTATCTTTTATTTGTGTGTTTCTTTTTCTATATTTTTCTATTTCATTTGTGTGTATTTCATGTTTTTCAATTTTTTGTGTCGGTGCGTACTTTCCTCCCATTTTCATTGCCCTCACGTATGTACTCTTATTGCATTGAGGGCAATGCAAGATTCAGCTTGGGGGTGCCGCACTTTGTACGTCAGTTGTGTCTTTTTCACCATTTTGACTCATTTTCATCGTGTTTTTCTTTTTCTTCCTTTCTTTTTTATCCTCCCCCTCCTAGAGATGACCCCACATGATGAATTGCCACGGATCTACACACACACACTTAGCTTAGCTACGATAATCACTTTCACTAACCCTAGGAAGCCGAGTCCTATTGCATTTCATGTAAGGACCCTGTGCTATGAGGAAGAAACACTAGAGGGGGGTGAATAGTGTTTTATAGAATTATAAGGAATTTACACCAAATAAAACCCTAATTAACCAACAAATACGGAATTAAAGAAATGATCAACAACACAAAGAAGAATGCAATGCAAACATGCAATGTATCCTGGTTCGGTGCCACCCAAGTCAAACCCGACTTGTTACCGGAGCCCTAATCTAGCAACACCCGAGATCACACTCGGATACTCTAGTAAATACCACTAGAGCTTTCCTTTAGCCCACTTGCGGAAACCCCAACAAGTGCAATCGACCTACAATCGATGTCCGTGTATCCCACAACCCGGGAACACGCAAATACCTTAATCCCACAACTTGGAACTAAGCACACTCTCACAAACCGAGAGCAAATACTTTTCCTTGACTCCCATAACTTGGGATCAAGCCAACCCTCTCACCAACCGAGAGTACTCAAAAAATTAGAAGTATAAAGAATGAAATATACAATTTGAAATACACTCACTTATGCCTTGAATAAGAACTTAGTTGTAAAGGCTATAGTGTGTGTGAAGTGCTCAATGTGGGAGGAGAAATCCCTTGAGATGCTTGCCCAAAGATGAAAGAAAATCTAGCTTAGATGTGTGCTTTAGAGCATAGAGGGCAAGAGAGAATTAGAGAGCACTTGAGAGGAGAAAGAGGCTTGAAAATGAGACTTGGATGTTTTCTTAAGAGGCCAAGAGTTCTCTCATATTCAGCCTATCTCCTATATATAATAGCTCAAGGGAAGCCCAAAAACCTAAGCTAAAAGACCCAAAAATCAATCTCCCAATGGCTATAAACGGGCTGAAAACGACTCGGACAGTCGACTGTTGAAGGGGGGCACAGTCGACTGATCCACTGTCGCCAACGGCTATAAACTGAAAAATACTGGCAGGACAGAGGATGGATAGTCAACTGCTAAAGGAAAACCAGTCGACTGTCCACCTGGACAGTCGACTGTCCACCTGGGCAGTCGACTGTTCAGCCTTCAATAGTCGGCTGTTCGATGGACAGAATCTGCAGATTTCAGTACAGCTGATCACTAAAACGGCCATATCTTCCACTACAGATATCCAAATGGAGCGATTCAAATTGAGTTGGAAAGCTAACGAAATTTTCTTTCAAATGAGCTTTGAATGGATGCAAAATTCGATCTACAGAAAAACTGACAGCAGTTTGAATCTGACTGATAGGTGTAGGAAATCTGTTATCGGCTCACGAAAACAGTCATAACTTGAACTACAGAAATCTGATTGGAGTAATTCAAGTTGGGGTGGAAACCTTAGTGAGTTAGTTAACTACTGCAGGTGGTTTGGATGAATAATTCCAACTACAGAAAAATTGTCATCAGTTTGAAGGCAGACTGGTCAGAAAAACAAAATATAGCCTCAAACAGATTTGGTCTCTGTTTAAAGACAGTCGACTGCTGAAGGAAACCCAGTCGACTGGTGATCCTTCATCAGTCACCTGATGATCCTTCATCAGTCCTCTGTTATGAATCAAAAGTTCAGATTTCAAGTATTCAAAGCCTAGAAGCATATGAGGTCAACTAGAGGCTATACAAATGATGTGTATAGGTGGTGTAGGTGCCTCTAAGTAGTTCTAATTCAAGCATTAACATTCTAAGACTCACAAAGAAGTAAATACTAAAGATTACAATGAATATCCTTACTTCTTCATGGTCTTGAGTCTTTTAGTTGTATGTCTTGAATGTCTCCAACGTCATCTAGTCTTTGATCCTCAAGATGTTCTTTGAAGCTTTTGAATCATCCATTCCTTCTTCTCTTTGGATTGAATCTCCATTCATTTGTTGATGCCATTGGCATGAGGTTTGAGGTAGCCTTTGAGTTCTTCAAGCCAATGCTTCACCTTTGTTGATCTACCAAGTTCTCCACGTGAATCAACACGTGTAGTCACTGTAGATCTCCTTGAATCTAATTGGTGACTCTTTAGCTAACTGCAATCACATGGGTTAATCACAATGATTTATGTTTGATCATCATCAAAACCAAGGTGGAGAGTCCAATACTCAACATTCTCCCCCTTTTTGATGATGACAAACCAAATATAAACAAAATAAATAATTGTGTGTTAAATATACTTACTCCCCCTGTAATGATGCCAATCAAGTTAATATCAATAATCAATAGCATCATTAAGCAGTTAATAGTGTGTGTATCATATGAGGTTGTGTATATATCGCATGAATGACCAAAAAAGATATGCATACACAATACAAATCATATAGGTGATACACATCATAAACATGAGCATGATTACCAGTAGATATCAAATGTAATCAATATAGATCAAGGTAATCACCAATGCTCCCCCTGAATCATATACATGATCGATCATACATAAAGGCTATATGATTCAAGTTATTATTTAACACTCAACATTTAATTAGCACAAAACACATCCTTTGTTTATTTCTCTCCCCCTTTGGCATTATCCAAAAGGCATGAGGGTATAGAAACAACAAATGCAAAAATAGAGTGGAAAACATAAATGTATATCTAATGTAAACTATATAAGCTACCACTTGAAAATAAGATATCAAAATAAAGATATCAATTGCAAGAGCAAATATCCAACAACAACTCAACCACCCTCAATTATCACAAAAAGATAAGCAATAATCATATGTGATAAAAGATTACAATAGATACTAATTGTAAAGAGCAGTGTGAGCAGTGTTAGAAAAGTGACAATAGCATAATTAGCAGTAGCTACTAACTATAAATATGATAAAAATATGGATAACAATGCAAGAAATCATGACATCACTTGTGAAAGAAAAACAAGTGATCAAATAGTGTCAAGTACACAAACAAGCTCAATTATCACAAAATTTATAACATTAAGCATAATGTGATAAACTATCCTTGAGCAAGGGCATGACATATGACATGAACATGACTAAAGACATAACGGTAGAATCAATATCATCACAATGACATAGATCAATAAATAATATCAATAAATTGAGATCTAAGCCAAACATACCAAAAAAAATTGCAACAAATATGACTATGGAAATTTTTTTAGCCACGTGTACCAAGTTATGTTATGAAATAATAACTCAAATTAAGTTTTAATGATCATAGTACCAATGAACTAATCACTACATGTCAAAAATATCAATTCAAAGTGAAATGACAACAAGTAGTGACAATATGATCAAAAGGACATGAATAATATCACAATCATGGTTATGAACTCATTACTCAAAATAAATTCTAATGAGCATACTAACATACTCAAAGCATCATATATTGTAATTACATCAAATGATCGCATCTAGTACAAACCATCTCAAAGATCTCATAAAAGAGTGAAAATAGACGTATGAGATGTGAGATGACAAAAATTAAGTATAATGACATGTGCTAAACTCCACAAAACATCTCCAAAAGTAAGCATACCAATTCTAAGTGAAGTATGAGATGTGGGATGACAATGTGTTAAAAATGTATGAATATCAAATATCAACATCATGCAAAAGTGTTATGCCAAATAAAGATATTAACTTCATAAGAATTATGGCATACACAATTCTAGCACACTAGGATAATAATTGAAACAATGTTCAAAGGAACCATAGTACTAGCATGCATTCCAGAAAAGATACTCACAGAATGAGTCAATGATAAGCATGGAATGCCATGAGCATCAGCAAGATAAGAAATATATCATAAACTTAAAACTAGCATCAAACAAGAGCATGTAAAGATGACATCCAATGTAAATATTCTAAGAAAGTATGCAAAGCAGTCAAATAATGTCAACATCATGATATCACTTGTGAAGGAAACCAAGTAAACAAATAGAGTCATGATCTCATCCTAGCTCAATTATCACAAAGGATTCAATATGAGGCAAAATGTGACAAAACATCTTTTGAGCACATGCATGGAGTTTGACATTAGCAAAGATATAAGACATAATGAAGATAGTCTACGTTCAAAGTCACAAGGTAGGACATGAACGAATAAAGTTACCATGAGCATTGCATGCATGCATACCGATTGTGCGAATAGAGCAACAAGCTTATGTAAGCACAATTTTATCGGATGTAGCATTAATGAAGTCATAGTGCATCGGGATATATTCATGGAAGAATATGTATGACAAAATATACATATTATTATACACAATATAAAGCTTATATGATCTTGTATAGCACAAATTATCTCTAACATCTTATAAAAATAGCATATAATATGAACATGAGATGAGATATAATTATTGTGAGAAATATAGCATGAAGATCACTAACCAATATGCACAAGTGTTATGTCACTTGTGAAAATATCATACATGAAATATTTAGCTATAGACATGAAAGATCTCTTAAATAAAATTATAGCTAAACATCAGTCATGAAGTAATTAAAATGACAAGTAACATACATTGATCACCCCCAAATCATATCAATGTCTCATAAAGATAATCATACCAACTGTAAGAAAAGTATGAGATGTGTGGTGATACAATAAACAAATATGCATGAAGATCCAAAATCAATTAATCTTACACATGGCATGAATTATATATAACATGATGAAGTATATCAAGACATAAGGAAATGAACTATTAGATTTGGAGATTTAGGGCTTTTGAATGAAATGAGAGCTTGAGCCTTGAAATCAAATCAATAGAGTTTAGAGCGTTCTAAGAGATCTCAAATAAAACTGTAAAAGCACTATTTATAAGATCTCTAAACACCCCAAAACAATTTACCCAAAACCTTCAACACAATCAACTGGAAAAAGGCTCAATAGCTAAAAATCCTGACAGGACAGGCGACTGATGAAGGATCATCAGGCGTCTGTGTGGCAGAAGTGCGAACGTTGCCAAAATCAAGAATTCTGGGTAAGCAAGGACAGGTGACTGATGTGGTATCTACAGTCGCCTGTGCCATGGGCAGGCGACTGTGAAAACAACATCAGTCGTCTGGCGGAAACATGCATAGCTTGCCAAACATAAAGTGTTAGTACAAAGAATCGACAGGCGACTGAAGAAGCATTCACAGGCGCCTGTGACATAGGCAGACGACTGTGAAACCAACATCAGTCGTCTGACCGAATGATGAAAAGTTAGGGATCTTTGGGCAATAAAGACACAGGCGACTGACTAACAAGTCACAGGTGCCTGCAAGGAGCCAGGCGCCTGTATATTGTACAGAAGTCGCCTGTTAGAAATGGATAATGAAAACCCAAAGTATACTATCAAAAACGTGTGCATGACAGACGACTGTAGAACGAATTACAGGCGCATATAAGGAGACAGGCGCCTGAAACTTGTTCAGCAGTAGCCTGAAAATCAACCAAAATGCACATGTTAGGGAAGTAATGAATGATTCTACTAGAATAGCATGACATAACATGATATGATCTAAATAATCCATGAACATAATCATCTATGAAAATTAGGTCCAGGAGGTAGAATCAAAACAACAATGAATTTTTAATGAAAGAATTGAAAGGTTTTCATTGAAGTTTAAGATCTAAATATACTTAATACAATCTAATAAACAAACAAGCATGTCATACTCATCAGTAATCATATCCATAATATTTAACAATCTTCACAAAGAAACATGCATGTGAGGAATGAGATGTATAATGACAACGTATTCCAAAGATATAAACATCAATAAACAACTAACCAATTCATTACATGAATGTTATAGCTACCATGATACATGAGTCATAATAAGACATATAGCATACATGGGCATGGTAGTCACATAAACAACCAATCTCCATGAGGGTGTGATAAGAATGAGCTAATGAAGAAGTATGCTATATTACACAAATCCAAAAATATCAATTATACTAAACACATACTTACAACCATTTAGCTCTCCCTATATGTGTGCATCTCCAAGGCACCATCCTCTCCTTTGAATTGATCCTTCACTTGTAAACCAAGGAGTGTGTAGGGTAGGCATCTTGTACAACAATCTGACAATTAAACAATTGGTGGTATCCAAAAACTTTTTGGATCCAAGGAGTTAAGGAACAAAATCAAGTAGTCCAATAACCAAATATATACCAATTACAAATAACAATCATCAATAAAAATGCATGACATGCATTGATAGGAGTTATTATAATCATGAAAATCATACACAAAGGAATTAACAATTCTCAACCATTAGGAATTTAGATACACGTAGACTAAGAATTCCTATGCATATGATTTAATCACAAAACATAATACAAGCAACATCATTATGAATACACACATCTAATACAATAGTGTGTGCTAGAAAGATTCACCGTTCAATATGTATATGTGCACAAAATAAATATTCACGGCACAAAACATATTGATGGATGGCAAGAAAAGTAATACCACAAAGAGTATGCATGAAAAGCATATATTATTATTTTTCATAACCAAATTTCTCTTTCCATTTGGCATATCAACAAGATGAAAATGTGCAAATTGATAATCACCAAGGGTTAGGGAAATCAACTAATCTATATGCACAACATAATATGAATGAAATGCAATGACATATAAATAAAAATAACATGATAGCAATCAAACATTTCATACTCCCACATAATCATACAAAATATGCAAACGTGGGAGTAATGGACGAACTCACATATATATGGGTACAAAAAGTAATCATACAAGCATGGTACCCAAGAAATGAAGTGCAATATGAGTGAGTTAGCAAGGTGGAAAATCAAACAACGACTGAGTTTGATTTTTATATATAGTCACATGAGAATATGTCATTCCTAATATACGATTCTATATATGTGTTCCTATCATACCTAGAAACATTCTTAGGAATCCACAAAGATAGTGATTTGGGATTCTTAAGGAGAGGTTGTATAGTGGCATGAGTAGGAAGTTGTTGTCACGCCCCGCTTCCCTAAAATGGAGGCGAGACGTGAGAAGGTCCGCTCAGACGTGGAGCTGTGAAGCTGCACGTCTAATAAGCGTCAATAAATAATATGCAGGTCCCTGTAATCGTGAACGGAACAATAATAATAATAAGGAAGAGACAGAAAATAATATAAGTCTCAAATCTCAGAATTGTCCACAAAATAATTTCCAACATCCAGAAAAGCCACCAGGCTAAAAGAAAGAGTCTAAGGCCATACACGGCCAACAAACAAAAGTACAAAGACAAAACAATGGTGCCACGCACCGACAACTAAATGCAACTAACAAGCGGCTCTAAACAGCCTCTAAGACTGGTCACCAGTGTCCACGAAGTCCTCGTCGAACGCAGGCTCAGGCTCGGCGTCTGCTAACACCTCGTCCTTAGCAACAAACTCTGGCTCAGGGTCTAACATGTGACACCCAAAAGAGAGATGGGCACATGTCAGCAAGTCTAAAAATAGACTTGAGCAAGGAAACTGAAAGTAACCTAACAACCTAGCAGTTATGATATTTTGCAATGACATGACATTTAAGTATGATGCAACAGTTTAACAGAAGAGACAAGCATGCACGATGTAGCAAAAGCTATGCAAACACTAATCACGATTCACTTATCACTATTATCACTTTGTGCTCAGAGTTTCCGTCTTTTGGCTGAAGTGGCTGTACGGGCTCACTTCTACGCTCAAGATACCATTTAACCCTACCCCTCCACGTGTATCGAGCGTTGGGATTAGCAACACACTGTGCTCGCTTCTGGATCACAAGCCAGGAAGTGTATTTTGGCATAGGGGTGCACCTAGCCTGATCACTGTGTAGGAGTCAAAATCCTACTCACCGCAGCTTACATTTTAAAAGTAGCGTGTGCTACACATTTACAATAACATTCAAGGTATGCAATGACATGAACAGATATTTCGCGTACCGTTAATTGAAATTAAACATGGCATGGTAGTATGAATGCAACAAGATAAAAATGGCGGATCTAGCTTCGTTGTCAAGCTAGATCAAAGGGGGCGTCTAGGCAGCTATCATTTCACTGCCTAGTCTCTTTTACGCTACGGTGCAGAACGGCCTAGGACATGGCCAAAAAACGGGGTGGCAAGTTTCACTTGCCTGATACCGACGATGACTATCGACGGAAAACGTCTCACAACCTCTATTCTACGGATGGGATCGCTGTTACGGCAAAACAACATTAGAACGATCACCAAATCAGATTTCATAATAGGATCCTATTTCGTCTAATGAATCGCTTTTAATTAGGTTTTCTAATTACGGTGTGGGTTAAAAGAGATTAAGGGATAGATTCACTAACTGTAAGAGTAGCGAGCAAATGACGCCAAAACAGATCTAGCTTCGGCGACGGAGAATGATCCCGGGGAACTACGGCTGAAATCGAGATCCCGGCGGCCTAGGGAAGGTGTCCGGCGCAAGAAACGGTGAGAGGGAAGCTTCGAGGAGGAAGGAAATGGCTTGAGGAATGTTGGGGATGATTTGGGGAAGTAATTGGCTCAGAAAGAATGAAGAATGAATGAAGGAATTGAAGGGATTAAATAGAAAATGAAACGGTGGCTGCGACTTAACCTAGGTTTACTGGGCAGTTTAGTCGGTCAGAGAAGGGTGGTCGACCGACTAGTTTAGTATCTAGTCGATCGGTCGTCCAACTGATACCGACTAAAAAGCCAAACCGTGAACATGGTTGGTACAAGTAGACAGATTTAGTCGGTCTGTGAAGGCCCGTCGACCGACTAGTTTAGGATCTAGTCGGTCGGTGCTCATTCATAGACCGACTAAGAGTGAAATTAGGTAGATATTAAGCACTGAGAATTAGTCGGTCAAAGAAGGAATCCAAACCGACTAGTTCAAGAACTAGTCGGTCGGTAATTATTCTTTGACCGACTAACCATAAACAGTAACTTCGACAGTACAGTAGGACTCAGAATTAGTCGGTCTGAGTACAAGTCCTGACCGACTAGTTTGGAAACTAGTCGGTCGAAGAATGTGCTTAGACCGACTAAACGTAAACAGTAACTAAGCTGAAATTTACTGACAAGAACTAGCCGGTTAGAGAAGGGTTGTCGACCGACTAGATTGGAATCTAGTCGGTTGGTTCTCCTTCTTGAACCAACTAAAGTGCACAAAAAGTCTCGAATCGAAGCGCGAAGTTTCCGGGAAGATTCCTACGGCTTCTAAGATCAACCTATCTCTAAGATATGAGCGATATGAAGCTCGTCATGTGTGACTTACTCCAAGCTTAACGATCTATGGAAGAAGCTAAGAAATCACAACGAAACGAACGAAAACGAAAGCTACGAAGATGAAACCACACGTAAGGAGAAAATCCACCAAAATATATATAATATAGATAATCCAAAAACATGAAAAAAAACCGTCATTACATCCTCCCCAACTTAAGAAAAATTCCGTCCTCGGAATTTCCTAACACTCACGTGTCGGGAACAAAAGTGGGTAGCGCTCTCGCATCTCATCTTCTCTCTCCCAAGTAGACTCCCCTGGCGAGCCGTGTCGCCACATCACCCTAACAAGATCGACTGTCTTGTTCCGAAGTGACTTCTGATGCCTGTCCAAGATCTGCACTGGCTGCTGGTCATAGTTAGATCAGGGCAAACGGTGATGTCTGAGAAATCCACAGCGTGAGATGGATCGCTGATGTATCGATGAAGCTGTGACACATGGAAGACATCGTGAACACCTTTCAAAGATGGCGGCAAGGCTAGGCGGTAGGCTACCTCGCCAACTCTCTCTAGAATGTCAAATGGTCCAATGTATCTCGGGCTCAGCTTCCCTCGTTTCCCAAAGCGAATCACTCCACGATTCGGGAAAAACTTCAGAAACACATGGTCACCTGGCTGAAACTCCAACGGACGCCGTTTACCATCAGCCCAATGCTTAAAACGGTCCTGAGCAATCCTCAGCCTCTCCTGTATGTTCCTAACAACATCCACAGCCTCCACGATCATCTCAAGTCCTAACAGCTCCCGATCTCCAATGTCATCCCAGCTCAGTGGCGATCGACATTTCTTCCCATATAGCGCGGCAAAAGGTGCCATGACAATACTCGCCTGGTAGCTGTATTGTAAGAGAACTCCACCAGATGTAGATGGTCCTCCCACGAACCCTTGAAATCCAACATGCACGCCCTCAGCATGTCCTCCAAGATCTGAATCGTCCTCTCGGACTGGCCATCCGTCTGCGGATGGTACGCCGTGCTGAAACTCAGACTCGTACCCAAACTCTTTTGCAGACTTTGCCAGAACTGAGATGTGAACCTCGTGTCTCTGTCCGACACGATACTCACAGGGACTCCGTGAAGTCATACGATCTCCTGCACGATTCACGTTGCATCACTATCTAAACTAGGAAGAAAGAAATTAAAACAGAGAGTAAAAGATTTACCTCCATATATCTCCTTACTAGCGCCTCAGTAGACTGTCCTACTCGGAATGGAATGAAGTGTGCGGATTTGGTCAATCGATCTATGATCACCCAAATCGCATCATTCAGCTTCGGACTCTGAGGCAGTCCAGTCACAAAGTCCATAGTGATGTGTTGCCATTTCCACTCCGGAATCGGAAGCGGTTGTAGCAACCATGATGTACGCTGATGCTTCGCCTTCACCTGCTGGCAAACCAAGCACTTGGCTACGCTCCGAGCCACACTCCTCTTCATACCATGCCACCAAAAGTTCAAGCGAAGATCCTTGTACATCTTGGTCCCACCAGGATGCACAGAATACGGCGAACTGTGTGCCTCCGCCAACAGCTCCTCTCTGATATCCCCAGCTGGCATACACAACCTGGCTCCAAATCTCAGCGAGCCATCCTCATGAATCACGAAGTCAGTCCGCAGATCGGCTTCCACCAACTCTCGAATCTTCACCAACTTCGGATCCGCAACCTGTCCAGCCTTGATCCTATCCACGATCGTCGACTGTATCTGCATACACATCAACGAAGAGGTCTCTCCAGGCAGAACAATCTCAATACCAGACTCGCAAAAATCCTGCTGCAATCTCCACTGCAAAGTCAACAACATCACCGTTGGAAGCCTACTCAACGCATCAGGAACCACATTCACCTTGCCAGGGTGATACTGCAAATTGATCTCATAGTCCGCCATGAGCTCCAACCATCGACGCTGTCGCATGTTGAGCTCCTTCTGAGTAAAAATTTACTTCAAGCTTTTGTGATCGGTGAAGATCTTCACCTTCTCACTCAGCAGAAAGTTCCTCCAAATCTTCAGCGCAAACACAACAGCGGCCAACTCCAAATCATGTGTCGGGTAATTCTTCTCATGAGCCTTAAGCTGACGAGAAGCATACGCAACCACGTGCCCATGCTGATGCAATACGCAACCGAGACCCTTGCCAGAAGCATCGTAAAAGATCTCGAATCCTCCACTTCGGTCAGGCACAACAAGAACATGGGCAGAAGTCAACCTCTCCTTCATAACACCAAAAGCTTCCTCGCAGTCATCAGACCAACCAAAAGATACATCCTTCCGCGTCAGTCGGGTCATCGGCTCAGCAATACGGGAGAAATTCCTGATGAATCGTCGGTAATAACCAGCAAGTCCAAGGAAACTCCGGATCTCAGATGCAGACTGCGGAACAGGCCACTCCCTGATAGCCTTAACCTTCTCTGGATCCACCGAAATACCATCTCCAGTCACCACTTGCCCGAGAAAAGCGACTCTGTCCAGCCAAAACTCGCACTTGGAATATTTAGCATACAACCGATGCTTCCTCAAGATCTCCAATACTGTCCTCAAGCGCGACGCATGCTCCTCCTCTGACTTAGAATAGATCGGAATGTCGTCAATGAAGATAACAACAAACTTATCTAAAAAGTCGTAGAAGATCAGATTCATCATGTTCATAAAAACTGCGGGTGCGTTGGTTACACCAAAAGGTATAACCACGAACTCATAGTGTCCATATTTCGTCCTGAATGCTCTCTTCGGAACATCCTCCTTTCTCACCTTCAGCTGGTGATAACCACTCCTCAGATCTAGCTTAGAGAATACCCTCGATCCTCCCAGCTGATCAAAAATATCATCGATGCGAGGCAATGGATAGCGATTCTTGACGGTCACCGCATTCAACTCCCGGTAGTCCACACACATGCGACGCGAACCGTCCTTCTTCTTCACCAGCAAGACCGGCGCTCCCCACGGAGACACACTAGGATTAATGTAACCCTTCTGAAGAAGTTCATCCAGCAGCTTCCGCAATTCCTCCAATTCTGCGAGTGCCATGCGATACGGTGCTTTCGAAATAGGCTGCGCTTTCGGAATGAGATCGATCGAAAACTCGAGAGCTCGATCGGGTGGCAATCCAGACATCTCCTCGTGGAAGACGTCATCGAAGTCACGCACTACCGCAGGCCGATACTGCTCCATCTGCATAGCCACAACCTCCACCGGTCTGGCCCGAAACCTGACCGGACCAAGCGAACTACTGCCACGGCTGAACTCGAACACCGGATGTCCAGGGATCTCGAACACCACCTTCTTCCTCCGATAATAGATCGTGGCATAGAAAATCCCTAGCCAGTCCATCCTGAGGATGGCATCATAGTTGATGATGTCGTGGACAATAAAATCTGCGTAGAGCTCATGTCTACAGACCACCAAAGGGCAAGAATTGCAACCACGATGCACCGAGACCACACCGTTCCCTGTAACGATGTTCCAACTCTTGGGAAGAGGGGAAGTCGACAAGGAATGCCTCTCCACGAAGCTCCGGGAAATAAATACACATCGATGCACCAGAGTTGAAGAGGACTCGTGCAGGAAATGTGCAAACCAAAATCACACCTAACAGACAGTCTAACAATCAAATTCTATTATAGCAGACAAACATATGCAAGCAACAAACATAATCTAGTAACTAAAACTAACTACGGGAAGAAACGGCTAGATTGAGAGTTACCTGCGATAACCTCGTCCACCGCCTCGGTCTCAACAGCAGTCATCAAAAATGCCTGCCGCCTCGGCTGAACAGCCTGCTGAAAAGCCTGCCTCTGCGGAACGAGAGGCGCTCTACGTCCAGTAGGTAAAGGTGTCCTCTGCTGTAATGGCTGAGCTGCAACAGGTCCCTTCCACGGCTGCTTGATGCTCGGGCAATCCTTCAGAGTATGCGAAGCATCGCCGCAGACCAAGCATTGTCCCAAAAGCCTCCTGCACTGGTCTTCACATGACCTGGCTTTCCGCAATGGTTGCACGTATTCTGGACAGGCCCACCTGGCCTCTTGAACTGAGCTGGCTTGTTGGGCTTGAATCCTGGTCTCATCACTGCCCTGGCCTGCTCCATAGGCCTCTTCCCAGCTCCAAAAATCAGTCCTCTCTTCTGGTTCGCTATCCGCTCCTGCCTCTTCGCCGCGATCAAAACCTTCTGATAAGACTCTGCATCAGAAGAAGTCACATAGCTCTGAAGATCCAACGAAATCCCCTACAGAAACCTCTGAGCTCTCTCATCAGCATCCTGCACCATCTTCGGTGCGAAACGACTCAGCCTAGTGAACTCCTGATGGTACTGGTCCACCGTCAAGCTCCCCTACTTCAGGTCAATGAAGCGCTACGTCATCTTCCTCCTGGCAGCCTTTGGAAAATATTCCTCATCAAATCTGGACTTGAAGATAGCCCAAGATATCGGCTCCTCCAGCAACTCCTCCTCGGCATCCCACCAGTTTCGAATGTTATCCTTAAGCTGCCGCTTCGCCAAGTCAACCCATCCAGTCGGGTCGACCTTTGACATCTTCAAGTTGTCCTCTATGTTCCTAGTCCACTCATCCACAGCCAGAGGTCCCTCGTCCCATCAAAGTAAGCGGGACCCAGCTCCCGAAACTGCTTCGTTCCAGGATCGAAGCGAGGGACATTCTGAACAGGCTGTGCTGCTCGAGCAGGTGGAACATTCTGGGCATTCTGCCGCATCCCCTGCTGCACATGTATCATCTGATGCATCATCCTCATCATCTCTTCGGTGGTGGGCTCTCGGTCAGGCTCCTGGTCGCGAGGGGGCACACCACCACCAGCACGGATATTCCTTCTTCCAGCCATCTAATGACACAGAAAATGAAACAAAATTAGACTCAAATAGCTTAATGACTCGGATGCCGATCTTTATTTAACGGACATTTAATATTATTATCGTTGTTCCGATAATTCGCAGTTACAAAAGGGAAGGACCTGCATGGGCCACCAACAAAACCTGTCACGCCCCGCTTCCCTAAAATGGAGGCGAGACGTGAGAAGGTCCGCTCAGACGTGGAGCTGTGAAGCTGCACATCTGATAACCGTCAATAAATAATATGCAGGTCCCTGTAATCACGAACGGAACAAAAATAATAATAAGGAAGAGATAGAAAATAATATAATTCTCAAATCTCTGAATTGTCCACAAAATAATTTCCAACATCCAGAAAAGCCACCAGGCTAAAAGAACGAGTCTAAGGCCATACACGGCCAACAAACAAAAGTACAAAGACAAAACAATGGTGCCACACACCGACAACTAAAAGCAACTAACAAGCGGCTTTAAACAGCCTCTAAGACTGGTCACCAGTGTCCACGAAGTCCTCATCGAACGCAGGCACAGGCTCGACGTCTGCTAACACCTCGTCCTCAGCAACAAACTCTGGCTCAGGGTCTAACATGTGACACCCAAAAGAGAGAGGGGCACATGTCAGCAAGTCTAAAAATAGACTTGAGCAAGGAAACTGAAAGTAAACTAACAACCTAGCAGTTATGATATTTTGCAATGACATGACATTTAAGTATGATGCAACAGTTTAACAGAAGAGACAAGCACGCACGATGTAGCAAAAGCTACGCAAACACTAATCACGATTCACTTATCACTATTATCACTTTGTGCTCAGAGTTTCCGTCTTTTGGCTGAAGTGGCTGTACGGGCTCACTTCCTACGGCTTCTAAGATCAACCTATCTCTAAGATATGAGCGATATGAAGCTCGTCATGTGTGACTTACTCCAAGCTTAACGATCTATGGAAGAAGCTAAGAAATCACAACGAAACGAACGAAAACGAAAGCTACGGAGATGAAACCACACGTAAGGAGAAAATCCACCAAAATATATATAATATAGATAATCCAAAAACATGAAAAAACCAGTCGTTACAGTTGGGATGCATACTTGTGAGGTGGAACATAAATATTAGCGTGTCCCATGTGTGAAACATGCAAATGAGCATTAATTCTAGCATGAAAATTTTTTAATCCACATGTTATAAATAATCCATGAATAAACATATGAATATGGATTATGAATACACAATGCACATGAGTCAAGAATTTGACACAAATGACATACATAGACATGAATGGCATAAACGTCACATAATTTGCAAACATAAGATATGCATGCGATAATCTCAAACACAAAGTGACATTTACATGCATCCAACACACATAGATACCAAATGTAAGAATATACTTACAACATTAAGCTCCCCCTACTTTGGTGCATCACCTAAGCACCATCAACTCCATTTGAATGGAAATCTTTGCAAATCAAGGAGTTGGTAGAGTTGGTAGAGTTGGTATCCCAAAGTGGATTGAACCTAGAAAACATTATTTTGGTATCCAAAAACCTTTTTGGATCCTATGGGTTAGGCAACAAATTTAAATACAAATACAAATAATTATAACCCATATCCTAATGTAATCACATACAATTTTTATGATACATGTAATCATGTCACTTGATAAATATTTAACCATATACATGCATGTACCAATTGTACCAAAAGAAATATGTATATTAATCCAAAATCATGACATGTATCACATACAACAAAACATAAATATGAACCAAAACATGTATTGCATGAGAACGTATTAAATATTCTAGACATGAAAAACCTAAACACAATGATTTACTAATAATCAAACAATGGAAATCAAATTCAATAAGAATTTAAGTTTCCAACAAATATGAGCATCCAAGACATGTTGGGTACCCATTCTTAACACAAATAATGCAAACTAAAGAATAAACCAATTCTTAACACAAATGCTTTGGTACCTATAACATGAATATAAACTTATGGTACCAAGCATGTTGGGTCAACGAAAACTAACCCTTTGGAAACCAAGTCCAAGAAGACCTTGATTTCCCAACATAATCATCATTCAAAATAATATCATGAATATAAGATTGCACATACATATCCTTAGCATGATTGCTAGTGTTCTTAGGACCCCAAATAGTGTATGTTTTGGGTATCCTCTTCCTAGTGGTTGCATGCACAAAAGGTTGATCTCTACGTGGTGCATGTGGCCTAGGAACATGGGATCTAGCAAGAGCATGTGGATATGTGTATGGAACATTGTGTTGTGCAAAAGCATGGTGATGGGCATGCGATCCATGGTGTGGTGTTGCATACATACGTGGATGAACATGAGGTGCATATGCATGAAGATGATCATGAGAATAAGCATGCATATGTGGATGTGATGTATGATCATGAGCATGTGAAGGTGCATGAGCATGCGTACATGCATGAGAGTGTCTCAAATGAGTGTTTGCACGTGCTCGTGGGAGTGAAACATAAAAACTATCATTTGTGGGACTGTGAGGAGTGGAGGCATTCCTACGAGTATTTGTGTACATGAATGCATGTCCCTTCCTTTGATGTCCACCCTTGGTGGGTTTCTTTACAAAGGAGGGAGGAATAGGAGTGGTGGTTTCCTTGGTAGTATAACTACACAAGTTGTTATAGACACCACTCGTGGATGCACAGGAGGATGGCTTCACAAAATCTATAGTTACTTCACTATAGGAGGTGCGTGCATTGGATGCACTTGCCTTAGAATAACCAAGGCCAACACGATGGTTTGCCGGTAGTTGATTCTTTAGCAAATCATCCAAATTGTCCTTTCCCTTATTGAATCTCTCAACAATGGAGGACATGAGCTCGTATTTCTTCGAAATTGAAGAAATAGTGGCATTCAAGTTGGATGCATGTGTGGTGAGCTCGTGCACTTGGGATTTGAGAGCCTCATTCTTAATGCCCAAACTAGTGTTTTGAGATTGAAGATTTTCAATCTCAAGATCGTTATTATCCACAATGAAAACACGATCAAGTTGAGATTTGAGGGACTCCACCTCTTTTCTCAACATGCCATTTTGTGTAAGCAAACTTGCTTTTTCAATGGCGAGTGTCTCAACAATGGTGTCATTGTTTGAGGTGCTACATGAAGATGTGTTAGTGAGACTAGAAATCTTATTCTTAGCATCATAATATTTATGCATAATCTTTTGATATTTATCAAATAATTGTTCATTTGCAATTCTAAGATCATCCATTGTTACCTCTTCATCGTCGCTATCACTTCCACTAGAATCACTTGATTCGTCACTAGAATCACCCATAGTGGCATCCTCTCGTGCCATCAAACCCATGAATGGATCCCTTTCATCATTGGAGGAAGAATACTTTGAGGTGGACTCTTCTTGCTCCGCTAGCATGTTCCATATTTGATATGTCGTTGTTGCCTTGGACACACGCATAAGAATGTCAGAAGTTAAATAATCAAGCAAAATGTCCATTACCTCTTCATGTTTCTCCACCAATTCTTTTTGCTCATTTGTCCATTCATGTTCGGAAGTGGTAGGTGCACGAAGGGGCTTCTCCACAAGCTTCCAATAATCATCATCAATGGATTGAATATAAGCCTTCATCTTTACACACCAAATTTGATAGTTGGATCCAATGAGAAATGGTGGAGTATGTCTTCGTGTGTTCTTGTTGTTGTTGGTTGTCATAGCTATTACCTCGCTCTGATACCAATTGTAAGGACCCTGTGCTATGAGGAAGAAACACTAGAGGGGGGTGAATAGTGTTTTATAGAATTATAAGGAATTTACGCCAAATAAAACCCTAATTAACCAACAAATGCGGAATTAAAGAAATGATCAACAACACAAAGAAGAATGCAATGCAAACATGCAATGTATCCTGGTTCAGTGCCACCCAAGTCAAACCCGACTTGTTACCGGTGCCCTAATCTAGCAACACCCTAGATCACACTCGGATACTCTAGTAAATACCACTAGAGCTTTCCTTTAGCCCACTTGCGGAAACCCCAACAAGTGCAATCGATCTACAATCGATGTCCGTGTATCCCACAACCCGGGAACACACAAATACCTTAATCCCACAACTTGGAACTAAGCACACTCTCACAAACCGAGAGCAAATACTTTTCCTTGACTCCCACAACTTGGGATCAAGCCAACCCTCTCACCAACCGAGAGTACTCAACAAATTAGAAGTATAAAGAATGAAATATACAACTTGAAATACACTCACCTATGCCTTGAATAAGAACTTAGTTGTAAAGGCTATAGTGTGTGTGAAGTGCTCAATGAGGGAGGAGAAATCCCTTGAGATGCTTGCCCAAAGATGAAAGCAAATCTAGCTTAGATGTGTGCTTTAGAGCATAGAGGGCAAGAGAGAATTAGAGAGCACTTGAGAGGAGAAATAGGCTTGAAAATGAGACTTGGATGTTTTCTTAAGAGGCCAAGAGTTCTCTCATATTCAGCCTATCTCCTATATATAATAGCTCAAGGGAAGCCCAAAACCCCAAGCTAAAAGACCCAAAAATCAATCTCCCAACGGCTATAAACGGGCAGAAAACGACTCGGACAGTCGACTGTTGAAGGGGGCACAGTCGACTGATCCACTGTCACCAACGGCTATAAACTAAAAAAACCTGGCAGGACAGAGGATGGACAGTCAACTGCTGAAGGAAAACCAGTCGACTGTCCACCTGGACAGTCGACTGTTCAGCCTTCAACAGTCGGCTGTTCAAAGGACAGAATCTGCAGATTTCAGTACAGCTGATCACTAAAACGGCCATATCTTCCACTACAGATATCAAATGGAGTGATTCAAATTGCGTTGGGAAGCTAACGAAATTTTCTTTCAAATGAGCTTTGAATGGATACAAAATTCAATCTACAGAAAAACTGACAACAGTTTGAATCTGACTGATAGGTGTAGGAAATCTGTTATCGGCTCACGAAAACAGTCATAACTTGAACTACAGAAATCTGATTGGATTAATTCAAGTTGGGGGGGAAACCTTAGTGAGTTAGTTAACTACTGTAGGTGGTTTGGATGAAAAATTCCAACTACAGAAAAATTGGCATCAGTTTGAAGGCAGATTGTTCAGAAAAACAGAATACAGCCTCAAACAGATTTGGTCTCTGTTTAAAGACAGTCAACTGCTGAAGGAAAACCAGTCGACTGGTGATCCTTCATCAGTCACATGATGATCCTTCATCAGTCCTCTGTTATGAATCAAAAGTTTAGATTTCAAGTATTCAAAGCCTAGAAGCGTATGAGGTCAACTAGAGGCTATACAAATGATGTGTATTGGTGGTGTAGGTGCCTCTAAGAAGTTCTAATTCAAGCCTTAACATTCTAAGACTCACAAAGAAGTAAATACTAAAGATTACAATGAATATCCTTACTTCTTCATGGTCTTGAGTCTTTTAGTTGTATGTCTTGAATGTCTCCAACATCATCTAGTCTTTGATCCTCAAGATGTTCTTTGAAGCTTTTGAATCATCCATTCCTTCTTCTCTTTGGATTGAATCTCCATTCATTTGTTGGTGCCATTGGCATGAGGTTTGAGGTAGCCTTTGAGTTCTTCAAGCCAATGCTTCACCTTTGTTGATCTACCAAGTTCTCCACTTGAATCAACACGTGTAGTCACTGTAGATCTCCTTGAATCTAATTGGTGACTCTTTAGCTAACTGCAATCACATGGGTTAATCACAATGATTTATGTTTGATCATCATCAAAACCAAGGTGGAGAGTCCAATACTCAACATTTCATGCTTCGTGGGTTCACTTTGCTTTTGTGTGAGTTGTTTGTCGTAACTAGCTGTTTGGTGTGCTTCTACATTGTGATTTTGATTTATATACATGTCCTTGGTTGACCCCTAGACTATCATGCTTCAATTCCGAATATGCGGTATTTTGCCTCCACTGTCTGCTTCTCTATTCATGAATAATATATATATATATATATATATATATATATATATATATATATATATATATATATATATTATGCTTCATTTTGCATGTGTCGGGACTCTACCAATAGGACTAGGATAACCCATTTTGCTTATGCTCTGATTTGCGAGAAAAATTTTCCTTTGCCCAAGTGTTTAGAATTCGATTTCTTTTTTGTTTTACTTGGTGCAAATCCCCTCGTCGTGTACTGTTCTCCCACTTGGAAGAGTACATAAATATATAGCCCAAAGTCCAAAAATCCAAAAAAAAAGAAGAAGAAAGAAAAAATTCAAAAAGAATAAAAAAAGAGAAAAAAGATATGTATAGCCAAAAATCCAAAAAAATACAAATACCCAAAACCCAAAAAAATTCCCGTTGTGAATACCATTCCTATCCACCGTGAATAAAGGGAAGGCGAGAATTTGCACCAAGTGTTCTACTCCACACTTTCTCAACCTCCTTCGTTTTCGAACTCACTTGGCATAGGAATTTTCTAACGATTATTTAGGTAATAGTCTGGTGATCTTCTAGTTCCTAGCAGTGGAGTCCCCGACACATGATACGCTTCGATTCTTACTCTAATCTCATGCATGCTTGAGCTATTATTCACCCTTTATTCGAATTGAATCGATATTTGGGTCAAATCCCTTGGGTAGGTGTATATGGAGCTTTACTGCACAATTTAGGTAGTAACACTGTCTGCTAGCTCACGACCTCACTCACTCACGCTTCACCGCGTGGACCCACGACACTTGTATGGACTCGTATTCCTAGTTTAGTGATGTGTTTACCGCATGCTTGCTTAGTGGGGTGAGTTAGTTCTTGTTGGCTCTGACGGGTGATCTAGGACTTTGCTTTCTTTTTCTGTTCCCTTTTCTATTTTTTTCCCTCTGAGCTCCTACTCTCACTCGTCTTCCTCGAGGACGAGGAATGGTTCAGCTTGGGTGATTTTGACGTGCATTTATATTTTATTCATGCACGTCTTCTTCGTGATTTTCCGTTGTTTACCGTCGTTTCGTATCCACTCTTTTGTGTTTTTTTTGTATCTTTTCACTTTCTGTGTGTTTCTGTGTCGTTTCAGGAGATTGCCAGTGCTGGGGACATATAAAGCAGATATCATGAGTCCCCGGAGCAACAGGAGGTGCCACGCACGATCCTGAGGGCCAAACATCGAAGAATATCATATTTCAACCCTCAACCGATCGGATGGACCGACCCACCTGATCGGTTCGTGCACGCGTACCTGACCTGGACAGAAGCAGCAGTGAAGAAGAGCCCACTCGATCGGTTCAGTGATCGGAAGGAGCCGTAGTCCTCTCTATTTTTGGAGCTGCTTCCCAACCAGTCAGTCGACCCGATCGGTCCAGTGATCGGAAGGAGCCGTAGTCCTCTCTATTTTTGGAGCTGCTTCCCAACCAGTCAGTCGACCCGATCGGTCCAGCGATCGGGTGAAGCCGCATTGTTCTCTGTCTTTTTGAGCTGAATTCTAACCGATCGGGTGACCATCTCACCCGATCGGTTCATCTGTAGCCGAATTCTCCCAGCTCACGACCCGAAGACATCAACCGATCGGTTCAGCGACTGGTTGATGTATCTCCAAAGCTGAAGACAAAGTCGACGTCCGTCTCACCCGATCGGTTGATGCTTCAACCGATTGGGTGGATGCTTATCTATATATATTGCCCTAGGTTTTCCCAGAAAATGTCACAACATTATGTTATTGCTAATGACTCTCTTGTTTTAGTCTCATAGTTTTCATTTCAAGAATATCTTTCTTGAAGACTAAACACTTGGTGCAAGGATGGACATCAAGTGAAGAAGGGCCAAAGCTTGGACTCAAGGGGTGCCAAAGCTTGGAGAAGATGGAGAGCATCAAGGCATCAAGATGGAAGACTTAGACTCTAAGGAAAGCAATGTATTCCATGTAACATTTCCTTTATTGCTTTCTCTCTCATTTGAGTCTAGGTTAATGTAATGCCTTGATAGATGGTCTACTCATTCATGCATATGCATTTAGCCATCTTAGTGAGCCTTAGGATTATCATAGAATCCAACCCAATAGGTTCATCTTGTCCAAAGACTCATTTGGAGTCTCTGGCTTTCCATCAGTCGCCTGCTGAAGGATTTACAGTCGACTTGGTGATTTCCAGTCACCTGTCAATCCTTCTATAGTCGACTGATATGCACTACTCAAGTCTACATTTCTATTGACTATACTTGAGCTTTACGCAACAGTCGACTGATACTCAGTTTACAGTCGCCTGTATATTTATAGTTGCATGTGGATTGCTCAACAGTTGTCTGAGTAGTGTAAGTGCATATATTGCTTCTCTCTGTTTTTCTTCATCTTCTGCAGCAGTCGACTGATGAAGGTTTTAAGTCGCCTAACTATTTTACAATCGACTGTATTATTTTCATCAGTCACCTGTATGCTTATCTGGAGAAAGAGTGCAGCTCTCTGTTTTATTCCATCCCCTGCAGCAGTTGCCTGCTGAAGGTTGTACATGCGCCTGTCCTGTTCTCAGTAGACTGAATCGACTTCATCAGTCGACTGTCCTGGCTCAGATTATAGCCGTTGGATATTTTCTAGCCATTGATCAGTCGACTGTCGTTTGATCATCAGTCGACTGTCGGTGTCGTTTTCGCCCAGTTTCTAGCCGTTGCTGCCTTGGGCTTTTGGCTGTTTTCTTGGGTTTTGAGGGTTGATATAGGGTTCCTATATATATGGGTGTGCTGACTTCTCTAGAATTATTTGATGCTATTGAAAATCATAAGAGTTTATTAAGCCACTCTCAAACTCTCTCATTTCCCTCTTTGAGCTCTCATTCCTCTTCATGCATTGAAGTCCAGCTCAAGGGAAATCATCCAAGTGCTTTTAAGAAAATCTCAACACTTGGAGATCCTCTTCCATGCCTTGCATTCATCTATGAGTAAGCATCTCAAGGCATAGGTAAGAGTATTTATTTTACTTGGTGATTCTTGTAACTCTAATTCTCTTTGTGGGAATTAGTCTTTCTCTCTTTGTGGGAGTTTATCTCTTTGTGGGATTAGGATATTCTCTTTGTGGGAAAACTCTCTTTGTGGGAGTAACTCTCTTAGTGGGAGTTTAGTGTCCTAGTGTAGGACTAACCCTAATTCTCTAAGTGGGAGTTAGTAATTCTCTTGGTGGGAGTTTGACCCATGTGTAGGGTTGGTTGGGTCCTTGTGTAGGGCAAAATCCTCTTGGTGAGGTATCTCTTTGTAGGATTTGTATTCACTTCTCTTTGTGGGATTATAGTGAATATTGGTGTGGCTGGATGTACCCAAGCTTTGGAGAACCAGGGTAAATCTTATGTTTGCGTTTGGATTGATTGTGTCAATTATTTCCTTTTGTATTTATTATTCCGCATTTGCACGTTTAATTTTAATTGGACAATTTATTGCCATTACACTATTCACCCCCCTCTAGTGTGTTTTTGTTAGTATTGCAAGGGTAAGACAATCCTTACAGGATTTTGGCGGCTGCAATTTTAATTTGTTTTGTAAGTTCTCTGATTGTCTTGATATTTTAACATTTAGTTCTTAATACTATTTGCTCCATAATTCTATTGGTTGATCTTGATTCCAATGGTTAAATTTTGTTGTGTTGCTATTTTTGCAATGAATCGCGAGGAGTTCCCCAATCTAGGGCATTCGTGGAAGCCCCTTCGTGGGTTCTCCCTAGAAAGACTATAGGATTAGGATTCCGATAGGATCTAGGAATTTAGATGGTTACACAGAGCGTTTTATTGTCATTGGCGGGAGAAAGACCGCCTCTGACCGTCGGGCCAAGGGAAAATAAAATTGGCGTTTGATCCCCTAGACACAGCTCACCCCTCTAGCGTAGACATTGAATCCTAGCGAGTGGGAACAGCAGAATGAAATGTTGGGAGTAATCGTTGCTAGCTTAGTGCTCCCGGGGTCTATCGGTATTAATGGACATGGGAATACCCACCGTCTGAACCCGGGTAGACCTAGCATATCATCCTGGGCATCGACCGGAATATCGGGCCCATGAGACGCTAGGTATCACTCTTAGAGGCAACGTCTCATCACTAAAACCTAGAATTCGATCGTATTCCTATCCGGCGGTCATAATAGAGAGGACACATGATAGGGTGGAAACCAAAGTCCTAGGTTTCCCTTTTATATCTTACACCTACCGTAATTCTATTTCGTGACAACCTACCAATCGTCAGGGCTAGCTCACCCACAGGGTGATCCGGTTCCTTCTTGAAAACAAGCACAACATACGCCTCCCTGAGTTCGACCCCCCAAGCCACGCTACAACACCGTGCGCTTGCGGTTACAAATATTTAAATATGGTATCCTCGATCCTACTGCATATAGTGCCAAATCTAGGGGACGTCAGTTGTGGTGTGGTGGCGGTGGTGGAAGTGCGTGGGGGTAGAGGAGGAGGGCTTGTGGGTCAACTCTTTTCTACGTGCTGGTTGTAGCGGGGGTTGGGATGGGGGTGGTTTGGTGACGGTGGTTGATGTGTGGGTGGGTGGGTGGGGGATGTGGGGGGTGGTGGATGTGCATGGGGGTGCTGTGGTAGTAGTGTATGGAGGTGCTGTGGTGCATGGTGGAGGTGCATCGGTACGTGGTGGAGAGTGGGGTGAGGGTGAGCATATAATGGCCGTGCGGGGGGCATTGTGCACTCGTATGCAACCAATCAATGATATATATATATATATATATATATATATATATATATATATATATATATATATATATATATATATATATATATATATATATATATAAAATAAAAACGAAGCGAAGGGAACGAGTGTACCCTTAGCGAAGCAACGAGCACAGCAAAAAATAACGAACTCCTCGAGCTCCATTGTGCTATGACCGATGCCTATGCGGCGATGAGTTTCCACCAAGCTTCCCACTCGTCGAAAGATTCGAATTTTGGGTTCGATTTGTGGGATTTGGTTGAAATTTAGGGTTGAGGAATTGGGGGGGAGGGGGTTGTGGATAGGAGAGGGGGGTGTCGACGGGGGAGGATGTGAGTGGTTTGTTGATGATGGTGGAGGGAGAGGCGATGCTCGGGGGCCTGTGTTTAGGGGGGAGGGTGGCGCTCCAGGGGGTTTGAAGATTAGGTTTTTAGGGTTGTTCGGGGGGAGTGGGGATGTGGAAAGGAAAGGGGTACTCGGGTGAAGGGAGGGAGGCGCTCGTGGGGGGGTTGGGGAGAGCTTGGCCGAGGGGAGGTTGTGGCGAGGGGAGGATGATGGCGGTGCGGGGGAGGAGGGTGGAGGAGCTCGGGCATCGTTAGGTTGAAGGTTTAGGGTTTCGCTCGAGAGGAAAAGAAACGTCGCTCGCTCGAACTCTGGGAAAGTGTTCGAGCGAGCACTCAAAGCCCTAAATAGACGTGATTGGGCAGTCGGGTGCTCAATCGAGTGCCTGACCCCTCGAGCGAGCTGATCTGGGTGCGGTTCCCCTCCCCTTTGTTCCGTTGGATTAGTCGCTCGGTCGCCGAGCGATCTGGAATTCCAACATCTTCAGTCCTTGAATCATTTCGTATTTCTAGCCAATTTTGAATCTCATCTCCACGCCCATGCGTTACTCTCTCGTTTGGCATCATGACCGTCACGTCCTTGCCAAAATCAACAAGCATTAGTTATTTATGGATCTTAGAATTTTTGTAATAAAAAATCTCAAAAAATCTAACTAAACCTGAAATGTGGGAAAATAGGTCAGGTTGCCTCCTGTCAAGCACTTGTTTAAAATCGTTAGCTCGACCCCTGATACTCAGCGAGGCTAGATATTGGGTACATAAGAAGCATCCGTCATTCTTCCCGACCAACCAATGCGGGTCCGGTTGGTCAAACGCCTCCTCCGGACCCTTAGCTATCCGCTCATACTCTTTTGTCTACAGTCCTTGTCTCTCTTTGGGGTACCCCATAGACGCTACAGCTACCAGGTTCCTGATCTTCACGACGTTCGGGTCGTGATCCTCCATGGTGAGCATAGCGTGCTCGTGCATCATCAATCCATCGCCTGGATCTTCGTTCAAGACATGCAAGTAGGCCGCCACCACTTTGTCGTGCCAATGATCCACACCATGGTCCTCGCTCAGTTGCAGGGGGTACAAAAAGACTTCTTAGCCGTAAACTCCTCCACAAGCTCATCCTCAATCCAGTCCAGATATCCGGTATCTGCGGCAGGCTTCCTCTCCTTCATCAGCTTGGGTAGATGAAATTCATCCTCAATGTTTCCCACATTGAGGGAGAGAATGCCTTCTCGCATGTCTATAAAAACTCCAGCCGTCGCTATGAACGGGAGACCAAGAATAAGCTGGGACCTGTCATCTTCCGACATGTCCATTATGACGAAATCTACCAGCACGCTCACCCTGTCGAGAATCTGTAGGATGACGTCCCTAGCCACTCTGATCGGGTGCGTCACCGATCTGTCTGTGAGCGGGATCGTCATGGACGTTGGCTCTAGCTCAGTCCTGATGTTGAGGCACCAGATGATGGACAATGGCATCAAGCTGATGCTGGCCCCCAAATCTATCATGGCTCTCCTGATGGGGACGTCGCCTATGGAGCATGGAACGTTGAAGCTTCCGGGATCCGGGAGCTTCTTTGGAAGTTTATTGCTCCTCAAGAATGAAGACGGCTCCTCTGCCAACAAAACTTGCTCCGCCTTCCTCTTCTCAGAAATGAGTTCCTTAAGGAACTTGGCATATGAAGGTATCTTCGTGAGGGCATCCATACATGGAATGTTGATCTCCACTCCTTTCAATAGCTCGATAAACTTGACGTACTTCTCTGCCATCTTGGCCTTCGCCAATCCACTGGGGAATGGAACTGGGGCGAGGCGATCCTTGTGTTTCTCCACGGGCCTTTCCCTTTCCTTAACTGCTTCTTCCTCCATCGGAGGGCTTTCATTCTCTACAATAATAGGTTGCTCCTCAGCCTCAAAATCTCCACCCTCAACCGTTGGTGGATGCTCATCTATCACCTCCTCAGGTGATGCAGCTGTGGGAATCATCATCGGTGGCTCTGGATCCTTCGTTGATATGCTGCTATAGGTGGTGATGGAACAGACACTCTCCCTAAGGTTCTTCTCAGGTTGAGTAGGAAGCTTGCAATGGGCTCGTGAAATCTGACTCAATTGCTCCTTTAGCTGATCCACTGTGGTGGAAAGTTCTTTGCTGCAAACTGCATGGTCATGATTGAGCCTTCCCTGCTCCTCTATGAATTTCTCCAAGGTGGCTTCCAAGGAGGATTTCTGCTGAACTGGTGGAGGTGTAGGCAAGGCTAGCTGCTGCTGACGCTGCTATTGGTATCCTGGTGGCCTATATGGGGGCAAACAGCCTCTGTCCAGACTACTGCTGTTGTTGCTACTACTGATGATAGTAAGTTTGATGCTGCTGATGATGGAGCTGCTGTCGTGCTCCGTTGCTATTCCCATTTTGGAAACCAGGATGATTTCTCCAGGTCGAGTTCCCATAAGCTCTCCTATTGCCTCCTCTGTCATCTGATGTGTAATTGTCCTCCTCTGCTGCTAGAGGAGGCATATGGTAGGAGCGGTTCCCGCCATTGGGTTCCTGATCTTTGCACCTATCATAAGTGGCGTATGCTATGGCGGGATGAGCTGGGCCTAGCATCAAGTCGATGCTCCATTTGGGCCATCTGCTGGGTGAGGAAATCGAGACGGCTATCAAAACTTGTCGCCTTACTAACTTCTTATTGGCCTCCTCCTGAGGCCTTGGTAAAAGTAGAGGCCGACCTGTCATCGCCCCAATGCTGATTGTTTGCTGCCATATCTTCAAGAATCTTTATGGCCTCAGCTGGCTCCGTCCCCGTTATGGCTCTGTTTTCCGTGGTGTCGACAATCATCCTCGTGTCTGAACGCATACCGTTGTAAAACGATATGACCAAGTCCCATGTAGAGATGCGATGGTTCAGACACTGATGCTGGAGGTCCTTGTATCACTCCCAGGCCTTGTACAATGTCTCCTACCCCCTTGCTTGAAGTTAGGTATCTGATTTTAAAGACAAAGCATCTTCGAAGGGGGAAAGTACTTTGTGATTAAGGCATCCGCTAGCTGATCCCATGTCATGAAGCTGTTGGGCCCTTGGGATTTCAGACAATAGTAGGCATTATCCTTCAAGGTGAAGGGGAAGAGCCACAGTCTGATCGTGTCATCACTGATCCCCTGCATCTGGAATGTGGCGCACTTCGTCAACAACGCCACCACGTGGTAACTAGGGTTCTCATGTGAGAGCCCGTGGAAGAAGTCCCGTTGAACCAACAAGATGAGCCCCGTCTTTAGCTCGAAGTTGTCGTCGCAGATCGATGGTATGGTCACAGAGGAAGCTAAAACGGTGCCGGGTTCATGAAATCCCAGATCAATTCTGGAGGAGGGAGAGGAAGCAGTCCCATGGGATTCTCAGACATCGCCACTCTTCTCCTTTTATCTGCTGCGAGTCGCCTTACAATTTCCTTTATCTCAGGATCCAAGGGCAAAAGATCTTCTGCTCCCTGAGAACGTGTCAGCATGCAAAATAGAGGCACTCAAAAAAATCGTGGAACTCGTTAGCAAAAAGTAGAAAAATAGTAATAAGAGAACAAAAAGAAAAATAAAAATAAGTGGTGGGGTGTCAAGTGTGGATGGAACCAACAATCTCCAACCAAAAGCTAAAGTAAACTGTTGCCTCCCCGGCAACGGTGCCAAAACTTGTTCCTTGCCGGTGATGCACGGACGAGTCACCACAAGTGTACGGTGCATTATAATATTTATAGAATGTCGAACTCTAGGGAGGCGATCGTCTAACACTTAGCTTTTTGTGGAAGAAGGAGAATGGGTGGTCGGGGTTGTCACGTTGGAATTGATTGGTTGGTTGTGAGAAGTGGAATTAACTAAATATTAAACGTCTAAGGCATTCGGGATTCCTCACTAGGGCCTTCGGTAATGGATTTTAGGTCAATTGGTCCTCTGTTTGACGATGGATCAGGGTAGGAGTGTAACATCTGGAGATGTAAACAAGCGTTAGAATTCCGTTGTCACCGTGCTTTTGCTATCGGCTTCATATGGGAATGCATGCATTACGCTCAGCACTTGGTCCCGTCTCGCAATCCATAGGCACTCACATGCTCTACGGAATGCGACGCCATCCTATGGTTGGTTCTAGGTCGGGCTACTTTCGTAGTCATCTGTTAGCGGATTGGGAATTAGTGGTCGCCCCGGCTCTCGAGTCACTCTCGTGAGCGTGAGCCCCGACAAATGGCCACTAATCCCAAATCAGATTCGTGGATATTCTCCCTAGGATATGAAGTTTCTTTCGCGATCCTCCAATCCTAAGACTAATCCCCCAAAACCCTTGTTCAAACCACCATAGGGAGACCCTAGATTCATACAACGGAGGTCTAACTTATTATCCAATCCCTAAGCACCTAGGGATCCTTCCTAAGCCCTAGATACCCACTACGCTTGCATGGCTATGACTACAAAGGTGAGAGCAATGGAGAATATCATAATTACTTGGGAAAATGTTATGAAATTAATGTCAATATGAAGAGGGAGCAATGTAGAACAACATATCAAAAAATCAAAGAGAAAAGAATAGCTACCAAGATTTAGATTGTAAAATAAGATACCAAGAAAAAGAGCCTCTCCAATAGCTCTAAGGTTTTTCAGCAATAAAATAAGCTTTACCTAATCTAAAAACTATTTGGTTTATATAGAAAACCCAAAAGTTTCGGGTTTTACAGCAAACCCAACCTGAAACCCAATAAGGAAGGCAAAATATGAAGTCGGTCGACATAGCGCTCGGTCGAGCGAGGGGATCACTCGACCGAGCACTTCGTTGTAGAGCGCCGTCTTAGAAGCTTGAGAGGGGGCCGCTCGATCGAGCGGGGAAGCCACTCGGTCGAGTTGGGAGAATTGATGTCGCTCGGTTAAATATGAGGCCGCTCGGTCGAGCAGAGAAGCCGCTCGACCGAGCGAAATAAACACCTTTTTAACAGATAACTGAAGGCCAAAAATTGGGCTCTACCGACGACTAACTCGACGAACGACTTGGTCGCTCGGTCGAGCGGGTTGAGTCGCTAGACTGAGCGATCCTTTTAGTTGTCGCCCTCTTCATCTTGGTGTCACAGCTCGGTGGAGCGCATCATGCGCTCGATCGAGCGATCTGGCAACTCATCCTTCTTCTTCACTTCTCCTTCTCCTACCCCTTCTCTTCATCTTCATCCTCCCCTTCATCTTCTTCAACTCCTTCTTATATTTTCCTTCTGCTCCCTTGAGTCACCGTGGCAAGGCGAGGCAAGCTTGGCATCGAAGTTGTGTCCAAAGTCACGTATCGCTCCGAATCGCACCAAATTCCTTGAAAGTGTATAAAACATCGCAAGAATCAAATATATCGAGAAAAGCACGATATAATACAAAAATACGATTTGGGTGATCGAAATGATATGAAAATGCGTGATAAAAACATGGAAAATATTGACACAACAACCATGCCCTAGGGGCTTGTCTTAACCCATAAAGAGCTTTCTTGAGTATAAACACATGATTTGGTGATTTTCCATCTATGAAACTGGGTGGTTGTGAAACATATACTCCTTCAACAACATGTCCATTCAAAAATGCACTTTTCACATCCATTTGAAAAAGCTTTAAATTCTTAAATGATGCGAATATCAATAAAAGCCTAATATATTCTAATCTAGCTATCGGGGCGAAAGATTCTTCAAAATATGTACCTTCTTCTTACCGGTAACATTGTGCTACTAACCTTGCCTTGTTCCGAATGACAACTTCGTTTTCATCCGTCTTGTTTTTGAAGATCCACTTTGTTCCAATGACATTATGGTCTTCCAAAGGAGGAACTAATTCCCAAACATTGTTCCTCTTAAATTGGATGAGTTCTTCTTCCATAGCAATGATCCAAGAGCTATCCTTACAAGCTTGTTTATTGCTCTTGGTTCTATGGTTGAGACGAAAGCACAATGTGTGAATCGTTCTACCCTTGACCTTGTACGGACTCCATCTTCAATATTGCCTATCACTTGATCATGCGGCTGGTTTGGAACCGTAGCAAATGTCTTGGGTAACCCTTGATTATTAGAAACAAACTCAACTCCATCATTAGTAGGGTTAGTTGCAATAGAACCATTAATCTTAACATTATTCAAAGAATCACACAAGAATTCAACATTCTCATCAAGGTGAGATAATGGAACATCAAAGTTCTCATAAAAAGAAATGTGAAGTGATTCTTCAACCGTTAAGATTCTTTTATTAAATATCCGATAGACCTTGCTACGATTGGAGTATCCAATAAATATTCCTTCATCGGAACGTGAATCAAACTTATCAAAATTACCGTGTGTGTTTTTAACAAAACATTTAGAACCAAATACATGGAAATAGCATACTTAAGAAATTTTGTTATAAAACAATTCATAACAAGTTTTGTTTATACGGGGTCTCATGAGAATCCTATTTAGCACATAGCACTCGGTATGAACGGCTTCCGTCCAAAATTGTGAACCAATGTGGCTATCACTAAGCAAAGTGCGTGCACACTCAATTAGAGTTCTATTTTTCCTTTCTACAACACCATTTTGTGGTGGAGCACGAGGAAAGGAAAAAGTGCGAGTTATCCCATTCTCATCACAAAAATTTGAGAATAGTTCATTATCAAATTCACCTCCATGATCACTACGAATGGTGACAATGAACGTGCCTTGAATCTTTTGAACTTTCGTAGATAAAATAATAAATTTCTCAAGTGCCTCATTCTTATTATTCAAGAACCTCAGCCAAGTATACATAGAGAAATCATCAACAACTACAAATCCATAGAATGCATTTCCTAAAGATTCAACTCTAGTAGGCCCAAATAAATCTAGATGTAAAGGATCTAGAGGCCTAGAAGTATATGTTACATTCTTAATCTTAATGACGATTTATGGATCTTGCCTCGTTAGCACAAATCACAAAAACTTTTCATATGAAAGAAAGTAACCACTAACTAGGTCGTGCTTGGACAACTTATGAAGATGCTTGAAGTGTATATGACCAAAGCATCGATGCCATAAAAGTTGTTCATTAGTATGAGCAACCAAGCATTGGTCTTGTGTGTGTGTGTGTGTGTGTGTGTGTGTGTGTGTGTGTGTGGCAAATCCAAAATATAAATATCCTTTTGACGAGTGCCACTCCACAAAGCATTATTATTAGTACTATCAAGAATACTACACAATCCATCACCAAAGTTAACTTTGTAACCATTGTCACATAATTGACTAATAGAGATAAGATTGTGATTTAAACCATCTACAAAATACACATTATCTATGAGAGGTTTAGAAGGATTACCAACTTTACCAATTCTTATGGTGGATCCCTTCTCATTTCCTCCGAAAGTAACCGTTCCTCCATTCTTGATGCGGATAACCACAGAGAGCAAACTTGGGTCTCTCGTCATAAGTTTGGAACACCGGCTATCAAGTATCCAACCCTTTCCTTTGCATTTAGAGCAATATTTTCCCATATTGACATTTTTTCCTCTTCTTGGGTACCTATAGAATACACCATAAGCACATGGTACCCAAGCATGTTGGGTCCAAGGGGATTAGCCCTTTAGAAACCAAGTCCAAGTGGACTTTGGCTTTCCAATATATTTCTCATTATCAATAACCTCCCTAAAATACAATTGCATATATATTCCTTTATCATACATGCTAGTATGTTTAGGACCCCAAATCAAATGACTCTTGGGAGTCATATGCCTCATAGATGCATGTAATGGAGGAGATTGTCTCATGGGAGCATGAGGCATAAAAGCATGTGATTGTATGTATGCATTTGGATGAGCATATGCATACGTATGTGTATGTGTTGGAGCATATGCATAGTGTGATGCACATGGATACTATATGTGAGGAGGTGCATGAAACATACCACGTGGTCTTGCACGATGTGTGCGTGCATTGTGATATTCACATCCTTTTTCACACTCAGTGTATACGAATGTGAAGCATGGCAAGCATGTGTGACATGTGGATAAACATGTGAATAAGCATGTCCATGCGATGGTTTAGCATAACCATACACATGAGTAGGGGTGCAACTATGTGGATGTCTTACATGAGTATTAACACGTGCACGAGGGTGTGGTATATAGAACTCATCACAAGAAGAAGCAACATGTGAAGGTGTTCTCCTATGTGTTTGGGTGCGTGTGTACATATACGAATGTCCCTTTCTTGGTTGTTCACCCTTGGTGGGTTTGTTTCCAAAAGGATGTGTCACCGGAATGGTGCTAGTCTTGGTAGATGTACTACCTAAGAGTTTTGATGCTCCACTAGTGGATGCATCGGAGGATGGCCTTACAAAATTAATATTGGCTCCATTATATAAATTACGATAAATGGAAACATTATCATTTGAATAGCCAAGTCCACCACGGTAATTTGCAGGAAGTTGGTTTTCCAGTATGGTATTCAATTTGTCCTTATCTTTGTTGAATCTATCAACATTAGAGGACATGAGCTCATATCTCTTCAATTGTGAAGAGAAATCAGTATCTAAATTAGATACATGTAAATTTAGCTCTTGTACTTGGGGTTTGAGAGCAACATTCTCATTTCCCAAAGTCATGGTTTGAGATCGAAGTGTTTCAATTTCAATGTCATCATAATCACTAAGTTGGACCTTGTCCAATTGTGATTTAAGGGATATTATCTCATTCCTTAAGCAATCATTTTGAGAAGCCAAATATGCTTTCTCTTTAATAAGTGCATTGTGTGTGACAGAACTAACATTCATATCAAAATTCTTAGAAGAAGTAGCAATGCTAGCTAGTTTATCCTTGGCAATCATATACGAGTTAAACAATTTTTGATACTTATCAAATAATTGTTCATTAGCTAATTTGAGGTTATCCATAGTTACCTCATCATTGTCACTCTCATTCTCACTAGAAGAGTCTTTTGGAGAGCTTCCCTTAGCCATGAAGCACGTGTGTGCTGCCTCTTCATTTTCCTCATTTGAGTCTTTGCTACTTGAATTCTCACTTGATCCATCCCATGTTCCAACTAGTTCTTTCTTGTTTTTTTCCCTTTGTACACATCTTCCTATTTGTACTTGGGAGCTTTCCATTTCTCCTTGTTCTTAAGCAAGGGGCAACCCGTCTTGATGTGCCTTAGCTTATTGCAATTAAAACACAAAAAAGAACCATTAGTAAAAACAAATATATTTCTAGGTTTGAAATTACCTCTCTGGTAAAATAGTTTGAACTTCCTTGCCATAAGAGCTATGGACTCCATGTCCATTTCTTCATCGGAGTAATCATCCTCCGAAGTGGCTTTGAAAGTAATTGCTTTCTTCTCTGATTCGGGTAGAGCTCTTAGAGAAATCATTTCATCTCTGTCCACCTTCCTAACCCCATAAGTCACGAGGTTTCCTATGAAAGCCTCAACAGTGTGTGTCTCTATGTTATTACCTTTCTAAATGGCCATATTCTTCTTTTCCCATTCGGGGGTGACCTCTATAATGAGTTTCCTTACCTTTTCCACTTGAGTGTATACCTTTCCAAGGGCCTCAATTTCATTCACAATATCCGTGAATCTTGCATACAACCTAGAGATGGTTTCCTTTTCCTGCATTGAATACATCTCAAATCATTGTACAAAAACATGAAGCTTTAACAACTTTACCTGGGTTGTCCCTTCATGAGTAAATTAGAGATGCATCCAAATTTGGTGTGCAGTTATGCAATTCGACACTTTGTTGAATTCGGTTACATTCAATGCACATAAAGCAAGTTCCTCGCTTTTGCATTGTTTATTTCTGTAAGCACTTGAACCGGAGTCCACTTTGAATAATCTTCCTCAAGAGGATCAACATACTCCTTTTCTACCAAAGAGAAGCACTTTTAAGGAAGATGATCATATTGGCTTTCCAATATCCATAATTGGACCCGTTGAAGTATGGGGGTCGAATTATAGATTGACCTTCCATGATAGAGGATGCACCAGCATGATTGTAGTTGTTGTTTGTAGTTGCCATAGTTTGAAAATCTCGCTGTGATACCAATTGTAGGATCTGAAACTATAGGGAGAAAACACTAGAGGGTAGTGCATAGTGCTTTATAAAGATAATAAGGAAGTTACGCCTAATTAAATGATCTCTTATACAACTTTAGTGCAGAATAAAAAGAGAGAGCACCAAACACAGAAAATCAAACGCGACTAAGGGATTTACCCTGGTTTGGATTCACCGAGTCTCCGCGACTTGGAGTCTCCCCCTGACTATGAGTCTCCCCCTGACTCCTTTGAATCCTACTCCAGCAACCCACTAGTAAACCCCCTCGTGATTAGTGATCCACTAATACCCACTTACCAAAACTTGATAGTGAAAACCAACACACTTTCTTCCACTTCCCACAAACTGGGAATGGACTACTCTTACAACAGAGAGGAAGCTTTCTTCCACTTCCCACAACCTGGAAATGGACCACTCTCACAACCAAGAGGACTTCTCAAATATCAAGAGAAAATGTAGAACGAAATATGAAACAATTTCATAACCTATGCCTTGAATAAACTCTTAAGAATGAGGCAATAAAGGTGTGTGAGATGTGCTCTAAATGATGAGAGTGAGAGCATTTACTAAATTGTCTCAAGATGTGTAGAAATGAATGCTAGAAGCTGATCTTGAAAGCTTTGGAGACAAGTTGATCTTTAGAGCTTAAGCTTGAATTGTTTTGAATGCTCTTGAATGCTCTAGAATGAAATTAATGACTTTGAATCACTTGAGAGTGTATTGAATGAAGTCTTAGATGCTTAGCTAACCTCTCAAGTCAAGACATTAAAGCCCTATTTATAAGCCACTAAAATCTACTCTGAAACAACAAAAATCTCCAAGCATTTAATGCTGCAAACGGCTCTTAACGGGAAGAAATCCTAATCACCAGTCATCTGAAGAAGAACGACCAGTCAACTGATGTACTGATCTAACTGGAAATTAAATGCAGTCTAACGAACATATACTAGACGTCTAGTCCACTGGTCAGTCATCTGGCACAAAGGCATCAGACGTCTGATCATACAGATAGTGAGCAACATGGTTACTGTAATATAGTTGGTCCGACTGCCCATGCATCTGATGTTCATCATCCAGACGTTTGGTCAACTGTTCAGGTGTCTAGTAATACAACTTCAGACGCCTAATCAAGCTGACTACGTAAATGAGCTACTGGAAATATTTGCACTAATTTGCCATCCGTCTGATGTATATCATCCAAACGTCAGATTTCCGTCAGTCATCAGAGGCCGAGTTTTTGGACTTTTGGCTTGAATTATTCAGACGTCTGGAGTTCATCATCCAGTCATCTGACGATATGTTCAGACATCTGGAATTAGAACCTCAAGCGTCTGATCATGATAGGGTTTTGGAGAACACACTGCATATGAGCACCAGGCATCTGGAGGCAAAGCACCAGACGTCTGGGTGGGCTGAAAAACTCTTCTTTGAGTTCATGCAAGTTCTAACCATATGACACTCAATGACAAATGTTCTATAGTGTATTGTGAGTGTTATGAGTGATCTTCGAATGAGCCTTTTCAAGGCTTAACATGCTAGTTCAACTAAGAAGTAAAGAAAGAAGGTTTACATATTTATCCCCTTCACTTCCTATTGAATGCCTTGAAGACTCCCTTTGAGCTTGTGAAGTCCAACACTTTGACTTCCTTGAGATCACTCTTTGATGACCACAACGCTTTGTTGAGTTCAAAGCTTTGACTTCCTTACATTCACTCCTTGATCAGCATGCTTCATTGATTTATGTCCTTACATCAATTGTCTGAGTCATCATGTTCATTTGATATGACTTTAACTATATTGAGGATGCTATCCTTAACTAGAAAACATGGAGATTAGTCACAATTGATTATGTTTATTTATCATCAAAACCACATTTTGGAATCCAAAATTCAACATACATGTCCAGTTACTATCTTTCAAGAACAAATTAACAAAAAACTCCAAAAATTAATCAAAAATAGCCATCCTCATACTTTCAAAAGCAATTCTTATAGCATCTTCATTTTGTTTATCCATGACAGTAGACTCATATTTGGGCTCAAATTACATAGTCGAAAGCTTAATATTAACATCATTACAGTTCTTAAGGAACTCTTGCACTTCTTTAGCAACATAATTGAAAAAGCTACAGTCGCCTTGCTTCAAGTTAGTATAATCTCAAACTAAACTGTATGGATTCTATATGGTTCCAGATGAAGTAATAACAGCAGCTTGCTCTTAACAACTCCTCCATTATTTGAAACTTGGTGATGAAGGTATTTTTCAACTCACGAAACTAAGATAAAGCTCCAAATGAGGTAAAAAATAGATCTAGAATTCTAGCTACAAGCAATTACGAAAAGGTTGATGGGTTTATAAAACAAGTTTTTGGATATTCAAAATAGGTGGAAAACTGGTATTTTCATCTGAAAAATAGTGTAGAACACATGATCACTTAAATCATGGAAGATCATAGCCAGATGATGGAGTGTAGTTTTAGGTGAAATAATGATAATTTTGTTGTGTGCTACCATGGAAACACGGATCGTCGAAGAACCCCAGAACCGAGGACGAACAACCAAATAACAAATTGAGCACTATGAGAATTGCGTTTAGGCCGTAGACTGGCCAAGGGGGAACACTGTTAAGCTTTATTACGAACGGAGAGAACAAAACAAATCTTCTCTTCACAAACGAAGATGAAGCACACAAGATCTCTCCAAAAGCTCACAATACAATCTCTCAACATTGGCTCTCACAAATGGAGGCTCAAATTCTCTCAATGTGTTCTACACACAAAACCCTAGCCTAAGACCACCTATATATAGCCCTAAGTTACAATTGGTGTCATCCTTGGCTAAGAATTCCAAACGATACGAATCCCAACTTTAACGACATTCTATCCAATCACAGCTCTATAAAATTAATGTGACACATCCTAGTGGGCTCTGCCACACCCTAGTGGGCCTCTGCTACATCTTAGTGGGCCGCATTCCAATCGGCTCCCTTCGAACGACCGATCTTCTTTCTGTACCGAACGACCGAAGCACTGAGCCGAGCGTTCAAGCTATCAGATAGCTCGAACTTGTAGAGTTGCCTACCAATGAGCCACCAAACGATCGATCGACCGAACATGGACTTCAACCGAGTTACGACTGATTGGCCCAATACCGAACAACTGACCATCAGAACACATACTTCAACCGAGCTGACGACCAATCGACCAACTACGCTATAGAAGATCAGTAGCTCAGCATCCTCGTATCTGACTTGTGCATAGTCAGATAGGTTGGACCCAAGCACAACCGAGCTATGTTTATACAAGATAACTCGTATGTTAGACCAATGCTTATTCAGCACTGAATCGAGCCAACTTCCTCAAATCTTCACCTTGGCGAGATTTGAGCATTCGTTCGTCCAACGACCTTCACTACATCACCTTGGTCGAGCATCAACTGGTGTTCCCCTGCCTTTTTGCTCTGAAGAGCCCAATGCTTTTTCGAGCTACAACTGGATCCACCGAGCCACAATGCCCCCAGCTGGGGCCTCCATGACATCATCTTAAAACTACATTGAGCAAGTCCAAACAGTGCTTGAACTTGGCTTTCGATACAACCTTCGTCAACATGTATACCGGGTTGTCATCTATTCCAATCTTCAACAAGTTGATGTCATCTTCTTCTTCTCCCATATAGTCACGGAAAAACTGGAATCTCACATCGATATGCTTTGTGTGAGCATCGAAGACCTGATTTTTAGTCTAGTGCACATCACTCTGGCTATTGCAATGAAGATCATACATCTCTTGGCAGACTTCCAGACCATCCATCAAGTCCATCAACCATATCACTTCCTTCACCACTTTAGTCAATGCCATATACTCTGCTTCTATAGTAGAGAAGGCCACCATAGACTGAAGGATACTCTGCCAACATATTTGAGCACCAGATAGGGTGAAGACGTAGCCTGTCGTCGATCACCTCCCATCCAAGTCGCCTGTAAAATCGGAATAGACATAGCCGATGTTATGTAGACCATCATCTCCTCGGCTATAAGTCAGACCAACATCGACCGTACCATTGATGTATCTAAGTATCCACTGCACTGCTCGCCAGTGCTTCCTTCCTGAATTGTGCATGTACCTACGCACCATGCTGACTGTATGTGATATGTCAGGTTGGGTACAAACCATAGCATACATCAAGGCCCATACTGCATTGGCGTACGGTATGCCCTCCATGAGCTTCTTCTCTTCTTTGTTCATTGGGCAATGCTCAGCACTGAGTTTGAAGTGAGGTGCAGGGAGAGTAGCTATGGGCTTTATCTTCTTACAGCCAAATTTGTGTATTACAGACTTCAAGTAGCGACTCTGTGAAATATGAACTCTACCTCCACTTTGATCTCTTATGATTTCCATCCCAAGAATCCTCCATTCTCTGCCTAGATCCTTCATCTCAAACGCACAACTCAATTGAGATTTCAATCTCTGAATCTCCTCTTTATGCATATCGTCGACATAAAGCAGAAGATAGATGAAAACCCCATCAACTAATTCTCGATAGAACACACAATGATTATAGGGGCTACGAACATACCCTTGATCATCAGTCATAAAGCGTTCAAAATGCTTATACTATTGTCTAGGCGACTACTTCAACCCATAGGGTGACTTCCTCAGTCAACAAGCAAGACCGCTGTCGCTCCAATAACCATTGTGCTGAGCCATATAGATTTCTTCTTCGAGTTCTCCATGCAAGAATGCCGTCTTGACATGTAGTTGCACCAGCTCAAGGTCGAGCTGAGCAACTATTGCCAACAGAATCCAAATCGAGCAATGCTTCACCACCGGAGAGAAGACTGTTGTAGTCGATGCCCTCCCTCTGTACGAAGCCCTTCGTTACCAAGCGAGCCTTGTAACAAATATCTCCAACTTCGGCTCCGTCCTTCTTGTAACGAGCCTTGTAGCGAGCCCTTCTCTTACACCCGGTTGCCTTCTTGCCTTTTGGAAGCTCCACCAGATCCCATGACTCGTTCTTCCTCTGCGATTCCATCTCCTCGTCCATGGCTTTCCTCCATTTCTCAGGGTCATGAGAGTTCGACCTCGTCGAATGATGTGGGTATGTCGATACTCACTGTGGGGAAAGCAAATGACACTAGCTCAGTATACATTGCAGGCCTTCGTATCTCATGTCTTGGTCTTAACATTGCTATGGAATCCTTTGGCTATGCCGTGTGTGGAGATCTCCACCATCTGAGCTTGAACCCCCCAACATCACAAACATCTGTTTGGAGGACAGTTTCTGCAGCCTCTCGTGACACTCGGCATGAGTCTATGGTCGAGCCATCTGGTGCATCAGACACGTTGTCGTAGATCTGCTTCACAAGTGTCTGATCAGTTTCCACCTCTGGTTCATGCTCCCTCTTCAGTAACGTCGACTCATCAAACGTTATGTTTCTTCTGACAACGACCTTCTTCTGTATCGGACACCACAGTCTGTATCCCTTGACACCATTGCTAAACCCCAAGAAGATGGCTTTCTTGGCTCTAGCATCGAGCTTGTCCTCCTTGACTGCATAGTAGCTCTGACAGCCCCAAATTTACATAGAATCATAGTCGAAAACTGGCTTTTCTGACTAGACCTCCAAAAGAGATCTTCTCTCCAAAGCAGCAGATGGTAGCCAATTGACCAAATAGGTCGCATATGCCATGGCTTCTGCCTAAAACTCCTTTGATAGGTCGACTGTTATCAACATGCATCGGACTTTCCCCAGCAAAGTCTGATTCATCCTCTCAGCTACCACATTCTGCTGCAGCATATCACTTACGGTGAAGTGTCTCTGAATCCATTCCGATCTGCAGAATTTCTCGAAAATATCTGACCTATTCTCTCCGATGTTGTCACTTCAGAGACGCCTGACCTTCCGACCAATTTGAGTCTTAACCAGCTTCTTCCACTCAATGAAAGTGCTAAGTGTAGGACCTGTGCAACTAAGAAACATACACTAAGGGGTGATAGTATAATGGCAAATACTATGCTAATTAAAACTAATTGCGAATGCGGAATTATTATGGAAAATTAATTAGCAAGAATCTACAAGAGAGAATAACAAACACAAACACACAGACGTATCCTTGTTCGGCTAAGCCTACTCCAGTCCCACACTCTTTTTAGAGTATTGTGGATTTCCACTATTAGGCTTTTCCAAGCCACCTAATACAACCACACTTTTTCAAATGCCACTCTTTTCCAAGAGCCTATCTTTTCCAAGACTGCAAACCCTATTCCAAAATAATCACCCCTCTTTCCAGAGAGAACACTTCCATAACCTGGAAGCTAGGTTTCAACAAATGAAATAAAGCAAAATACAATTTCCTATTGCCTTGATTAAATGTACTTACAAACCGTGAAGTGTAGAGGCAATGGAGATTGGTGTCCAAGTGCTAGATGTAAGCTTGGTGCACTATTGGACTTCCTTTAGAGCTTTGGAGATCAAACCAACATGAAGAAGCTCTAAAGGAAAATGAGAGAAATGAAGTAATAATGAATGTTTCTCTCTTATTTTTGGCTCTCTAAAATGCTTTCAATAAGTGTGAAGAGATACCAAAAATTGTCCCTCAAACTGGCTTAAATAAGCTCCCAAAACAGCATACAAAACGCCAAGAAAAATGGCTATAAACGGCTAGTCCAAAAACCCAACGGATAGATTTTAGAGGTCGACCAGATGTCTGGTGAAAGGTGACAAGTCATTTGTTACACTATTCAGTTGTCTGATCCAACATTATACAGCATCTACAGAAACTGTTGAATCTATCCAGAATGACACCCGCTCACTAAAATAGTCATAACTCACTTAATATGACTCCGATTGAGATGATTCAAGATGCATTGGAAGCTAACAAGATTTCCTATCAGATGAGCTCTGAATGGATGCGAAACTCTAACTACAGAAAAAGTCATAGTAGTTTTAATACAGACTGACTGCAGAAAACATATTCTGATAACAGAGAGTTTCGTAAGTTTTGGCTAAAATTATCAGACACCTGGAGTTCATTGACCAGACGTCTGGACCACTGTGCAGGTGTCTGGACCACTGAACTTCAGTCGTTTGGACTTCCTATGATTTGGCCAATACAGAGCGGATGCACCAGGCGTTTGGTGAATGTATTTGTAACGCCGGTATTTTTAGCCGTGCTTTAGTCATGTGTATCTGTAATTTTCTTTCGAACATCTAGATTATTTTTCATCCGTGCGTTTCTTGTTACGCGTGTGCGAGTCTGTATTTCCGTTTTTACCGGAATGTCATTAATTGATCATCTAGTTTAACTAAAAACTTTAATTTAATTATTTTGCTAATTACTTTTGTTATTCTTACTAATTACTTTTGGTAATTACATTTTATAACTTAATTAACTAATTAAATATTCTTCATTCAACAAACACGTTTATTTTTGGAGGAGAAGTCTTACACGTTTAGCCAGATTCATTCCATCTTGTTATGTCAACAAACCCAATTAAATTCAATCGTAATCAAGAACCTAATCGAATTAAATTTGTTCCCTGCATTTTTTTCCTTAGGACAATTAAGCTACGTCTCCTTCTCTGATAACATCATCTGCAAACACTTCTTGATTCCTGCAAAAACAAATCATATGCAAATCCTCCTTCAATTTCAGCAAACTACCAATACACAAATTTCACCCAAAACTTTTCAACACAAATTAGCCTCAAACCCATCATCTTCTCTAATCCAAATCCCTCAAACATCCACAATGAAAACCAAATCCAAAACCCAAATTCCCTTTCAGATTCAGATCAAGGGAAGAAATCAAAACAAATCTAAAAATAGTTTCAGATTCAAACCCAAACAAACCTCAGATTCAATTTCAGATTTCAAACCTAATCAAAACAACATCAAATCTGAAGATGAACTCTTCAAGCCCAACAAAACAACTTCAGATCTGAGATTGAAATCAAAGAAACCCAAACCCATCTTCCCTTCATCTTCTTCCTCCCCTCTCCTCTAGGCCAGCCACCTCCTACACCCACGCGCGCGCGCCTATCCCACCGCCGCCGGCCACCCGTGCGCGCACCGCCGGCCACCTGCGCGCGCGCCGCTCGCTGGAGCTGCCATCCGACCGCCGGAAGCATCGACCCTCCCTCCTGCCTTCGCGTGTAAGCCTTCCTCTATTGTGTCTTGCTGCAACCTGTAAAGAAATGGAAGAAACAAAAAAAAGAAGAAGAAAGAACAAGACAATAAAGAGAAGAGATAAGAGTAAAGAGGGAGAGAGAGAGAGAAATATAAAGAGGGAGAGAGAGTTAGAGTATAAGTAAATAATAAACAATGATAACATGTTACCCCTTTAGTCAAGTTAGTAGGTGGGTTAATAAATACTATTTTAAACCATGTAATTAGCTTAAGTTAAATTACTGTTAAATTTGTTGTTAGCTTGTTAATGTTAATGTTTGTTTCAGCATGTTATACACTGTAAATAATGTAAATGTAATAAAACTATAATAATAGGGTAATAATAAGTCCTACCATGTTACTGTGACACGATATAAACGTTACACTAGCTAGTAAACCCAATAAAATTAGGCGAACCTAATTTAGGGCTCAACTTGATTTTGTGCTTAACTCGCAATAAATTTAACTCGTTAATATGTGTAACCAAAATAGAGAACCTATATCACCATTATATAGTACCCATCAAAACTAACACAACGACACCAAAATCACTAAAATCGGGCTAGTGTACGATTTATAGTAAATATTTGAAGTTAGGCAATCATTTGGCCATTTTCACGTAAAGTTGTATAACTAAAAATCTACACGTGAAATGACGCGTGAAACTACTTCCACCGTATTCTTGACTAAAAATGTAATCCAACGACATATAATTTGATATACCTTAATTTAAAACAATAACAAGAAAATTAGCTTTCGGGACTTAATTTTTAATTCTTACTTTCCGCACTTTTTGTTAAGTATAATAAATGTTATTATTTAATGACGCAGATACGTCGTGTACTTTCCTGTCGTTACTCGGACAACCCAAACTCGTTATGTCGTGTACTTTCCTGTCTTTACTCAGACAACCCAGACTGTCCCAGTCAGGCAAGCGTGCAGTTATTTTATGTTCTTTTGTAATATCTGAGGTTGTACACTTAATTGCTGACACATACACACTTTTTAGAAATGCTAGACTTAAACTCGTGTGCGTGTGTGTGGACCCCTTAACAATCAAAATAAACACACTTTGTGAATGGTAATGTTTCTGGACATATATGGTTAATTTTAGAACTGTTGATACTCATAGAATGTTGCATGCCGTTGGCTACCAGTTGCCGTTGGCTACCAGTTGATACATGCCGTTGGCTACCAGTTGTCATTGGCTACCAGATATTACATGCCGCTGGCTACCAGATGTTACATGCCGTTGGCTACCAGTTGCCGTTGGCTACCAGTTGTTACATGTCGTTGGCTACCAGTTGCCGTTGGCTACCAGATATTACTTGCCGTTGGCTATTAGTTGACTAATCTTGTCGGTCACATGTGACTATGTCACATGCGACTAGTCTGGACTCGTGTTTCAGTATATGACAGATTAGCATTCTGGCTCGTGTTCCAGGAAGTACACGTGGGTGGGGTTGGTTCCCGGGCACTAGCTGGTAGTAAACGAGTCGCCTTCGGGGGCACTTGAAGGTGTATTTATTTACTATTCGTCTAACGGCGGGAGCCTTAGTCACGGACTTGCACACACATTTAAACAAATGAAAAAGAAAGTTAACTTACAGACTACTATTACATCACTTAACTGCCATGTTAATTTCATAACCGAACTGCCATGCTAATGTAACTTGTTACTTTAACTACCATGCTAGTGTAACTTTTCATATTTGTTTTAACTGCTTCAGTTCAATTAAATACATGCTAGTGTAAATTCTTTTAACTGCTGTAAAACTGCCATATGTAACTTGTTATATATCTTGCCTTGGGTCATCTGACATCTACTTGCAGACCCTTGCTGACATACATTCATGTTGTTTGAATGTATGTCAGGTTACGAGACAGGTAACCAGGAGGACGAGCTGTTGGATCAGAGTGATCCAATTGACCAGGATTTTGCTGATCCTGAAGTCCACCCTACCGTGGACTAGTTGCTGAATTATCACCGCTGCAGTTATTTATTTTCACCGCTGTGATTTGTAGGGTGTGTACCCACTTTATCTGTATCGCTATCGTTGTAGGCCATGCTTGGGGCCCTTTTATTATTGTGTACTTTATCTGGATGTTGGCTTTAATATTTCTGTTGTTCTAAGTTGCATGCAAGTTCCTGCGAATGGTGTTTTCACAGACACTTATTGGGTTCGAGTTTCACCGCTCCAACCTAAGCGAGCCCGCTCGTGTCCTTGCACCAAGTATAATGGGAAGCGGGGCGTGATAGGTTTTTGTGATGGCCCATGCAGGTCTTGCATTAGTGAAACTTCAGTACAATGGAAATACTAACAATGGCCAAAAACGTCTAGATTTATCTCGTACATAACTTAACCAAGTTCGTTTCTCAGCATGGCAGGAGGACACCACACCAGGAATGGAAATGGGAACGATAATGCAGCTAACGGAAGTGCTGATATCAATGTAGTCCTTGGAGTTATCAGGGGAATACTGGAAGTTCAGCAACAGCTGATTCAGCAAGGGCAGCAACCTGCTCAGATTGCACCACCGTCGCCCCATCGAGCTGAACCAGGAGTCAGACAGTTCCATGAATTGCAGCCCAATAGCTTCTCTAGAAAAGAAGGGCCTCTAGGAGCCGATGAATGGGTTCAAGCGACTAAAGATAAGCTGAGTGATGCACGTATCCCACAGGCTGGATGGGTTGACGTGGTGAAACTACAGCTGACCGACAATGCCAGGAGCTGGTGGCAACTGGAGGAGAAACGTCTGATCAGACCGATCTCTTGGGGCATGTTTAGGGAAAGGTTCGATGCTATATACTTTCCCAAGGCAGCCAAGAGAGAGCTTCAGCAGCGTTTCCCTAATCTGGTCCAAGGAAATATGACCGTGGATGAGTATGAGGCTGAGTTTGCTATGCTTAGCCATTTTGCACCTCATATGGTTGAAGACCCTGAAGATTGTGTGTTTCAGTTTTGCAAGGGCCTGAATCGCAAGGTCCAAGCCTCGATGACCTTGGCGAGACCGACGACACTTCAGGACGTTCTGGATTGTGCACGTGAATATGAGCTTGTAGAGAAACTCCCCGAGGGACCTTCAGCTGGAGGAGGCAAGCATCCCATGGAGCCACCTAGGATGGTGCCCAGAGGAAACTTTCGACCTCTGCAGACTACACCGTTCAAGAGGCCATCCACTTCTGCCGATCGATCACATCTGACTTGCTACTTCTGCGGCAGGACTGGACACCAGAAGAAAGATTGCAGGAGGATGCTGAACCAGTGTCTGGTATGCAGATCACCTGCACATGCTGCAAGAGACTGCCCTCACGGCAAGGACCGTCGACCACCTACTGGAGTACCTGCACCTGTTCAGCATGCAGTGCCTGCACCTGTTCAGCGAGGAGCACCCAGACCTGCTCAGCGTGGACCACCTCTGATCCCTCAGGATCGAGCTTATCAGTAGGTCCATCAGTCGAAGCGCCAGGCGTTCACGATGACAGCTGCAGAAGCTGAGGCTGAGGATGACGTGATCACAGGTAACATTTATACCTAGCATTTATCTTTTACCATATATTAATGCTTGTTAGTTAGGTTTCCTTTGCTAAGTTTATTATTTTCATCTTAGGTATTATCTTAGTGGCCTCCTACTCGGATTTTACTTTATTTGATTCCGGAGCTTCCTTATGTGTTATATCCCAGAAGTTTGTAGTTAAACACTCGATCCCTACCTACTCACTTCCCAAGAGATGGAATATCACAACCGGAGGTGGTGTAGTGAGTGTTACCTTGGGATGCAAATCATGTCCCTTAGTGATTTGCAGACATGAACTTTATGCAGACTTCATAGTCTTGGACACACCTAACTTTGATGCTATTCTCGGTATGGACTGGTTAGGAACTTTCTATGCTACTATCGACTGTCACAATAAGAAAGTAGTATTCGAAATTCCCGACCATCCTGTGTTCGAATTTATCAGCGGTAGTCGTTCGCTCGAGCCTATCAGATTTTGGGCTCAGCCGAACGAAGCGATCCTCGCATCTATACAAGTCGAACCGGAGAAGCCTGCAGTGGTTCGAGACTTCGAAGATGTATTTCCAGAAGATATTTCTGGATTGCCGCTTGATCGAGCTTTGGAATTCAGAATTGATCTGATGCCAAATACTCAACCAATCTCGAAGGCACCTTACCGTATGGCTCCAGCAGAACTTGAAGAGCTACGGAAGCAGTTGGACGATCTGTTGCAGAAAGGATTCATTCATCCCAGCGTGTCTCCCTAGGGTGCACATGTACTGCTGGTCAAGAAGAAGGATGGATCGAGAAGGATGTGCGTGGATTATCGGGAGCTGAACAATGTCACTGTGAAGAACAAGTACACGTTACCTCGCATAAATGATATCTCCGATCAACTCGGTGGATCACGAATTTTCTCGAAGTTGGACCTCAGGAGTGGATATCATCAGGTGAAGGTCAAGAATGATGATGTCTACAAGACAGCTTTTCGGACCAAGTATGGACACTACGAGTTCGTTGTCATGCCATTCGGTGCGACCAATGCTCCTGCAGTTTTCATGAATATCATGAATCTCATATTTTATGATTTTCTGGATAAATTCGTAGTGATATTCATTGATGACATATTGGTCTATTCAAAGAGCGAGGAAGAGCATGCTGAACATCTACGGATGGTTTTGGAGACACTTCGTCGTCATCAGTTGTATGCCGAGTACAACAAGTGCGAGTTCTGGTTGGACCGGATTGCATTTCTTGGACATTTGGTATCAGGCGAAGGTATCTCAGTTGAACCAGAGAAGGTTACATCAGTCAAAAATTGGCCTACCCCTCGGTCAGCATCAGATATTCGGAGTTTCCTAGGATTGGTGGGATACTACCGTCGATTCATTCAGGATTTCTCGAGGATAGCAGAGCCCATGACTCGACGACTGACGAGGAAGGACGTCAAGTATGTTTGGTCAGACACTTGCGAGCAAGCATTTGGGACTTTGAAAGCAAAGTTAACATCTGCACCAGTTCTGGCTATTCCAGATATGAATGGAGGATTCGAGTTCTTTTGCGATGCCTCGGGCAAAGGTCTTGGATGTGTTCTACATCAGCACGGTCATGTAGTCGCGTATGCTTCTCGGCAGTTGAAGATTCTTGAGAAGAATTACCCGACTCACGACTTGGAGTTAGCCGCTGTCATCTTTGCTTTGAAGATTCGGAGACATTTCTTACTGAGTGAGAAAGTGAAGATTTTCACTGATCACAACAGTTTGAAATATATTTTTACTCAGAAGGAGTTGAATATGAGACATCGCAGGTGGTTAGAGCTAATGGCTGATTACGACATCGACTTTCAGTATCACCCAGAAAAGGTTAATGTTGTACCTGACGCTTTGAGCAGACTTCCAGCTGTTATGACTCTCACAGTTCAGTGGAGGTTACAACAGTATCTGTGTGGGATGAGCACAGAGGTTGTGTTACCTGGAGTCACATCATCGTTGATGAATATGCAGATTCAATCGACGATAGTGGATCGGATCAAAGCTGCACAGTCTGGAGATGCTAAACTGCAGAGAATCCGAGAGCAAGTTGAAGCTGGACTTTGGACGGACTTTATTATTCATGAGGATGGTTCCTTGAGATATGGCAGTAAGATCTGCATACCTTCTGGTGATATCAGAGATGAGCTGATGAATGAAGCTCATAGCTCTCTCTATTCCATTCATCCTGGCGGTACCAAGATGTACAAGGATCTCCGTCTGAATTTTTGGTGGCACGGTATGAAGAGAAGCGTAGCTCGTAGCATCGACAAATGTCTTGTATGTCAGCAGGTGAAGGCTGAACACCATCGCATTGCTGGATTACTTCAACCTCTGTCAATTTCGAAATGGAAGTGGCAGCACATCACCATAGATTTCGTAACTGGACTGCCTCGGAGCACCAAGCAAAATGACGCGATTTGGGTTATCGTTGACCGATTAACCAAGTCTGCACATTTCATACCTTTCCGAGTAGGACAAGCTACAGAGATACTTGCGAAGAAGTATATGGAGGTAAATACCTTTCTTATACCTTTATAGCTTCTTTCTAGTATACGTCGTGATGTGAACGATAATCATGCAGGAGATTGTGCGATTACATGGAGTTCCTGTGAGTATCGTCTCTGACTGGGACACAGATTCACGTCTCAATTCTGGAAGAGTTTACATACCAATTTGGGTACCAGTCTGAAATTTAGTACTGCGTATCACCCGCAAACTGATGGATAGTCGGAGCGCACTATCAAGATAATGGAGGACATGTTGAGAGCTTGCATGTTGGATCTCAATGGTTCGTGGGAGGATCATCTGCATCTGGTGGAATTCTCCTACTACAACAGCTACCAGGCGAGCATTGGCATGGCGCCATTTGCTGCTCTTTATGGAAGGAAATGTCGATCCTCGCTGAGTTGGGATGACGTTGGTGATAGAGAACTGTTGGGACCAGAGATGATAGTTGAGGCTGTGGATGTTGTGTGTGATATCAGAGACAAGCTTCGGATTGCTCAGGACCGTTATAAGCATTGGACTGATGCTAAACGGCGTCCACTGGAGTTTCAGCCGAGAGATCATGTGTTCCTAAAGATCTCCTCGAATTGAGGAGTGATTCGCTTTGGGAAGCGAGGCAAGCTTAGTCCGCGATACATTGGACCTTTCGATGTGCTAGAGCGAGTTGGAGAGGTAGCTTATCGCTTAGCACTACCACCGTCTTTAGTGGGAGTACATGATGTCTTTCATGTGTTCCAGCTGCGTCGTTATATCAGCGACCCCTCACACGCTGTGGACTACACAGAGATCACAGTTCGACTAGATCTGACGTACGAACAGCAACCAGTGGAGATCTTAGATTGACGTCAGAAAGTCTTCAGGATCAAGACTGTCGATCTAGTCAGAGTGATGTGGCGTCGCGACTCGCCAGGAGAATCTACCTGGGAGCAGGAAGATGAGATGCGAGAGCGTTATCCATATTTATTTCCTGCTCCTTAGTTGATAGGAATTCCGAGGAGGGAATTTTCTTAAGGTGTGTAGAATGTAACGGCCGGTATTTTTAGCCGTACTTTAGTCATGTGTATCTGTAATTTTCTTTCGAACATCTGGATTATTTTTCATCCGTGCGTTTCTTGTTACGCGTGTCCGAGTCTGTATTTCTGTTTTTACCAGAATGTCATTAATTGATCATCTAGTTTAACTAAAAACTTTAATTTAATTATTTTGTTAATTACTTTTGTTATTCTTACTAATTACTTTTGGTAATTACATTTTATAACTTAATTAACTAATTAAATATTCTTCATTCAACAAACACGTTTATTTTTGGAGGAGAAGTCTTACACGTTTAGACAGATTCATTCCATCTTGTTAAGTCAACAAACCCAATTAAATTCAATCGTAATCAAGAACCTAATCGAATTAAATTTGTTCCCTGCATTTTTTTCCTTAGGACAATTAAGCTATGTCTCCTTCTCTGATAAAATCATCTACAAACACTTCTTGATTCCTGCAAAAACAAATCATCTGCAAATCCTCCTTCAATTTCAGCAAACTACCAATACACAAATTTCACCCAAAACTTTTCAACACAAATTAACCTCAAACCCATCATCTTCTCTAATCCAAATCCTTCAAACATCCACATTGAAACCCAAATCCAAAATCCAAATTCCCTTTCAGATTCAGATCAAGGGAAGAAATCAAAACAAATCTGAAAATAGTATCAGATTCAAACCCAAACAAACCTCAGATTCAATTTTAGTTTTCAAACCTAATCAAAACAACATCAAATCTGAAGATGAACTCTTCAAGCCCAACAAAACAACTTCAGATCTGAGATTGAAATCAAAGAAACCCAAACCCATCTTCCCTTCATCTTCTTCCTCCCCTCTCCTCTAGGCCAGCCCCCTCCTCCACCCACGCGCGCACCCAGCCCACCACCGCCGGCCACCTGTGCACGCGCCGCTGCCAGCCCTCTGCTGCCGGCCACCTGCGCGCGCGCCGCTTGGCGGAGCTGCCATCCGACCGCCGGAAGCGTCGACCCTCCCTCCTGCCTTCGCGTGTAAGCCTTCCTCTATTGTGTCTTGCTGCAACCTGTAAGGAAATGGAAGAAACAAAAAAAGAAGAAGAAAGAACAAGACAGTAAAGAGAAGAGATAAGAGTAAAGAGGGAGAGAGAGATATAAAGAGGGAGAGAGAGTTAGAGTATAAGTAAGTAATAAACAATGATAACATGTTACCCCTTTAGTCAAGTTAGTAGGTGGGTTAATAAATACTATTTTAAACCATGTAATTAGCTTAAGTTAAATTACTGTTAAATTTGTTGTTAGCTTGTTAATGTTAATGTTTATTTCAGCATGTTATACACTGTAAATAATGTAAATGTAATAAAACTATAATAATAGGGTAATAATAAGTCGTACCATGTTACTGTGACACGATATAAACGTTACACTAGCTAGTAAACCCAATAAAATTAGGCGAACCCAATTTAGGGCTCAACTTGATTTTGTGCTTAACTCGCAATAAATTTAACTCGTTAATATGTGTAACCAAAATAGAGAACCTATATCACCATTATATAGTACCCATCAAAACTAACACAACGACACCAAAATCACTAAAATCGGGCTAGTGTACGATTTATAGTAAATATTTGAAGTTAGGCAATCATTTGGCCATTTTCACGTAAAGTTGTATAACTAAAAATCTACACGTGAAATGACGCGTGAAACTACTTCCACCGTATTCTTGACTAAAAATGTAATCCAACGACATATAATTTGATATACCTTAATTTAAAACAATAACAAGAAAATTAGCTTTCGCGACTTAATTTTTAATTCTTACTTTCCGCACTTTTTGTTAAGTATAATAAATGTTATTATTTAATGACGCAGATACGTCGTGTACTTTCCTGTCGTTACTCGGACAACCCAAACTGTCCCAGTCAGGCAAGTGTGCAGTTATTTTATGTTATTTTGTGATATATGAGGTTGTACACTTAATTGCTGACACATACACACTTTTTAGAAATGCTAGACTTAAACTCGTGTGCGTGTGTGTGGACCCCTCAACAATCAAAATAAACACACTTTGTGAATGGTAATGTTTCTGGACATATATGGTTAATTTTAGAACTGTTGATACTTATAGAATGGTACATGACGTTGGCTACCAGTTGCCGTTGGCTACCAGATGTTACATGCCGTTGGCTACCAGATGTTACATGCCGTTGGCTACCAGTTGCCGTTGGCTACCAGATGTTACATGTCGTTGGCTACCAGATGTTACTTGCCGTTGGCTATTAGTTGACTAATCTCGTCGGTCACATGTGACTATGTCACATGCGACTAGTCTAGACTCGTGTTTCAGTATATGACGGATTAGCATCCTGGCTCGTGTTCCAGGAAGTACACGTGGGTGGGGTTGGTTCCCGGGCACTAGCCGGTAGTAAACGAGTCGCCTTCGGGGGCACTTGAAGGTATATTTATTTACTATTCGTCTAACGGCGGGAGCCTTAGTCACGAACTTGCACACACATTTAAACAAATGAAAAAGAAAGTTAACTTACAGACTGCTATTACATCACTTAACTGCCATGTTAATTTTATAACTGAACTGCCATGCTAATGTAACTTGTTGCTTTAACTACCATGCTAGTGTAACTTTTCATAATTGTTTTAACTGCTTCAGTTCAATTAAATACATGCTAGTGTCAATTCTTTTAACTGCTGTAAAACTACCATATATAACTTGTTATATATCTTGCCTTGGGTCATCTGACATCTACTTGCAGACCCTTGCTGACATACATTCATGTTGTTTGAATGTAGGAATGGCAATATTGCGGGGCGGGGCGGGTATTTAACTACCCAAGCTTTCCCCGACCCATCTACAGGCCGGGGCGGGACGGGTCGCGGGGCGGGGCGGGGCGGGTTCTTTCTTACCAAAACCGGGTCGGGCCGGGTCGGGCCGGTCGGGTCAAGTTGTTAATGCCATCCATATGAATCCCAAATAAAAATTTTATTTTGTGAATTGGGAGAATTTTGATTTATTTGGTAATTTGGAATTGGGAATTGGCCCAATTAGGAGAACCGCGGAATAGAGTATAAGTTATTGATTATTCGCTGAGTGCATGGTCCGCATCAAAATAGTAAACCTCTATAGTTTACCGGGGCGGGTCGGGGCGGGCCGGGGCGCATACAAAGCCCAAGCTTGCCCCGACCTGGCTGCGGGCCGGGTCGGGCCGGGTCAAAACCGGGTCGGGCCAGGTCGGGCCGGGCGGGTCAGGCCATTATTGCCATCCCTATTTGAATGTATGTCAGGTTACGAGACATGTAACCAGGAGGACGAGCTGTTGGATCAGCGTGATCCAATCGACCAGGATTTTGCTGATCCTGAAGTCCACCCTACCGTGCACTAGTTGCTGAATTATCACCGCTGCAATTATTTATTTTCACCGCTGTGATTTGTAGGGTGTGTACCCACTTTATCTGTATCGCTATCGTTGTAGGCCATGCTTGGGGCCCTTTTATTATTGTGTACTTTATCTGGATGCTGGCTTTAATATTTCTGTTGTTCTAAGTTGCATGCAAGTTCCTGCGAATGGTGTTTTCACAGATGCTTATTGGGTTCGAGTTTCACCGCTCCAACCTAAGCGGGCCCGCTCGCGTCCTCGCACCAAGTATAATGGGAATCGGGGCATGACAATATTCCAAACATCTGGGGATATGCTGAAAACGTATTCTAGAGTGTTTTAGCCAATTGAACGTACCCGGATATACACCCAAAAAACGATTGTAGTCTTACCGTAAGCACACGGTGAAGTGGCGAGCCGGTATCGAACACGAGGAGGACAAATGACGGTACTCTGTTTTAATCAACTAGCTATTGGTGGCAGAATGGAATGGTTTCGAGAATATTGTCACAATCGTTCAATTAACAATTTGAATTCTATATAATAAAAGCGTCTAGGGCCAGGGAATTCCCACTATAGATCATTATTTATCTTCGTGAATCGTGAATCTCAATGTTGCAAGGCTTGAATTGAGGTGAATTAGTCGTAACTGAATAGAGAACCAAGCTCACGCTCTTGCGCTATTGTCGGTCTATAGCAGCCTAGATTAGGGCCTACTCTCATGCAAACCCTAACCTAAGTCACTAGCTTGAAGATCGACATCATCGTCCAATCGCTCCTCAAGCCCACTCTCGTGCAAACTCGAGTTACGATCTAGGTTATGATAGTTCGTATTCGTCCAATCTCTTGCAAACGAATATGAGTATAGATTTATAATAAAAATCCTAGCTTTGGTCCAATCTCTTGCAAACCAAGTCAAAAGAAACTCGGTTATAAACCTAAATCGAATATCTAGGCCTTCCCATCGATTGAAATCCAATCTCTTGCAAACCCCAAGCGATGGGGATTCCTAGCTACTCGTAGTAAATCAATCACAACCCAACCATCTATTAATCCTGCAACACATTAATTCGTTCATCATAATTCTAAAATCGGATCCATAGGGTTCATCCCCATGCCCTAGAACAGCGGAACTACTCGCAATTAATGATGGCAATCACAGAATAAACAAATAAACACATTTAGCAATTCATGGTTGAGAGAAAACGATTCACAAAAACAAGAAATTTTAATAGAAAGAACAAACCAAATCTCCCATCTTTAATCTACAACTGAGAATTTCAATTAGAATAGTGCTCAAAACTAATTTCCGGTCTCCCCCTAAACTAAGAAGAAAACTAGCCTTAAATACAAGCCAAAGTCGGCCAGAAAATCCTGACAGATTTGCCCCCTGGTGCAGCCCATAACCCTAATTCGTGATACTGGCAGACTCTGCCACTCGACTGAGTAGAAAATGTTACTTGGCCGAGTGATGGACCCAAAGAAAAACAGAGATATTTGGCCGAGTAGAGTTCGTCACTCGGTCGAGTGGGCTTCCTCACTCGGCCGAGTGAGTCTTCTACTGTTCTTCTCCAAACTTCAGAGAGTCGGCTAAAATCTCAGGAGGAAGACTCTAACATACACGGGCGAGTGTCCTTCTTCAGTCGGCCGAGTGAGATCATTCACTCGTCCGAGTGGACTTTGATTCCAGGCGCTCTTGAATCCGTTGTACTCGGCCGAGTATGTTCCTTCACTCGGCCGAGTGAGCTGTATGCTCGGCCAAGTGGCCTGTTTCTGGAGTCCTATCTTCTCCTCCTTGCCTCCTCGTCGATTCAATCGAACTTCTTCTTCTTCCGCTCATCATCTACTAGCTCCTCGATAGGGTCACAGACGATGCTCCAGCATGCGTGAAAGTCTCTTGATCTCATTTATGCTCCAGATCGCTCTATATTTCCTGAAATCCGACAAAACAAGAAATAGTGAAAAGCAATGCGATATCGTCGAATAATCTTGAAAAACGCGATAGTGATGATCAAAATGACATACAAACATGCAGAAAAAAGATGTAAAATGAGGAGCGATCAAATTCCCTCCCAGCTTACCTCTTACTCGTCCTCGAGTAAAAAGAGTAAAAAGGTGAACCCAGTGGATAAAAATAAGGGAAAAGGAAAAAGGAAGATAGAATAGAAAGCGAGGAGGGGGGTGCTAGATCATTATCTCAAAACATGGAGCTGCTTACTCAAATAGCACACGACGAATAAAAACATGCCAAATATTTTTACCTCGATATCATGATCATTTATAAATGCATTTGATATAGAAACCAAGAACGTCAAAACGATATGAAATATGATATCATTCTAGAATTAGCATCGTCTGAGGCATTCAAAGTAGTATACATAATCATAGATTGCACACTTTTCAATTGATTGCTTTTTACTTGGAGTATAAGAGGCATCACACATTATAAAGCAATAAGAATATAAAGAGATGGTATTCATGAAATGCATGCCAAATTTCAATTCGTGGACTTGGTAATACTTCAAGTAATCTCTCTGAGTATCAAAAGTTACCTAGCTTAGGTCGTTATGCACAATCAAGTGGTCACTCTCTCACACATCATTGGATCCTCTCCCCCAAGATTATCTATAAGCGTGGTGGCATCAAATAGAACAATATGAATTTTCCCATTTTTTTGAAGCTCCAAGGAAAATAAAAGAAGAAAGAAAGAAAGAAAGAAAGAAAAGGGATCGTGTATACAGACGAACTTCTTTTTGTTTATTGTTTGTTTTTGTTTGTTTTGAAACCAATATACACAATAACAATCCGAATCAAAGATAAAGAGATATGCATGTATTCTTTTTTTTCTTTTGATTTTGGGGTATCGGAGCTTGGATTGTTTTAGCAAGTGGAAGATGCCAATGTAAGATCTGCCAAGGGAAGATTCACCAATGAATTTAAGTGTAGAAATAATGTCAAGATATGTGGAGAAAGAAAAACATGCAACGCTCAGTTTACTCTTTTGAATGTGCACGACAACTTTCAAGAGTAATGTAATCTACTCAGTTTGAATTCGGAAAGTAAACTAATCCAGTTATATCAAAAAGGCATACATTCAATCAACCAGGAAGTTGAGCGTACAATTTCATGCAAATAGAAGTGATAGCAGACAACACAGCAGTACTCCAAATTTAGGCAATCAATGTGTGAAGCTTGGTGTGTTTTCTATGAAAAGTATACAAAATAAATCTCCAGACTCAGCTAATACTAGAATTACATTCACAATCATATAATAAAGATGCAGGTTAATATTCTCGAATGCATGGTAAAGTAAAGCATATGATATCTGAAATAAAAAACGATGGCATGGCAAGAGGATATGCATATAAGAGCAAGCTAACTCCAAGTCATCGTCATCACCGAGAATTCTTTTCTAGCAAAAGGATAAAAGAACTAAGGATAAAGGAAAAAATAAGAACTACTATACAAATGCAGCACACACGAAAAATAAGAAAACGTGATGCATGAGGAAAAATATGAAAAAGTGGGTGAAAATAAATGGAAAATAAAGAAAGGTGGAAAAAATGAAGATATAAATGAAGAAACGAAAAGTGCGTGAGACACTCACTCCACCAAGCTAAACTGCACAGTGTCCTCAATGTGCTAAGTGTGGCATAAGGAGAAATGTAATAGGGGCGGGAGGGTGAGGATGCATGCATGATGAAGGATGAAAATGAAAGAAAATGGGATGGAAATGCAAGTGATGAGTGCAAAGATTAGGGTAGTGCAATATAAAGGTCCGAGAAATACCTCCTCTCTCCCAGAATGATATAAACAAATCTGAGCAAAAAGTGAACAAAATGTGTAGGGAGATGGGGTGCAAAATCAATAGAAAAGATAATATCAATCACAGTCGCTGCAAAAATATGAGAGGGATCAAGTGTGTGCCTAAGCAGGTGGTGGGTCGCCAGCACCTCCCAGTTGTGGGGGAGGGGGTGGAGGAGGTGGCTGCTGTGAAATGGGACATGCAGCAGCAGGTGGAAGCTGTGGCAGACGCGCAAGAATCTGGTTCAGGGTGACCTGAATAGGAGGGAGTAGGACGACAGGCTGCTGCACAGAGCTAACGGTGGCGACGAGAGCCTGAAGATCTACTCTGAGGCCACTCACAGCCTCCTCGACAGCACGGAGGTGCTGGACGAGAGGGTCGGGAGCGGGTGCAGAGGATCGCACAGGTGGAGGTCGGGGCTGACGCATACGGCCATCGTAGACAAGTGGGGCCACTACTAGGTGAGGGTGTGGTGCTATGGTCGCTAAAAGATGCTCAGCCTCTATGGCAGGCTGAGACGCAGGAATGCTCTCAGAAGTGTGAGCAGCATCAGAATCAAAAGCGGTGATAGAGTGCTAGAAGGGCAGAGAGGTCGCTGACACAGAAATGGGGACAGACGTCACGACGCTCTATATGAAAACAGCGGAGCAGAGACGGAAGTGTCGACGAATGGGGGTCGTGAAATCAACAGAAAATGACTCCCCAGGGGTTGAGAAATTTGGTGATGACAGGGTCTCAGCTGTCGAAATAAAGAAAGGCTCGCCTCTCTCAAATGTAGCAGGGGAGGTGCTCTCAGAGCTCACGTAAGAAATAGGAGCAAAAGTCGATGGCACAAAAGTGGTGGTGGTGGTGGTGGACTCAGCAATGGTGCTCCCAACACTGGGAGAAGTGTGGACAGAAGTGATGGGAGCAATGGTCAAATCAGGTGCAGGCCGAGGGATCAGGACTCCGGGGCTAGGTTGTCGAGGAGGGGTTCCTGTTGAGCGCCCTCGGGCTCAAGCACGTATGCAGCTGGGATGAGGAGGTCCATCTCTAGTCTCTACATCCCTCCTGCGGGTCCAATGTGGGTCCGAGCGGGGCTCGAAATCACCATATAATCAGCAGCAAACGGACCGTGCAGCCAAACCCAGTGGTGCTGACCATGAGTATGCCACATCCTCATGCAGACCATAATGTCTATGGAAATGGAAGTAGGGCCCGTGGGTCGAAGCAAACCAGCTGGGATCTCAACTCCACACAAAGGAGCCAGCAAGGTAATCAGACCGCCGCAACAGATCGTCGTCCTGGCAGTGGCAGAAGAGACTATGCGGTCTAGATACCAGCTAGCTATATCGATCTGAACGGCGGGGACCAAGACGTCCGTGGTGCCCTCAAAGGCTCTCGCTCTAGTCATCGCGTAGAGCATATAAAGTTCGGGTGTGGACATCATCCCAGGCTCATATTTAGTGGGAAAAGTGGTCGCCATAAGGCGCTGAGCAATTCGAAGGCATGGGTGGATGATATAGGAGTCCTTGGCCCGGCTAGGGTCAAAAGCGAGTAGGGATCCCGTGATCAACGTCCAGAATGCATGTGTATCAAATGAGGGAGGGGCAATGTGCATGGAGGCAAAAGCGTCGTCAGGGTCTTGGAAAGGGGGCTACTGGAAAAAGGCTCGGAGCATATCGAGAGTGATCTCGCACTAACGATCCATCAGACGAAATGTGCAACCCCGGGGAGTCTTACGGATAGAACTCAGGACCTCGAGTGTCGGTCGAACATAGGTGTCCGTCGACACCGATAGAAAGTCACGCCACCCCACATTGTCATATAACTGGAGTAGGCCCTCGAATACCCCTAGGCGCTCAAAATCTGTAATGCGTGCGAACCTAGAGGGGACAATCGATCGGTGGGAGATTCATTCAAATCTGACGCGGTGTGCATCATCCCTGAAAGTGAACCCCATCGTGTCGAAAGCCGGGGCAATCTGTGCTGGTAGGGGTGGAATGGGTGCGGTGGGAGGCGGAAATGTAGGTGGTGGTGGGCTAGGCGGCGGGGAGTCGGCTCTAGCGGAGGAAGAGACAGGCTTGCTAGTCCTCCTCCGCTTGGAGGCGGTCGCCCGCGCACGGGACCTAGTGTGTGGAGGCATGGTAATACTGTGCGACGTGCTAATCAATGCGAAGTGCTAATAAAAAGGAACGAATATACCCGAGCACGATGCGACTCCAAGAAAGCAGTGAGAGCAAAGAGACGCCTCCCTTAAGGAGCTCCGAATCTACCATTGATCTCTCCAAGCTATTCTGAAATGCAAAATTGTTTGATTAGCAATGAATATCAATAAATTTAGGGGAAAATCAAGAGAAATAGGTGTGAAAATGTTCTAATTACGATTCGGGGCGGAGTAGGGCTTACGAAATGGAGTTTAGGCGAAAAAGGGAAAAATAGGGGCAATGAGGGGACGGCCGGCGGCAAGGGAGGCGGTGGTGGCAGCGATCGAATGGTGGCATGGCCAGTGGGTGGTTGCACCACTTGGGCGCTGGTGGGTGCGGCTCGGGCGAAGGACCAGAAAGTTCGGGCGAGGGGGAGTTGCTTGGGCTGGGGATTTTGCAATTTGGTGATTTTTTTGATTTGGGGCTGCGAGCTGAGTTATATCGGGTAAGTCACTCGGCTGAGCGGCGGTGACCACTCGGTCGAGTGGCCGCAGTTTCGAAGATTTTTTAATATATGTTTCTACTCGGCCGAGTAGAACTATCACTCGGCCGAGTAGACAAATGTCACTCGGTCGAGTGGCTAGGCTACTCAGAGCTTTTCAAGTGTTGAAAGTGTCTGGTTCACTCGGTCGAGTGATAAAGTCACTTAGCTGAGTGGCATGTAATTGACAGAGAGGGGTTTTTCGAAACTTCCCTGATCAGTACCCTACTAGGCCGAGTAGGGTCTTCACTCGGCCGAGTGAAAATGTTACTCGGCCGAGTGAAAATGTCACTCAGCTGAGTGGGCTGCTATTGTCAGCTCCAACTCTTAGTTTTTGCTCCACTTTCTGATTTTCTTTCCTCCGTCAGTTTCTTCCTTCTCTTGAAGTCTGAGCGCATCCCTGGAATGCTTCCCATTGCCATGGTCGTTCTCCATTCATATGGTCTCTTATTATCCTTCTCCTAAAATGAAAAATGTTATCCGTTGTCAGGTTTTTCTTCGACACTTGACTCTAAACACTAATAAAGATCTGAAACAAAAAAGATGCAAAGAAAACTCAACTAAAAAGTGAGATAGAACTGTCGGGTTGCCTCCCGACCAGCGCTCGTTTAAGGTCTTGAGCTCGACCCATTAAGATTTGCGATTAAAGCTTGATATTTGGCGCATAGGAGATGCGCGCGTCAAACTTGCCGGAAAGGCCACTTGGATTCAGTTGTTGATTTTCTTTAGCGTTCCTCGGCTCCCCTTCATCATGGGTAATAGTGGGGTTGAGTCCCCCAAGCTTGAGCTTTTGACATCCTTCTTCTTGGCCGGCGGCAAAGATTTGTTGGTCGGTGGAGCTCTCTTCACGTGCTTCACCGTAGAGAGCTTGCATAGCTCTCTAATTTTGACGATATCAGCGTTGTTCTTCTCTTCATCCGTAAGAGGGTCTGGCGGTTCTCCCATCATTTCGCCTTCTTTGGTAAGTTAGCCCTCTTCGAGGCCGTCATCGTGCTTGGCCCCGATGGCAAATGGCATGACATCGTCAATCACCTCGTCGAGGAGGTACGAAAGATCTTGGGACCAACCCTTAATTAGGTATATGCAATTTACTTCTCCAGTGGGGGCTCCATCTAAATAATGCTTGAGCCTTTGTCCATTTACCTTAAACGTGGCGTCGTCTTTTCCCTCTATCTCAAAGGCCCTCCCGGTTGAATATGCCGAATGGTGAAAGGTCCCGACCATCATGACCTTAGCTTTTCGGGAAAGAGTCGAAGTCTAGAGTTGAATAATAGGACATTGTCTCCGACCTTGAAGTCTGTAACGATGATGCATGCGTCATGGAGAATTCTGGTTCTTTCCTTGTAAATTCTAGAGCTCTCATAAGCATCCTGTCTAATCTCGTCAAGCTCATTGATATCTAGAAGTCGTGGCAACACTGCACTCTTGTAGTCATAATTTGAAGTCTTGATTGCCCAATAGGCACGATGTTCCAACTCTACCGGTAAATGGCATGCTTTCCCATAAACTAGCCGGTATGGGGTGGTGCCAATGGGGGTTTGAAAGGCCGTGCGATATGTCCACAGTGCATCATTCAATTTCATGGACCAATCCTTCCTAGATCTATCGACAGTCTTCTCTAGAATTTGTTTAATTTCCCGGTTTGACACTTCCACTTGTCTACTCGTTTGAGGGTGGTATGCCATCCCGATTCTATAATTCATCCCATACTTCTTTAGCATGGCTTCGAACTTGCTTTCTATGAAATGGCTTCCTCCATCACTTATCAATGTTCGTGGCACTCCAAAGCACGGGAATATGTTTTGCTTGAAGAATTTGGATATCACCCTCGCATCATTGGTTGGGGTTGCGACGACCTCCACCCATTTCGAGACGTAGTCAACGACCAATAGAATATACTTGTTTCCTTTACTTGATGGAAAATGCCACATGAAATCCACTCCCCAACAATCAAACAGCTCAATTTCCAGAATGGGTTTCATTGGCATCTTATTCCGTTTGGATATGTTTCCTGTCTGTTGGCATCTATCGCAATACTTGACGAAGTCATGTGTCTCCTTGAACATGGTCGGCCAAAAGAACCCACACTGCAATATATTTATGGTGGTTTTGGAGGCAACGTGATGTCCCCTGCAAGGCATATCATGGCAATGTGAAATGATAGATGTGGCCTCTTCCTTTGAAAACCTCCGTATAATCCCATCTTTGTATGCCTTGAAGAGGTACGGGTCTTCCCAGAAATAGTTGCGGACTTCGAGCATGAACTTCCTTTTTTTGTTGCGTGGCCATCCCACACGGTTTTATCCAGCACGCCAAATAGTTCACATAATCTGCATACTAAGGCACTTCTCCGGGTCTAATGGCAAATAGCCTCTCGTCAGCAAAAGTGTCATCAATCGGCAGGCTATCATCCTTCTCGTCACGAACAATCCTAGATAAGTGATCCACCACAACGTTGTCCGTGCCTTTCTTGTCTCTGATTTCCAAGTCAAATTCTTGGAGTAGTAGTATCCATCGTATTAGTCTTGGCTTGGCTTCCTTTTTGCTCAATAGGTATTTTAATGCCGCATGATCGGTATACACAATCACTTTTGATCCAAGGAGGAAAGCGCGAAACTTCTCAATGGAGTAGACAACTGCCAAGAGCTTCTTTTCGGTGGTAGTGTAATTCTTTTGTGCCTCGTCCAGAGTTTTTCTCGCATAAAATATTGCATGAAGCTTTTTGTCCTTCCTTTGTCCTAGCACTGCTCTAATTGCTTGGTCACTTGCGTCGCACATCAGCTCGAAAGGAAGATTCCAATCTGGCGGTTGTATGATTGGGGCGGAAATGAGGGCTTCCTTCAGTGTATTAAAGGCCTGCAATCAATCTCCTGAAAAGACAAATGGAGCATCTTTAGCAAGTAAAGCTGTAAGAGGACGGACAATTAGGGCAAAGTCTTTGATAAAGCGACGGTAAAATCTCGCATGACCAAGAAATCCCTTAATGCCATTGACATTAATAGAAGGGGGAAGCTTTTCGATTTCCTCAATTTTTGCCTTATCAACCTCGATCCCTCTATATGAGACAAGATGCCCAAGAACTATCCCCTCAGTGACCATGAAATGGCATTTCTCCCAGTTAAGAGCAAGATTATTTTGTTGGCATCTTTTAAGGACTTTAGTAAGATTGGTCAAACATGAGTCAAACCTGCCACCATAGACAGAAAAATCGTCCATGAAGATTTCCATGATGTCTTCAATATAATAAGAGAAGATGGACATCATGCACCTTTGAAAGGTGGCAGGGGTGTTACAAATTCCGAAAGGCATTCTACGGTAAGCATACGTACCATAAGGGCACGTAAAAGTAGTCTTTTCTTGGTCATCTTCACGTAAAGGAATCTGAAAGAATCCCGAATACCCATCCAAATAGCAAAAGAATTTATGTTTGGCAAGGTGTTCTAGCATTTGGTCAATAAAGGGCAATGGGTAATGATCTTTACGGGTGTCTTTATTCAATTTCATGTAATCGATACACATCCGCCAACCCGTGACGGTGCATGTAGATATAGGTTCTCCCAATCATTTTTACGACGGTCATTCTCCCTTTTTAGGGACGACATGAACAGGGCTAACCCATCTGCTGTCAGAAATAGGATAAATGATATCGGCTTCAAGCAGTTTAAGGATCTTCTTTTTAACCACCTCCTTCATGTAAGGATTTTACCGCCTTTGAGGTTCTATGGAGGTGGCTTCAGTGTGTTCGAGGTGAATCTTGTGCGTACACAGCCTAGGGCTTATTCCTTTGAGGTCAGAGATGTTGTAGCCAAGGACGTCCTTATGGCTCCTAAGGACATCTAAAAGACTCTCAAGCTGGTGGTGGTTGAGGTTAGCATTAGAAATCACCGAGTAGATTAGTTCATCCCCCAAGAAGGCATACCTTAAGTTAAGAGGTAATTGTTTCAGTTCTACCTCAGGGGGCACTGTACCCCCTGCCTCCTCTTCCTGCGAAAACATGGCGTCTTCGATTACATCTGTGTTCAGTTCCCCCTTGGAGAGTAGGCTCTCGTATGCTGACTCAGATTAGCTTCTCAGTGAAGGTGGTGCATCGGAGTCGATGTTGCACAACTCTGCTCTGAGGTCGGTGGGACTACCATTCTCCTTATGTTCATACCTGAAGTCAAAAGATAAGTCAGTGCGTTCATCAATGATGAAGAGAGGATCGTCAAGTACACTTCCCTGAACATCAGCGTGCCAAACAGACTCTTCGCAAGTATAGATCTCTCCAGTGCATGCTTCGCTGCATTCCCTTACGCCAGGCTAAGGTGTCTTGCTAACTTCGAAGTACAACTTATCATCACTAACATCAACTCTGATGTTGCCCTCGATAGTCCCTTCTGGGGAAATTTGATCAATTACAAAGCTATGCTGTTCAATGGGGTACTCTATGTCGATGACCAAGGCCCCCGTAGATTGGACCTCATCCATAAGTTCTTCCAGAAGGATTGCAAAGGTGTCATCATATTGCGGGCCAGAGTCTGTTCTTATCATCGTGTATCCCATATTACCTGTTTAAAATTCTATTGAAAAATCTGGAAGAGCACGTCAATTTGATCGTCAAAAACAAAAAAATAGAAGAGGGATAAAGGAGAGATATAGCCGGGTGAGGAAAACAAAATACCCTCGCCTCCCCGGCAACGGTGCCAAAAACTTGATCGTGCCCGGATATACACCTGGAAAACGATTGTAGTCTTACCGCAAGCGCACGGTGAAGTGGCAAGTGGGTATCGAACACGAGGAGGACAAATAAAGGTAGTCTGTTTTAATCACCTAGCTATTGGTGGTAGAATGGAATGGTTTCGAGAATATTGTCACAATCGTTCAATTAACAATTTGAATTCTATATAATAAAAGCGTCTAGGGCCAGGGAATTCCCACTACGGATCGTTATTTATCTTCGTGAATCGTGAATCTCAATGTTGCAAGGCTTGAATTGAGGTGAACTAGTCGTAACTGAATAAAGAACCAAGCTCACGCTCTTATGCGATTGTCTGTTTACAGCAGCCTAGATTAGGGCCCACTCTCGTGCAAACCCTAACCTAAGCCGCTAGCATGAAGATCGACATCATCGTCCAATCGCTCCTCAAGCCCACTCTCATGCAAACTCGAGTTACAATCTCGGTTATGATAGTTCGTATTAGTCCAATCTCTTGCAAATATGAGTATAGATTTATGTAAGGATCCGGTCTATGGAGAAAACACTAGAAGGGGGGTTGAATAGTGTTTATGCAATTTAAAAAGATAGTTACACCAATTTAAATGCAATCCAACAAAATAATGCGGAATAGAAATTAAACCCAAAATGAAACACACGCAAACGCAGAGATGTTTCAAGGGTTCGGATTACCCAAGTCACTTCCCGACTTGTTCCCGGTAATCCTACGTCCCTTCCACCCGGATACCTCCGGATACTCAAGTTAGAACCCTAACTTGAGGTTTCCTTAAAACCCACTTGTAGCAACCCTACAAGTGAAATCGAAATACAATCGATTGATCTTGACTCCTACAACTTGGGAGCAAGCACACCACTCTCACAACCCGAGAGGAAATTCAAATAACGTATGAAATATGAAAGCAACACTTACAATAACCTATGCCTTGAAGTAGAACTTGAAGGAGAAGTGTGTTGTGTGTTGGAGACTCTCTTGGAAGAGAGGAGAAATCCCTTTCTCTTGACTGCACCAAATGCCTAGAAGATAACTATTTGGTTCTAGGTTGGAGAGCAAGAGATCAAAGATTGGAATTCTTAGGGCTTTGGATTTGAGAGCTTTTAAACTTGAGAATGAAAGCTTGAGAGATTTTGCAATAGCCAAGGTAACCTTTCAATGGAACAATAGAACCCCCTTATATAGGTTTCTCAAATCCACAAAACAGATTAGGCAAAACCCCTTTAGGAATCCGTGAGAAAAAATCTCAACGGATAGAATCTGTGCTCACGACAGTCGACTGTTGAAGAAACCATAGTCGACTGTTGTACAGTCAGCAAGGGTAGGTGAGAATTCATAACGGTAACTTACCACGTGGACAGTCGACTGATGAAGCATAGACAGTCGAATGATGAAGCATAGACAGGCGACTGTAAATCCTTCTACAGGCGACTGGCCGAAAGATGGGTAAGTTAAAGAATTCTGGAAATCTTCTGAGATAACAGAACAGACGACTGAAGAGGATATAACAATCGACTGTTAATCAGAACAGGCGACTGTAAATCCTTATACAGACGACTGTCAAATACCCTGAGAATTTCCAGAGAGCTGAGTCAACAAATTGGCTCACAGACAGACGACTGTTGCAGCATAGACAGTCGACTGAACCAATGGACAGTCGACTATATATTCAACATTAGTCGACCGGCTGTAAAAATACAGATCAACAGAGTTTGGGCAAATGACAGACAGGTAACTGATTCACAATACACAGTCGACTGTCACATGGACAGGCGACTGTAAATCGTTCATGAGCCGCCTATGGGAAATAAGACAGAGAAGCCCAAAACTAGATTGTAAAAGTTTGTGCATAACATGCGACTATAGAACAAAACACAATCGACTGTTTTTGAGACAGGCGACTGTAAAGAGTTCAGCAGTCGACTGTTATAAACAAAACAGACACAATCAAAAGAGAAATGAATTGGAGTCTAAGGACAATTGATCTATTGATGTCCTAAGACTGAAAAGAGGATGTGTGTGTGTGTGTGTGCTCCATCAATGTTCTACTTCTAAGCTACATACTAGAAGAGATAAAAGAAATTTACATTGACAAATTCTCTTTCTATCCAACGTATGATCTTGAAGTCTTCATGGAGCTTCAAACACCATCCACGATCATCCAATCCATTTCATTTGCCTTCAATGAACTTTGAGTGTCATCCATTGCAAGTAGATCTACATAATAATCTTAGGCAATGGATTAAGTGCAAAATAGGGGATTAGTCACAAGTATTTATGTTTGCTCATCATTAACACCAAGTAGGGAGAAGTCCAATACTCAATATTCTCCCCTTTTTGATGATGACAAACAAACATAGACAAAAAGATAAATAATTGTGCGTAATGAAAACTTACACCCTCTACATAGATGCCAATCAAGTTAGTCAACAAATATTTGGGCATCTATATATCAATTGAAGCAAATGAATAAAATATGAGTGAATTTAAATTCAAGAAATCTAGGATTAAAAAATCCATATGCATTGTAATCTTACTCCCCCAGAATCTAAGGCAACTTCAATCTTAGATTCAAAGTGTTAGCACATACTTAGCACATTCATTATGAATCTTGTATGTTTATTTCTCTCCCCCTATGGCATTATCCAAAAAGGTGGGAGTAAATAACAACAATAATAATCGTGCTAAATACGAACTAACAACAATCAAGGAGTATAAAGATATATAGAATCAAAAACTCATAAAAAGCACATCATATACTTATGTGAAATGAGGAATTAAAGTCCAATATCAACATTTTAGATATACGTAACAAAAATAGTTTCAAAAAATGCATCACATCATTGATAGCATGAATAATCCAATATCAAATCATATATTGTCTTAAAAACACATCAGAGGAGAAAATATCAATCATGGAGACAATATCACTAACATCACAGAGATATGATAATCAGTTATACACGATGTGACACATAAGACTAAACAGCAACATCATATATATATATATATATATATTTGCAAGGTTAGTTAGTAGCTATATTGATACAAATCAAAATTACAAAATGGTTGATCCAAGAATACCAGGCGCAATGACTAAGGGAGAGGACACAAGCGTCGTCACCATAGAACATATTACCTAGTATCAAAGATCAGAGCCCAAGTACAGATATATTACAGAAAACAAATTCCTAAAAAAGTGAAAACCACAGCTGCTTCAAATATAAAGGCGCTCATCACGTTCTCGAGTTCAAAAAGCATAGATGCTTGAAAAAACACCAGAGGTCCGAACCATAGCATAGGTTAGAAGGCGCAACAGCACAAGACCCAAGCCGCTTCAAATATCAATCCAACCGATACAGCACAAACACCCAAGCAGAGGCCGCTCATCACGTTCCCGAATCCAAAAATCAACAGCACTTCCAAAATTGCACACGGCAAAAAGCATCAGCACATCCAAAATGCCACCGCACTACCAAGAATGCAACATCACGCAAAGACCGGATTATTAACAACCAGCCATCAAGAGGACACATCAAAACCAACCCGCCAGATCATTAACAAAACATAAGCCTCTTCCAAAAATGCACACGCCAAGCAAAGTATAAACTCAGCCCGTATCCCTAAATTCCCATTTCTCAAAAGAGTCTTTCGCCCCCTGAGAATCGGGTTCCAGCCTCCCTAAGCTAGCTCTGACATCCCTTGCAATTTCTTCAAATAGATCAATCTTCGATAGTTTATGATTTTCAAAAATCCTTCTATTTCTTTCCTTCCAGATGTGCCAAATTAGAGCCGATAGCACTGTTTTTGCAAGTAAACTCAAAGTATCCTTGCCAGAAAAATGAGAGAGAAAGTAATCACCCACCATAGACAATTGAGGCTCAATAGGCGTTGAGACGCCTAACTTTAACAAGCACCTTTTAAGGAGATACCCAGTGAAATCACAAGAAAAAAACAAATGCTCAATATCTTCCGGCATACCCACATCACAAAGGCTACAAGCCAAGTTCGAATCAAACCCCCAGGCCGCCAGGTGGCACTTGGTTTGCAGTTTACCAAGGAAAGCTCTTAAAGCAGCTAAAGATTGCTTTGGAATGTGATTAGGGAACCATAATAATTTATAATATTTGAATTTATTCCGAGGAGCCCTTATACCATTCCAAGCCGCAACAAAGCTGAAATTAGATCCCGAACTCCATACCCAGCTATCATTCCCAGGTTCCAAAGTGATACCCTGAAGTTGCAACCGGAGCGGGTCAATAGTAGCATCCTGAATCCATCCTTCCCCATCCCAGTAATCAGAGACTCTCTTATAGTTACCATTCGCTGGGACCTCAAAAGAATCACTAAGTGGGCCATTGGGCAACCAATTATCGTGCCAAAAAAGAGTGGAGGAGCCATCCTGAACTTTCCTCCTAATCAAGTGTTTGGTGAAGCGTCTGCACGATAGCATGAATTTCCATGTCCCCGACTGGAAGGGAGTTCCTTTTGCAACAAAGAAGGTAGAAGAATCTTTATAATGGTCTCTCATGTAAGTAGCCCAAAGCCCCTCTTCTGTTAACATGCGCCATGTCAGTTTGACCCCTGCCGCAATGTTTAAATCTGGTAGCAACCTCAGACCAACTCCACCCTCTTCTTTGGGAGCACAAATCTCTTTCCAGGCCCACAAATGCGAAGTTCCCCAAATGAATTTTCTACAAATTGAGGTAATAACACGGATGATGGATTTAGGAATGCAGTATACTTGGATCCAAAAAACACCATACCATATATAACTGTTCTGACAAGTTCAATTCTCCCTGAAATTGACAATAAAGTAGAACTCCAGCCCATTAAACGCTTCCTGCACTTGTCCACCAGCCTACAGTACATGGAAGGTTTTGGATATTTAGAAGATAGTGGTAGGCCCAAATAAGTAGTAATAGCACTCCCCAGTCTGATACCCAGTAGATTAGCTAACTCAGCTGGATTGCGAGTCCCTTTACAAAAGATAACCGTACTCTTATCCATATTAACTCCCAAACCAGTGAAGTTGCTGAAACTCTCCAGTAAGCTAATTAATCCATCAAAAGAGTGCTTATTAGCCCGACAAAAAAGCAGCAAATCATCTGCAAATAATAGGTGGGAAATTGATCCAGTCCGTTTCATGGGGTGAATGATACCCAATAAAATAGATTTATCAAGAAGTAAGGAAAAGGCCTCCATGCAAATGACAAAGAGATATGGCGAAAGTGGGTCCCCCTGCCTAATTCCCCGATTCCCCTCAAAATAGCCAAATGGGGAACCATTAATCATTACAGAAAAGGTAGGAGTAGAAATACATTCCTGAATCCATAAAATGAATCTCCTGCCAAAACCCATCCTGTGAAGAATATAGAAGATGAATTGTCGATTGACACTATCAAAAGCTTTCCTCAAATCCAGCTTTAAACAAGCCCTGGCTCCCATAGGGTTGCTAAAGTCCCTGATCTGTTCATGGGCTAGGAGAGCACTATCAGAAAGAAGTCTCCCCTTAAGAAAAGCCGACTGGTTTGGCGATATAAGATCATGAATAATAGTCCTGAGTCGGTTGCTAATAATTTTGCTAATAGTCTTATAGAAAACATTACAGCAAGCAATAGGTCTGTAATCATTGAGACTCGAGGCATTAGCATTTTTAGGGACAAGGGTAAGATTTGTATGATTAAAAGGATGCATAATAGAACCAGATCTGAAAAAGGAGTGAATAGCCTCCGAGAAATCATTACCTACAACACTCCACCCATGCTGGAAGAAGTATCCATTGTAGCCATCCGGTCCTGGGGATTTATCCACCCCAATTTGGAAAACCGCCTCTTTAATCTCCTCATTAGAGACACACCTCTCAAGCCAAGCCGCAATATCATGCGTAACTATTTTCTTTGGGACCAATTTGGGGAAAATATCCCAATAGCTGCACTGATTGTACAGTTTTTCGTAAAACTTTGGGGTCTCAGTACGAATATTATCACAGGAAGAATCAAGGCTACCATTTGCATCAATTAAGTGTCCCAAATTATTGTGACTTTGTCGAGTCTTCATTGCAGTGTAGAAAAACTTTAAGTTCTTATCCCCAAGAGAAAGCCAATTTTGTCTGCTCTTCTGACGTAACATGTCTTCTTCAGCTGCAATCATAGAAGTCAACTTTTTTGCCAAGTCCCTCTCCTGGAGTTGAAGCCGGATATTACCAGGTAATTCAGGGGAATTTCTCACTTCATGAAGAGCAGCAGAGCATGCCTCAATATCTCCATTCATAGCATGATTCCTCGCCCATGATCGGAGAATTGGCTTGAAGTTTCGAAGCTTAATTAAAAGCCTGTGCATTGGGGAGCCAATGACCTGATAACTCCAAGCCGAATCCAACAACTGTTGGTACCCACTAAACTTAACCCATGCATTGAAAAAATGAAATGGTTTGGGAAAGGAGATGCGATTGTGTAAGAGATTTACCAACATCGGTGCATGGTCACTAGTATTAGGGTCCAAATATTTAACAGCCGTATCAGGTAGTAAGTTCAACCAAGCTGCATTACACATCACTCTATCCAGTCTAGCCATAATCCGTCCAGCACCAACCCGCTGATTACACCAGGTCATAGGATTTCCCAAGCTTTTAACGTCTGATAAGGAGCACTTAGTAACACACTTATTAAACTCATCAAGCACATTAAAGTCATAGCTTCTTCCTCCTCTCTTCTCATTAGAGAATCTAACACAATTGAAATCACCCGCAACAATCCAAGCAATACCGTTATGCGAAACCGAGTCCACCTCCAGTTGTTCCCAAAGATGTTGTCTCTCACTCCGCAGATTTGAACCATAAACTCCCGTTAACAAAAAAGAGAGTCCTCCCACATTGTTACAGGACAACGTGATGTGTTGGGAGGATATTGAGTGAAGAGAAGCCTGCCACACACCCGCCAAGCCAATTAGGATCCTCCCATTGGTATGCAACTGAAAATTGTGAAAAATTTGCCAATCCTTAGGAAAACAAGATCGCCATCTCCCCGTGTCACTCTTCAATTTAGTCTCAACCAGAATAACCATACTAGGCTTAATGATCTTGAGTCTGTCCCGCAGGTCCCTCCTCCGAACTGGATTATTCAGGCCTCGGGCATTCCACACAAAGATACTCATAATTAAAAATGTTGGTTTGGCTTCCCCGAAGCCCCTTCCTTGATTCTCAAGCTTCTCCTAGAGCCCCCCTCAATTGGTTCTATTGAAGAAGTCTTCTTGGCTATATCCCTCTTTATATTTGCCAACTTGCTTATTTCTATGGATTCATTGACCCATTCAGGATTTAAAGTGGTCATTGGGACAACCAAAGGCATGTCATTTGGAGCTTGGTTACTACACAAAGAAATATCCGGACCCTGAACTACAGAATCATGAGCAAGGCTAGGAGATGTGGGTATACCTGAGGGAACAACATCTGCAATCGGAAGGGAAGTATCCTGATCTTCAGCAATTATCGTAATAGCTCCAATATCATTTGAGATATCCCGGTCCGCAGATGGCTTCACAACTTCATTAGCCGGCAATGTATCAACAACCGCCATTGTCACTGGTCTTGAATCAGGCAAAAGTACCTCTCCATCAGCAGTACAATGGCCTGCTGAAGTGGATGCAGCAGTATCCAGAATCCCCGGGGTAGGACAAGCTTCACGAATTGTTTCAGGCCGAACTTTCATCTCAGTAGCCCCGGTATTATTATTACCAGCACTAACCACAGTTTCCTTCAGAGAATCTTCAGTATCCTTCAGAAATCCATCACACGTGCTAGGATTTTGGATTGAAGGGGGCTTCAAATTGTCAGGGCACTGTGCGTCAGAATGACCGAAGCAAATACACTTAGAGCACCTAGGTGGTTCACCTTCAATCTTCACCCCTACTGTAACTTTCGAACCATCTTCAAGCATAACCATAACCTGAGAAGCAATAGGTCGTATAGCATCCACCTCCACAAGACAGCGGGCATATGAAATCCTCTCTAATTTAGCAGTTTGCTTATCCAGACAGAGAGGTACCCCTATTACAGAGGCAATTATATTGAAAATTTCTCTTGTCCACATATTCAAGGGTACACCATGCAACTGAACCCACACTGGAATAGCAGAGAGGATGTCTCTTTCATGTCGTATAGTGTTGCTCCATCGTTGCAACACCACCAGTCTCCCCTCAAATAACCAAGGTCCACCCTGAAGGATCCTTTCACATTCATGTCCATCCTCAAATTTGAAGTAGAAAAAGCCATTTTCTCTACTAAATATCTTTATCCCCTTCTTTAAGTGCCATAGTCTATCAACCCAAGCACGAATTTGGCCGTAAAATGGAATATCTCCAAGAACATATCCAACCAGAGTGTTGCTCCATTGAGCCTGACCCTTCGTGAGAAGAGAGTTGGAGACAAGCGCAACTTTAGTACCTTCCTCATTCAACCCCGGCTTCACAAAATCCATAGAGAATTCAGACCCATAGGATCTCATGTTAGCACACTTGTCTGCCCAAGACAATTTTTCGGATTTTGTGTCTATCATCAAACCAACATTGGGTTTGCGAGGCAAATTCGCAAACACCTTATGGGCATTCAAGGGTGGTTTCTGATCTACAGAATGAAGAACCCCTCTTCGACCTCCATTACGATAACGATATTTTGGATCATTAGGAAAGAATCTTTTACCCCCTCCCACAGTCTTCCCGGTTCCACCCAATCCTACATGGGGCTTCTTCCTCGATACCAAGGTCCAACCACCATCTTGAGCACCGACCCCCAAATCAGGGTTGTGTCCAGAACCCGAAGCAAGGTTAGATGAGGATACCTTATCAGCAGACTTAATGGAGGTTATACGATTCGCCAGCAAGCCATCCAAGCGGAAATTGCCTCGATTGCCCAAATTGCCATCCAAGCCCAAGCCCTCCACCGGGGATAGATTAGATGAAACTCCACCGTCGCCAAGAGTTTTTCCAGATCAAGGACCGAGATGATCCGATCCGCCGCCATGATTTCCGCCTGGAGAGACAGGGCCTTCGCCTGCAGTGACTTGGCCGCCGAGATCTCCTCCGCCGGAAAATCCTCCCGATTGGCCTCTTGAGTAGCCGCCATCGCCAGCCCTAAGCGTTGGGTCACCAGGATCGCCGATCGCCTCTCCGCAGAAAACGGAGACCATTTTTTTTTCTGTCAAATGTATATATCATATATATATATATATATATATATATATATATATATATAAAGATGAGTACATATCAGGTGGACATCAACATGTCCAACCAAAATACATCATGATCCAAAAAAATACATCATCAGATATACATCAGACATCAACAGCAAATATCCATCACAACAACATAAAATACAACCATCATACAAACAAACATCTATGAGTGGAGCATCTCTAGGGGCTGCAGAAGGAGAAGCAGGCTCTGTGACAGCAGGGGTATCCTCTGGAGGAGGGTCAGAAGAAGCAACAACAGCAGCATCAGCAGCATCCTGAGTAGAGACTACACCAGGATGCACAATGACATCAGTGACGATGGGCTGAGGAGGCTCATGAGGCTGAGAGGAACAAAACGTCTCAGATGCTCAGGGAAGGGTATTCCCTGATGCTGGAATGAAAGTGAAGCCAACTCATATAAACCAGACACTATCTCAAGGAGGGTGTCAAAAGCTGGAGGAGCAGAAGTAGATGGCTGGTCAGCTGGTGGAACAGTGGAGGAAGACGGAGCTGAAGTGGATTTCCTCTTCTTTGATGCAGACTGTAGAGCCGAAGAAGACTTCGACTTCGCAGAAGCATCAAGGAAAGTGTAGAGGAATATGCCCTCGGATCATTTGTATTTGATGCAAATGATAATTTAAGCTTAGATAGGGACTATTTTGCATTTGATGCAAAAGAGATTAAATGTGTTTTAAATAGTTTAAGACAATATTTAATAATATAAACGCAAGGAAAAGTTAACGGGTAAGACGGGAATGTCCTGGTCTAGACCCAGGTTCGAACGGCGTCCAAATCGGACACCAGATGCCCAAGTTACGCCCAAAACAGCCCAACGGGTCAGACCAGGCAGACCCAGACCAGACCAGGTCTGGTCTGGTCTGCTGGTCAAGAACAAGAAAGACCAGAGCCTGGGCAAAAGACCAGGGGCCTGGGCAAAAGCCGAGGCACAAGCCTGGGCAAGCCCAGGTGCGGCCTGGGCTAATCTGCGCGCGCTGGACGCGTGGGGCCCACCTGTGGGCCCCAGTTTTAGGGTTTTGAACCCTTGATAGGTGCAGAATTTTGACGGCTCGGTTTTTTCAAAAAACTAGCCGTGGGCTGATCTTTGGACACTCAATTGAAGGGTCGAACGAACTCCGATTGACGAACGGTTTTTTCCTATGCGTTCACCGTTGAACACCCTTCGAATTGATAGGTTGTATCAATCATGAAGCTCAACGGTGAGTGAGTTAAAATTCACGGAAGTTTTCACTTTGTGAAGTGCAAACTAACTTGATTTTAATTAACCCAATTAATAGTCCCACATCGGATTTTGAGAGAAGGGGAGCAGTCAGCCGCCTATATAAATAGGGGTCTGCTCTCTTCCTCAAAACTCGTCCCAAGCTCTAGATCTGAGCGGCTCTCCTAAATGTTGGAGCACGCTCGGATCTAAGCTAAATTAATATTTCTCCTCTCCCTATAAATTTCTATCTTGCTCCTAAGGGCTCTAGCAAAGCCGCGAAGGAGTTCGGATTCAGATCTGAAATCTAGGCAGAGGTTTCACTCGTGCGATACTTTCTTCGGCGGTTGGTTGGCTCGGCAACACGTGATTGATCGCCTCGGGATGCGGAGCGGTTCGAGGAGCGGTTCGGGGAGTGGTTCGAGGAGCGGCTCGGCGTGGGACGGGAGCGGCTCGGAAGACGGTGCGAAACATCTCGCCTGCCCAGGGCTGAGATTCAGGGTATGTGTTTAATTAAGCATTAGTTTAATTTAATCTTTGTAGGCTAGATCCTTCTTGGGATGGTCAGACCCATCCCAAGTCGGCATAGATCTTGGATTAGGGTTTGGACCTTAGGGTTAAATGTTAATTAGATTAACATGTTTATTTTTCCGCTGCTTTTCTGTCTATGTTCCGTCCGACTTAGGACGGGCATAGAGTTTTTGTGCCCTAAGGGTCCCAGAAAACCCTTCAGTGGTATCAGAGCCAGGTCTGTGTTACGATCTAGCCTGCGATTTCTTTAAACATTTAGAATTCTTTAAATACTTTTTAAAAATGTTTTTAAAAGTAATGAGATAAATTTTAAAAATGTTTTTGATGTTTAAAAATTCTATTTGATAAATTTTGAACATGGAAATTTTTAAATGACGTTTAAAATTTATGTGATAATTTTTAAACTAAATTTAAATCTTTTAAATTTTATGTGATAAGTTTAAAGTGCCTGAAATTTTATATGATAAATTTTTAAGCATGCAAGTTATTTAAAATGATGTTTTAATTTTATGAGATATTTTAAAACTGATTTTAAAGGTTAAAATTTTTATGCGATAAAATTTTAAAGTAGCATGCAAATTTGTGATTTTAAAAACAAGTTTTTATGAGATAAAAATAAAATATTTTAAAATCATATTTTAAATTTAAATGTTAAATTTATGTTTGCATGCTAAAATTGTTTATGCGATAAACTTAGTCTATTTAATTGTTAAATAGTTGTGCACTATCTTTATGCGATAAATTAGTGTAGCTTTGTTTTAATGGCTAGTTCTTCTTGTCCCTTATTTGATAACACAAGACAACCCTTTAGGTTAGCCATTAAAAATGATTAAAATTTATTACTTGAATTTTAATGACATGCTATGTTTTAATAAAACTTTTAACAACCCTTTAAGACCTAATTCATGATTAGGGTAGTCCTTTTAATGAATCTTAATTCTAATTGTTATAATTAATTCTCATTAAAGGACTTCGCTTTTGGCGTTGTTAATAAAGTTTATTAAAATCCTAATAACGATTAGGATAGCACGTGAACCTTATAGTTGATAAGGTCTTAATAAAAGTTATTAAACAAATCCTAAAATTTTGAATTTAAGGATGCAACTAGTTGATAGGATTAATTAGTTGTTAATAAAAACTGTTTAGTCTATGGCACACATACAAAAATGACAAGCTTCATTCAATGGACCATGATCCAATCAATGTGCTTGGCTAAGAGTTCTGGATCAACCCTTACTAGTCTAAGGGGTAGTGATCCTGGCTTAGTCAATTCCCTGGCTGTGTTCCCCTGGACTATATCTAGTCAATGCGTTATAAATCTTATTAAAGATTAATCTGTATCCCTCCTTGATTTTGTAGCTTGGTAACTTAAAGAAGACAATTATAGTTGTTGAGTCTCCTCAAGCTATGACATGTTTATCTTTAAGGAACAAACTCCAACATACATGTGATGTAGTCTAGACTTGACCCAAATCGATACGTCGAGTCTCCTCGAGCATCGATCTAAGTCAAATCTGGACACGAAATCAAGGGTCTGACTAGACCAATCATTATGATTTGTTGAGTCTCCTCAAGATCATAAGTGACTGTGGGTAAAAAGCGATAGGGAGTCACATGTGATGTGATTGACTAAGAGTTAGTCTACCAATCATGGAACCAATCAACTTGTTGAGTCTCCTCAAGGTTGTGAGGTTCAGGATGATTAGATCCCTCTTTCACTAAATTTTAAATATTTTAATTCGATTAAATCGTTCGTTATTAAGCTTTGAAACGATCGTAAAAATAGTGGGAGGATATAGATAGATGAATGCCAATCTACCTATATTTAATATTGAACATATGCTAAACTAGGGCAAGACTATGTTTACAGAAGGAATCGAAATATAATATTTTAATGGAATAAGTTAACTGGTCAAATAGGTTGATTAATTGAATATCAAGCTAAATTCTAATTGATAGAATCAAAACTATATTCTCGTTGACATTAAAATGACCTTCTAAAGAACAGACTTAAGAAATATGTTTTCATTAAGTTCTGGGTCCAACAAATAAATTCACGCAACATGTCACTCGTCTCTATATGAGGCAGCTTGAACATATAGGATATTCGAAGTATGTTTCTCCCTACAACTTGTCGAGCTACCATCAAGGTTGTATGGACAAACAATTCTGATCCGCAAAGTTCGTGAATTCGATCAAACCGTTTGAGTCGAATACGAGTGCATGAGCGGTGCAAGACTATGTATCCCAACCGGATCTTGAGACAAGCAACTTCTTGAGTTACACTCAAGATTGCAACTCTTAGGCGTTTGGATACATGAGATGCTTGCATAGCTATTTATTTATGTTGGGCTATTTAATATCTAAATGTGATTTAGAAAAGGAAGAAGGCACTCTGGAAAGTCAATTGAGCAAGTTAGTTTAATTTGTCATTAGTAAAGGCATAAGTAGGAGGAAACGAAAATGTGACATATTTTGATGTCACGATTTCGTAATTATTGTTATACAAAAGGTTAACACATTTTGACGAATGTCGTCACATTGCTTCTGAAGCAATGAGTAATATGTATAACGATAATATATATATATTAAATGTTAATATATATAAATACACAAGATAGTAGCAAACTTATATGGCAAAATAGACTAGGCCGTATCGAGAGACTAAGCTTCACAAGTCACATAAAGAGGGGTCTGACCTCTCGTATTATGAAGTCTACAGACACTTGTGAGTCTTATCCTCTTAGATAAATAGCTGAAACCCATCTGTAAGACAGTGGGAGAATGAGTTGTCGAACTCAGTCTCGTACATACTGATGTACCCGAGTCTAGATTAACCGAAATAATTTATTCGTATATTTTATTAAGACACGTGTTCTTGATGAAACACAAGTCTGATAAAATAAAGAACGAAATGACTAAAGTATTTAAACTGATTCGATTAGATCGAATGGTCAAATACTTAGCTACATAAAATCTTGCGTAATTAAAAGAAAATGTGATTTTCTCTCAGGTCAAGTCTGTTAACACATCGGTGTGTTAAAAGGTATGAATCACACTTAGTTAGACTTGGTGTGATCCATTGTTAGTGACTCTGAGTTAAGTCCTCCTTCTGGGTCAAGTCACATACAGTAATGCCTAGGTTTTGATAAATGTTCTATGAGGACATATCAATAAGATATTCATTAAATCAATCATTAGAAAGTTGTATAATTACTCGAATCTCGTGAGACGAATTTTCGAGTTAGACATCATAACTGATGATGACTTAATCAACTTCCGGGATGAAATTCGGAGTAGTAACTCCGATTTAAAACTTGATGCAATCAGAATAGGTCCGTGTGCGTAAATAAATTTTTGAATTTAGTTTACGTGCCCAAGGAAAATGTTTCCTCTCATTTTCTGCAAGTAAATCTTTAAGTTGAAAGATTAGGAGCAGAAAGGAAATAGTGAAGTACAATCATATTGGTCGAGAACGGTTTTCATCTTAATTCCTATAAAACGGATTATAATGAAACCATTTTTCGCCAGCAGATGTGTACAGAACTACTTGGACCAAACTCGATGTAAACGTTTAATTTGACCATGAAAATTGGAGCATTCACTTATAAGTTCGTTTTTTCTAAATATGATTTAGACGGACCAACTTATATGAATTAGCCAGATAGTTTTCAAGGTCAGTGGGAGCGTATAAATTACATGCGAGACATCAAAAGGATGGAACATATATTTTTGACGAAGTGATCAAAAGAGTTTGATACTTTATCAGAAATAAATATGAGCCATTTGAAATGACCATTAACTAATTTAAATGATTATCGTAAGGTACGATGAACTGGATGAGATCCAAGGAAATAAAATATTATAGATTCCGAAAGACCAAGTGAATTATTTGAATGAGATTCAAATGGTTGGTCTAACATGAACATAGAAACCCCTTAAGTCTATAGTGTAGACGGTTTTAGCAGATCCACTCACGAAGGCTCTACCACATGAAGTCGGGAAAACTTATGTGTAAAAACGGTATTAGATACCGAGATAAATGGGTCTGAGTGCAAGTGGGAGATGTTGAGAGAAGATGCCTTCGAGGCAATCTATCTCTGTGTGTGAATAACACAAACATCTTGTTCGAAATAACAGTAAGCTGTTTGGTAAAAATTTATCTAAGTTATGTTATAATGTAGTTAACATTAGATATTAACTTAGGTAAAGTCCTGAGACTTTATGCGAGGTCAAACAGGTATCGAGATGAGTATCTTGATCATGGAGAAATGTTTGACCGTCTGTAGCATAAGTCTAAAAGGGTTCGTGGACGTAGATGTTTCGAGACAAGGATATCGAAACATCGGATAGACCATTGTGTCTTAGTCTTCACCGTTTAGCGGTGGCGATGATCTCATGATCGCTTGACTTGACGAAGTCGTAGACGAGACACATGTGCTCATTAGAGAATGAGTTCACTGAACGATCCACAAGAGTTATCATATGGTTATATTGACCAATCTGTCTATGATGACTCTGAGTGATGATAGGCTAGTTGGTCTTTTTGACTTGAGGTCATTTTGACGAACCTGTGCATGAACGGTGCCACTTAGATCAAATGACCTAGCTTCGAGGCAAGGCCTGTCGAAAGGTCTTTGATTGGGTGACACTTGAAGCGTATGAGGAGAGTAATGACCAAGAGAGGATTCGTCTCTCCCGGTCAACGAGAGTTAGTGTCGTAGGGTTAGTTCGGTCTTTAGTAAAAACTCTGGCCAGAGTATGTTGGAAGAAGTCCAACATTTTTTGACTAAAAGATCGATAGAAACTAACCGGAGTCAAGTTATTGGGGTTGACAGTTTGACCGTACCCTAGACTTGATCTACACGACATAGTTTAGACAAAGAGACTATAACTGCGGAATTCATCACGGAAACAGTCAGGGTGGTCCCGTCAATACTCATGTCAATGAGTCAACCACATAATGATGATTCCTGAAGTAGGGACGGTAACCACTGCTCGTGGTCACTGCCGTATAGGGCTTCGAGCCCAACCTGTTGTAAGGGTCAGGCTGTAGGGTCTCACACAGAGTGTGATCTTCGTCTAGGAATAGGTAGAAATTAGTTAGGGAGAATAATTTGCATTTGATGCAAGGGATAAAATATTGCAAAAGAAGTTTGCAATCATCTCCTGCATTCGGGATAAATGATCCTGAGTGCAAGTGGGAGATGTAGAGGAATATGCCCTCGGATCATTTGTATTTGATGCAAATGATAATTTAAGCTTAGATAGGGACTATTTTGCATTTGATGCAAAAGAGATTAAATGTGTTTTAAATAGTTTAAGACAATATTTAATAATATAAACGCAAGGAAAAGTTCACGGTAAGACGGGAATGTCCCGGTCTAGACCCAGGTTCGAACGGCGTCCAAATCGGACACCAGATGCCCAAGTTACGCCCAAAACAGCCCAACGGGTCAGACCAGGCAGACCCAGACCAGACCAGGTCTGGTCTGGTCTGCTGGTCAAGACCAAGAAAGACCAGGCCCAGGGCAAAAGCCCAGGCGACCTGGGCAGAGCCCAGGCGCGGCCTGGGCTCTGCCCAGGCGCGGCCTGGGCTAATCTGCACGCGCTGGACGCGTGGGGCCCACCTGTGGGCCCCAATTTTAGGGTTTTGAACCTTTGATAGGTGCAGAATTTTGACGGCTCAGTTTTTGCGAAAAACTAACCGTGGGCTGATCTTTGGACACTCAATTGGAGGGTCAAACGAACTCTGGTTGATGAACGGGTTTTTCCTATGCGTTCACCGTTGAACACCCTTCGAATTGATAGGTTGTATCAATCATGAAGCTCAACGGTGAGTGAGTAAAAATTCACGGAAGTTTGCACTTTGTGAAGTGCAAACTAACTTGATTTTAATTAACCTAATTAATAGTCCCACATCGGATTTTGAGAGAAGGGGAGCAGTCAGCCGCCTATATAAATAGGGGTCTGCTCTCTTCCTCAAAACTCGTCCCAAGCTCTAGATCTGAGCGGCTCTCGTAAATGTTGGAGCACGCTCGGATCTAAGCTAAATTAATATTTCTCCTCTCCCTATAAATTTCTGTCTTGCTCCTAAGGGATCTACCAAAGCCGGGAAGGAGTTCGGATTCAGATCCGAAATCTAGTCGGAGGTTTCACTCGCATGAAACTTTCTTCGACGGTTGGTTGGCTCGGCGACACTGGATTGATCGCCTCGGGATGCGGAGCGGTTCGAGGAGCGGTTCGGGGAGCGGTTCAAGGAGCGGCTTAGCATGGGACGGGAGCGGCTCGGAAGACGATGCAGAACATCTCGCCTGCCCCAGGGCTGAGATTCCGGGTATGTGTTTAATTAAGCATTAGTTTAATTTAATCGCTGTAGGCTAGATCTTTCTTGGGATGGTCACACCCATCCCAAGTCGGCATAGATCTTGGATTAGGGTCTTGGACCTTAGGGTTAAATGTTAATTAGATTAACATGTTTATTTTTCTGCTGCTTTTCTGTCTATGTTCCGTCCGACTTAGGACGGACATAGAGTTTTTGTGCCCTAAGGGTCCCAGAAAACCCTTCAGAGAGGAGCAAAAGGCATGGGCTCAAAAGGAGACAAATCGATGCCAAAATATCGGAAGACAAGAGTGAGAAGACCACCGTATGGAATGTGTGCAGAGGAGGAAGTAAACTCGACCTTGTCCATCTTGTCAAGGAGGACACCGGCCCAGTTCACGGACATCCCAGAGAAAATCACATACATACACCTCAGAATATCCTGGGAAGGCTGGTCAGATGATCCATACGTCGGCAGGATGTTGTACTTCACCACGAGGTGAACAGCCCAATCCCTAGCCGAAAACATAGGCGACCTAATACCAGAATCCAGGGCTGAGGGTATCACACGGAACATGTCCCAGAGGACATCCTGGTCAAGCTCAACGATATTAGAAATGGAAATGTCAGAGGGAAGAGATTTGGTAGACGGAATCCTAAGAATGGTTCCTAATAGAGATATATCCAGTGGTGGAGTACTCACCGCGAATGCGGTTTGAATAGAAGAGCTTAACCAAAAATGGGTAAGCCCTAGGAGACTCGCTCTGAGAGAAGCGAAAGAGATCAGCCAAATGGGTAGCAGATAAGATGTCAGACAGTCTCCCAGCAGTGAAGGCGGGAAAAACTATATACCGCTCCCTAAGAAGTTTGATCCCTATAATAGAGTAGAATTTTGCCAAGCAAAGATCATCTTGACAAATTGGGACAAGGGGATCAGAAGGTGGAGCGACATGGGTCTCTTCTGCAGAACTCGACACAGAAGGTGAATGATAGGGAGCGTCAGCACTAGGCTCATTGATGCTAACACCAATGGGCTTGCGCTAACGCTTGATCAGGGGCTCAGCGTCAAAAGAAGAAGACTCAGAAGGAGAATACCCCGGCGAAGCAGAGTGAGAGGGAGATTCGGCATTTTTGGTACGGGCTTTGTAGGGTTTCTTGTTCTTGGCAACGGTAGGTTTCTTAGGAGCCCTAGGTTTCTTAGAAGCTAAGATCTTCCCTTTTCCCTTGGTTTTGGGAGCCATGGATTCAATCAATCGAAAGAGAAGAAAATTGACAGGCGATGAAATCAAACGACGATAATCGAACGAGAGAGAGCGCGCGAGACTCAGACCTAGTCGAAAAGTCACAAAATCACAACGACGAAGCAATCGACAAACGACAAGGAGGAGGAGATCGACGGCGATGGCAGAGGAAATGAGCGGGAAGACGAGTCGTTTCAATCGGAGGAGAGAGAAGACGTGGGTAGAAATGAACTGTCTCGAAGGATAAAAGAAAGGGGAAAATTAATCTGGACCGTTGGATTAAAGAATTGACGGCTCAGATCGATGCAGTGAACCGACACAACAGTAGACAGTCGACTGAAGAACAAAAGTCAGTCGACTGTATGACGTGATAAGGAATAAGCTCAGGAAGTCAGACAGTCGACTGTTGAGTAACATACAGTCGCATGTCCGTGAGACAGTCGTCTGTACAATACACATCAGTCGACTGACTGAGAATCAATAAACTTCATCAAAAAGACAGAGAGTACTGGAAAAATTTCGACAATGTTGACAGGCGCCTGATGACTAAAATGCAGTCGCCTGTTGAAACAACAGTCGACTGGAAAATTTTCATCAGTCGTCTGTGCGAAAGATAGAAATTTCTGACTGAGAAGATAGAGTAGGGCAGTCGACTGTCGAAGGAAAGACAGTCGTCTGTCCTGGTCCAAAAATGCACAGTGAGATAGGAAATCCTGAGGATAAGAACACTCACCCTAGGACCTATACTCTAATCAGAAACTCGTCATAAAAACAATGTAATACGATAAATCAATTGCAACACAAATCTCTAAAAACAATCTTAAAGAACTCATGAAATCACATAAATCTCAATTGCCTTTCTTAAACACATATATACATATATAATGAATCAAATGAAGAGGCAACATGAGGATATGAGCTCAAAAAGTGTTATAATATATAAGTTGAGCTTCTAAATTTCAGATTCACCCATAATTCCTAATTCTCCACGCAACCTCACAAATGAATCTTCTTTAAGTGGTTTTGTGAAGATGTCGGCAATTTATTTTTGGGTTTCAATGTACTCTAAGATGATGTCCTTCTTAGCTACATGATCATTAATAAAATGGTGTCTCACATCTATGTGTTTGGTACGGGAGTGATGTACTGGGTTCTTGGAAAGACATATAGCACTTTGGTTATCAACCATGATAGGGCAAGTATCACAATTGACACCATAGTCAGTAAGAGTGTGTCTCATCCAAAGGACTTGTGCACATGCAAGACCCGCGGCAATATATTTCGATTCAGTCGTGGACAATGATACCGAGTTCTATTTCTTGGAAAACCAAGAAACTAAGGAATTTCCTAGAAAATGGCACATGCCACTAGTACTTTTCCTGTCGGACTTGCATCCGGCAAATTCGGCATCACTATATGAGATTAACTCATATGTGCTAGATTTAGGGTAAAGTAACCCATAATTTAGAGACTGATTGAGATAACGAAATATTCGTTTAACCGCAATCAAGTGTGACTCCTTAGGTCTAGCTTGATATCTAGCACACAAGCATACGGAAAACATGATATCGGGCCTACTAGCAGTTAAGTAAAGTAAGCTACGGATCATACCTCGATATAGACGAACGTCTACATCTTTTTCGCCCTTATCCTTGTGTAGGTGGGTAGTCGTACTCATGGGAGTCCTTTTGCTTGAAGACGATTCCATCCTGAATCGCTTAATAAGCTCCCCTGTGTACTTTTTCTGATGTATGAAAGTTCCATTCTCCATTTGTCAATTTTACAGTCCAAGGAAATAAGTGAGCTCTCTCATGTGGCTCATCTCGAATTCATCCTTCATAGACTTAGAAAATTCTTGACAAAGATTAAAGTTACTAGAACCAAAAATAATATCGTCTACATAAACTTGAATCAAAAGAATGTCATTTTCATAATCTTTAATGAAGAGTGTAGAATCAACTTCTCCTATTTTAAAACCTAAATCCAAAAGAAAGGTCTTCAGTCGATCATAACAAGCTCTAGGAGCTTGTCTCAACCCATACAATGCTTTCTTAAGTTTGAAAACATGGTTTGGAAATTTTTCATGAATAAAACCGGGAGGTTGAGAAACATATACTTCTTCATTGAAAAACCTAGGGGGTGCGCACGGGTACATGGTACCCAGATACTCGATCGGAACCTACCCTAACGGGTAGGTTCTGGGTAGATAGTTATCGGTTCCGGGTAGGAAAATTTGGAACCGACGGGTATCGGGTCCGGTTCCGGTTCCCGTCAATAGAAAACGGGTACCCAGAACCAGAACCGATATTTTATATATATATATATATATATATATTATAATATTAAGGATCAAAATATATAAGAGTGATCCACCCTGGCTGTATCTAATTTGAACTTATAATATTAGTGAGTACAACTTGCATCCTGAAGTTTTGAACAACATGTAAGTTCATTAAACAATGCATTTGAATCAAAGATCATATTGTTCTCTTATGCGTTCAAAAGAGTAGTAGAGGTAAACGTGAATCATTCTTCCATATGACTAGCTTTATCTAGTAGAAATGACTGATCAGTATGCATTTATCACTGAAGAAAGAGACTAGAGACAATATTTTACTTCCAGATTGATTTTTATTCATGCGTATTTGAGGTAATTGTTATGCATAGATCATTTGGAAATCATTGTTCGTAATTCCTCACAAATTAGATTTTTTTTACAGGGTACCCGGAACCTACCCGGAACCATAGGGTCCGGGTAGGGTCCGGGTATAGGGTTCAACTGGGTAGGTTCCGGGTCCAAATTTTAGGAACCGGTCCCTTACCGGGTAGGGTCCGGGTAACATGAAAAAAACAGGGTACCCGGACCCGCACACCCCTAGACAAACCCATTTAAAAATGCGCTTTTAACATCCATTTGAAATAGTTTAAAATTATTATGAGATGCAAAAGATAAAAGCAATCTAATAGCTTCTAATCTAGCTACGGGAGCAAAAGATTCTTCGAAATCAATACCTTTCTCTTACCGGTAGCCTTGAGCTACTAACCTTGCTTTGTTCCTTGTGATTACCTCGTTTTCATCGGTCTTGTTCTTGAAGATCCACTTGGTCCCAATGACTTGGTGACCACTTGGAAGAGGAACGAGCTCCCAAACTTCATTTCTCTCAAATTGCATTAGTTCTTCTTCCATTGCCACTATCCAAGAGCTATCCTCACAAGCTTCTTGGATGTTCTTTGGCTCAATGGTAGAGACAAATGCGCAATGAGAGAGTTCTTCAATTCTTGACCTCGTTCGAACATCCACACCAATATCTCCAATTATTTGGTTATGTGGATGGTTTCAACGGTCGGATAAGCTTTGGGTGTTCCTGCATCACTTGGAACATCTTCAATAATTTCGTTAGTAGTGTTAGTCTCAATAATCGAATCATTAATCTTAACATTACTAAGAGAATCACAAATATCATCTACACTGTCGTCATCAACATGAGGAAAATCAAAATCTTCATAAAATGATACGTGTAGAGATTCCTCAATCGTTGAAGAAGTTTTGTTGTATATCCGGTAGGCTTTGCTACATGTGGAATATCCAACAAAAATTCCTTCATCGGATCTTGGCTCAAATTTATCTAGATTACCAAAAGTGTTCTTGATAAAACATTTTGAACCAAAAACACGAAAATATTTTACTTGAGGCTTTTTGTCATAAAACAACTCAAAACAATTTTGTTTGTTCGGCGTCTCACTAGGATCCTATTGAGCACATAACATGTCGTGTGCACCGCCTCTGCACAAAATTGTAGTCCAAGATGACTATCATGGAGCATAGTGCGAGCACACTCAATAAGAGTCCTATTCATTCTCTCTACAACACCATTTTGTGGTGGTGCCCGAGGGAAGGAAAAGTTATGAGTTATCCCGGTGTCATCACAAAACTTAGTAAAGGACTCATTCTCAAATTCTCCTCCATGATCACTACAGATAGTGATAGTGGTGGATCCTAAGAGATTCTGAATCTTCTTTGCAAATATGGTTAACTCTTCAAAAGCGTCATTCTTATTAGTTAAGAATGAAACCCAGGTAAATCTAGAAAAGTCGTCAACGACAATTAATCCATAATGAGCATCGCCTAAAGAGGCGGTTCTAGTTGGCCCAAATAAATCTAAATGAAGAAGTTCTAGGGGCCTCTTAGAAGTAATGCCTTCTTTAAGCTTAAACGATGATTTACTAAGTTTACCTCTTTGACATGAATCACAAAAGTTTTTCTTACTAAAAGCAATTTTAGGAAAACCTTTGACTAGATCATGCTTAGCTAACTTATATAAGTGCTTGAAGTGAACATGACCAAAACGGCGATGCCATAGTAGTTGTTCACTTGTATTAGCAACTAAGCAATGTTCTACGGTTTTATGCAAGCTCAAATAATAAATATTTTTACTCCTAATACCGGAAAATAAAACATTCAAATCACAATCAACAATTGTACACAATCCTTCTCCAAAGTTAACCTTGTAAACTTTGTCACAAAGTTGACTAATGGAAATGAGATTGTGACATAAACCACTAACAAGAAATACATTAGTAATTAAGGGTTTTGAAGGGTTACCGACAATACTTACTCCAATGATGTTCCCTTTTGATTACCTCCAAAAGTGACCGTTGCACCATCCTTGATGCTAATCACTTCGGAGAGCAATGAGGGATCTCCCGTCATGTGTTTGGAGCAACCAATATCGAGAATTCATCCTTTCCCTTTAGAGCTAGTTTGACCTTTATTGCTCTTCTTCTTTCTCTTGGATACCTACATAATATACCATAAGCTCATGGTACCCAATGTTTGATGGGTCCAATGGGATTAGCCCTTTGGAAGCCAAGTCCAAGTGGACTTCCGCTTCCCAACATAATTATTATTCTTAATAACATCATGAAAGTAGGAATCAACATAAGCATTTCTATCATTTAGGCTAGTGTTCTTAGGACCCCAAATGGTGTAAGTTTTGGGAGTCCTTTTCCTAGTTTCATGCATACTTGTTAGATTTCTATGTGGTGCATGCCTCTTAGGAACATGCTTTCTAGCATAGAAATGTGGTGGAGAATATGCATTGAACATACGAGAATGATATGTATGCTTGGGAACATGCATGTTGTATGAAACATATGGGTCATGCATGACATGCGGAGGATGTGCATACATGTAAGAATGATGTGTATGAGCATATCGGTGTATAGGAGCACGTACATGAGTATTTCTCATGTGTGGATTTGTACGTGCTCGTGGGTTTGGAGCATAAAAAGTGTCATGATTATCCACTTGTGAAGTAGGAGGTTTCCTACGTGGATGAAGGTTAGTGTACATGTAAGCATGGCTTCTCTTTTGGTTTCCACCCTTAGTGGGTTTCTTGCCAAAAGGAAGAGATGGTGAAGTGGTGACTTTCTTGGTAAGTTTGCTACCTATAGTGTCTTTGACACACTTGTGGATGCACCGGAGGATGGCCTCACAAAGTCTATAGTGACACAACTATAGGAGGTGCGATCATTGGATGCATTTGCTTTTACAAAACCAAGACCAACACGATGTGTGGCCAGAAATTGGTTTGCAAGCAAATCGTCCAATTGTCCTTTTCCCTTATTGAATCTCACAATACGGAAGGACATGAGCTCATATTTCTCCTTAAGAGAAGAAATATTGGTATCCAAGGTGAATACCCGTGCTTTGATCTCGTGTACTTGAGTTTTAAGAGAATCATTCTCTAAACCCAATTGTGTATGTCATGTAACTAGATCACTATTATCCTTGGGATGTGTTTGATCTAGTTGAGATTTTAGGTTATTTACCTCATCTCTCAAAGTGACATTTTGAGAAACTAAGTTTGCTTTCTCAAGAGTTAAAGTATCAACAATGGTGTCATTGTTGACAATGCATGGAATGGATGACTTGCTAACATTCAATTTCTTTAAGCTAGTATATCTAAGCATTAAAGATTGATATTTAGCAAATAATTCTTCAATTGCAATACGAAGTTCATCCATTGTTATCTCGGTATCATCCGTATCTGAATCACTCTCATCGGAGAGTGGATCTTCTCGTGCCATGAAACACATGTGGGCTCTCTCATCGTTCTCATCATCGGAATCACTTGATGAGTCCTCACTTGAGTCATCGAATGTATCGACAAGTCCTTTCTTCTTTTCTCTCTTGTTCTTGTCGGACTTGTGGTACTTCGGAGTTTTCCACTTCTCTTTGTTTCTTAGCATTGGGCAATCCCTCTTGATGTGCCCTGGCTTATTACACTTAAAGCAAAGAGAGGAAGTAGCATTAGTAGACTCAAATCTTTTGTTAGAGGGAAATTTACCTTTGCGAAAGAAGCGTTGGAACTTCTTCGCCATTTGGGCCATTTCACCCAAATCCATCTCATTCTCTGATTCTTCACTATCAGAGGATGATGAATTGGCATTGAATGCCAATGCTTTCTTATTGGCTTCCGAAGAAATCATCATAGCTCGAATCTTTAATCGGTTCTCCCGTCTTACTTCATAAGACATGAGAGTCCCGATAAGATTCACAACTGTGTAATTCTTCAAATCATTGACCTCCTCGATGGCGATCGCTCTTCTTTCCCATTTGGAGGTCATTCCCATGATGATCTTCCTTACCTTTTCAGGTTCTGTGTAAGTTTGGCCAAGGGCTTCCAATTCATTGGTGATGTCAGTAAAACATCCGTACATATGCAATGCTCTCATTTTCCGGCATATGAAACAAATCGAAGTTTTGCACGGCAACAGATAACTTTGAAAGGTTTACCTTGTTCGTTCCCTCATGTGTAACGATGAGATGGTTCCATATTTGATATGCACTTTTACATTTGCATATCTTGTTGAGCTCATTCGGGTCCAACGCACAATGAAGAGCGTTCATTGCTTTAGCGTTGTTGACTTCAGCAGATTTCTCGGAAGACGTCCATTTTTTGAAATCCTCTTCTGTGGGTCGACGTATTCCTTGTGGAGGGTTCTCCAAAGCAAAGTGCTCCTTAGGAACGTCTCCATCCTACACTTCCAATAGCTAAAGTTAGTGCCATTGAAACATGGAGGACGCACCGTTGATTGACCTTCGAAAAGTGTGGACGCTCCATCACGATCGTGATTGTTGTACGAAGGCGGTGGAGGAACGTTGTTATTGGATGCCATATCTATAACCTTGTGCTCTGATACCAATTGTAAGGATCCTGTCTATGGGGAAAACACTAGAAGGGGGGTTGAATAGTGTTTATGCAATTTAAAAAGATAGTTACACCAATTTAAATTCCTAACCAACAAAATAGTGCGGACTAGAAATAAACCCAAAATGAAACAAATGCAAACACAGAGATGTTTCAAGGGTTCAGATTACCCAAGTCACTTCCCAACTTGTTCCCGGTAATCCTACGTCCCTTCCACCCGGATACCTCCGGATACTCAAGTTAGAACCCTAACTTGAGGTTTCCTTAAAACCCACTTGTAGCAACCCTACAAGTGAAATTGAAATACAATCGATTGACCTTAACTCCCACAACTTGGGAGCAAGCACACCACTCTCACAACCCGAGAGGAAATTCAAATAACAAAAGTTATGAAATATGAAAGCAGGACTTAAAATCACCTATGCCTTGAAGTAGAACTTGAAGGAGAAGTGTGGTGTGTGTTGGAGACTCTCTTGGAAGAGAGGAGAAAGCCCTTTCTCTTGACTGCACCAAATGCCTAGAAGATAACTCTTTGGTTCTAGGTTGGAGAGCAAGAGATCAAAGATTTGAATCCTTAGGGCTTTGGATTTGAGAGCTTTTAAACTTGAGAATGAAAGCTTGAGAGATTTTGCAATAGCCTAGGTAACCTTTCAATGGAACAGTAGAACCCCCTTATATAGGTTTCTCAAATCCACAAAACAGATTAGGCAAAACCCCTTTAGGAATCCGTGAGAAAAAATCTCAACGGATAGAATCTGCGCTCGTGACAGTCGACTGTTGCACAGTCAGCAAGGATAGGTGAGAATTCATAACGGTAACTTACCACATGGACAGTCGTTCACAGTCGACTGTTAAACCAACATGCGACTGTAAATCCTTCTACAGGCGACTGGCCGAAAGATGGGTAAGTTAAAGAATTCTGGAAATCTTCTGAGATAACAGGACAGACGACTGAAGAGGATATAACAGTCGACTGTTAATCAGAACAGGTGACTGTAAATCCTTATACAGATGACTGTCAAATACCCTGAGAATTTTCAGAGAGCTGAGTCAACAAATTGGCTCACAGATAGACAACTGTTGCAGCATAGAAAGTCAACTGATCCAATGGACAGTCGACTGTATATTCAACATTAGTCGACCGGTTGTAAAAATACAGATCAACAGAGTTTGGGCAAATGACAGACAGGCGACTGATTCACAACACATAGTCGACTGTCACTTGGACATGCGACTGTAAATCGTTCATGAATCGCTTGTGGGAAATATGACAGAGAAGCCCAAAACTAGATTGTAAAATTTTGTGCATAACAGGCGACTGTAGAACAAAACACAGTCGACTGTTTTTGAGACAGGTGACTATAAATAGTTCAACAGTCGACTGTTATAAAAAAAACAGACACAATCAAAAGAGAAATGAATTGGAGTCTAAGGACAATTGATCTAATGATGTCCTAATACTGAAAAGATGATGTGTGTGTGCTCCATCAATGTTCTACTTCTAAGCTACATACTAGAAGAGATAAAAGAAACTTACATTGACGAATTCTCTCTTCTATCCAATGTATGATCTTGAAGTCTTCATGGAGCTTCAAACACCATCCACGATCATCCAATCCATTTCATTTGCCTTCAACGAACTTTGAGTGGCATCCATTGCAAGTAGCTCTTCATAATAAGCTTAGGCAATGGATTAACTACAAAATAGGGGATTAGTCACAAGTATTTATGTTTGCTCATCATTAACACCAAGTAGGGAGAAGTCCAGTACTCAATAATTTATAATAAAAAACCTAGATTTGGTCCAATCTCTTGCAAACCAAGTCTAGAGAATCTCGATTATAAACCTAAATCGAATATCTCGGCCTTCCCATCGATTGAAATCCAATCTCTTGCAAACCCCAATCGATAGTGATTCCTAGCTACTCGTAGTAAATCAATCACAACCCAACCGTCTATCAATCTTAGCAACACATTAATTCGTTCATCACAATTCTAAAATCGGATCCATAGGGTTCATCTCCTGCCCTAGAACAGCGGAACTACTCGCAATTAATCAAGGCAATCACAGAATAAACAAATAAAAACATATAGCAATTCATGGTTGAGAGAACATAATTCACAAAAAAAGAAATTCTATTAGAAAGAACAAACCAGATCTCCAATCTTTAATCTCCAGCTGAGAATTTCAATTAGAATAGTGCTCAAAACTAATTTCTGGTCTCCCCCCTAAACTAAGAAGAAAACTAGCCTTAAATACAAGCAAAAGTCGGCCAGAAAATCCTGACAGATTTTCCCCCTGGCGCAGCCCAGAACCCTAATTCGCGTACAGGTAGACTACGCACTCGGCCGGTAGAACATGTCACTCAGTCAAGTGACGGACCCAAAGAAAAACAGAGATATTGGGGATTTGGGGGTCTGTCACTTTGCGCTACTCGGCCGAGTAGAGTTCGTCACTCGGTCGAGTGGGCTTCCTCACTCGGCCGAGTGAGTCTTCTGCTATTCTCCTCCAAACTTCAGAGTGTCGGCTAAAATCTCAGGAGGAAGATTCTGACGTACTCGGGCGAGTGGTCTTCTTCACTCGGCCGAGTGATATCATTCACTCGCCAGAGTGGACTTTGATTACAGGCGCTCTTGTATCTGTTGTAATCGACTGAGTATGTTCCTTCACTCGGCCGAGTGAGCTGTATGCTCGGCCGAGTGGCCTGTTTCTGGAGTCCTATCTTCTCCTCCTCGACTCCTCGTCGATTCTATCGAACTTCTTCTTCTTCCGCTCATCATCTAGCACAGCTATCTCCTCGATATGGTCACTGGCGATGCTCCAGCGTGCGTGAAAGTCCCTTGATTTCATTTATGCTCCAGATCGCTCTATATTTCCTGAAATCTGACAAAAACAAGAAATAGTGAAAAGCAACGCAATATCGTCGAATAATCGTGAAAACCACGATATGGGCGATCAAAATGACATGCAAACATGTAGAAAAAAGGTGTAAAATAGGGAGAGATCACCAATCAATTTATTGGGATGGATTCTAGGAAGTTCTTATGGATCACTAAGATGGAAAATGATATGGAAATGTGTGTGTGTCCATCTAATCAAGGCGTACAAGTATTCTACTAAGAAAGAGCAAAATACATAAAGAGATCATTAAAGATTTACAATGTTATTCATGATTCTTCATGACTTCATTAATCCAATCCTCTATGCCCTAAGTCCATCATACCATCACCATATGTTTTGTCTCCCCTTGATATAATCAATGTTACATAACTGAGACTAAAATAAATTGAAACATTAGTAATCAAATAATGTGGTGATTATCTTCAAAACTATATTGGGCTTAAATGCCAATATCAAACAATCTCCCCCTTTTTGATGATGACAAAAATTATGTAAAACTAGGCATTAAAATATACTAATGCTCTCCCTACTTATATGCATACCAAATGTCAGGCAAAATACATAACACAATGCAAATAATAGGCATTATGTGAAAACATTCTCAAGATACCACGGTAGCTTAAGAATTGAATTGTAATACAATGGAGATAAACAATGTAAGCATTATTTTTACATAATCACATCTCTCTCCCCTTGACATTATCAAAAAGATGGAATGAGAGTTTCTCTCCTCCTTTGAAGAAATTCTCCCCCATGGATATGAACGTCTCTTCCCCATAGACATGAAAGTCAAAAAGCGGACACTTCATTCACTCCAAATATATTTGACAATATACATGAAAGTTGGAGATGTTTGATACCAAATAAAGAATATATAATATGTATCAATTACTATGCCATGCTCCCCTAGATCATACAATAAGTCGAAATTTGACTCTATGAACTAATTACAAATATGGAGTCATGGCCCAAATTGTATCAATGCATTGATATGAAGAAATCAAGCATAGATATTGATATATGACATTGTTTTATAAACATAACACATACTAATCAACAATATAAAGATGAAATTGAAACAATATCCAACAATGTTCGAAAATATTTCAAAATCATCAAAGAGAGAAGAATATGCTTCAAATTTAATTTTGAAATCTACATATAACTTAAAATCTCCACATATGTCATATACATGAACAAGTGCATATATGACATAGCAATCCCCCCAGGTCCCATTTTCATGAAAAGTTTTGAAAGAATTCTCAATAACATGAAAAATTCACACTAATGATGGGTATGCAATAAATTTAAACATATAAGCATATACCCATGCAATAAAGCACATATGTGGGGAATCTAAGCATTAGGGAACCAAACCCAAGAGGAGTTTGATTTCCTAATATAATTACACGAGGTAATCACATCCCTAACCAAATTGTTGATGTAAATATCCCTCTCTTGCAAACTAACATTAGTTGGAATCCAAACTCTCATGGATTTCCTCGGCAAGGGTTTTGCCTTAGCAAGATGGGTGGATGTGGCATGCATATGTATAGAAAATTTTTTCTTGGCATGCATAATGTGAGGGGCTTGCCTCTTGGTTTCTCTCACCACCTTGTGTGTTACATGCTTCTTATGAGTGTTATTGTTGTATAAGAAAGCATGGTGGTTCTTCATTGGTGCATTAGCAATATGTCTTGGTTTGGCACCAAAAGAAGATGAAGAGCTTGGTTTAGATACCACATTTGGCTTATAACCCAAGCATCCTCTATGATTTTCCAGATGTTGTTTTTCAAACAAATCATGGAGTGAATCCTTAGCATTAACAAATATTTTGAGCTTGCGGGATTCCTCTTCGCATTTCAACACAAGCTGTTGATTGTGAGCTTCTAAGCTAAGGTTTTGAACTTTCAAATCATTGTTTAGTTTGTTCAATTCCTTAACTTGAGAGAGTAGTGTGTCTCTCTCACTAGTCTCACATATACGCAAGGCCTTATCAATTACACTAGTAGAAGTAGTAACATTAACACTAGATGCCTCTAAATCATGCAAACTAATCTTCGCATTATCATATTTGGATTGCAATGAGGAGTAAGCACACATGAGTTTATTAATACCTTTAGAAAGCTCGTTGTTGCTATGGTCAATTTCTTCATAGGACACTTTAGGCTCGACCTCCTCTTCTTCTCCTTCATCACTTAAGCTTGAGCAAGAAGAAGCTCCATTGTCCTCCACAGTCATGAAGCATAGATTGACATGCTCATCCTTCTTTCCACGGTCATCTTCTTCGTCACTTAAGCTATCGGATGACGATGTATCATCCCAAGTTCAAATCAAGGTCGAATTCCTCTTTGGTCTATACTTGGCCTTGTAGTATTTCTTACCCTTCCCCTTATATGTGGTCTCTCTCTTGTTGGGGCATTCGATAGAAATATGTCCTTTTTCCTGACACTTGTAACAAGTAACGGATTTGTTAGAATTTTCAAAATTTGACAAATCCTTATCTTGAGCTTTCTTCATGAATTTCATGAGTTGATGTGCAAGCTCCATAATGTCTCCATTGACCTCACTCTTCTCATCATCGCCTTCATCTTCACTAGTAGGGCACTTGAACTTCTTCCTCCACTTACGTTTCTCCTCCGTGGCTTTGAAAGCGATCCCCTTTACCTTCCACTTTTCGATGAACAAGGGGTTTTGAGGATGGGTGTAATCCTTCATATGTTGAAGTCGCACCTCATACGCCATTAAATTTACGATGCAATCTTCAACGGTGTATGTGCTCAATTCATTTGACTCCTCGATACCATTGGCCTTGGACTCCTATTCTGGAGTAAGAGATGACAAAATCTTCGTCACTTTATCCTCCATTGAAATCACGTTTCATAGGGCTTCAAGCACGTTCAAAATCTCCTTGAACCATGTGAACACCTCTTTTATGTCTTCACCTTATTGCATCTTAAAAAGTTCATATTTAGATCGAAAACACCAATTTTCGATAGTTTTACCTTTGAAGTTCCTTCGTGGGTTACTTCGAGCAAATGCCATATCTCATTGGCTGATTTGCAAGTGGATATGCGATTGAACTCATTGACATCCACGGTATAATAAAAAGCCGTCATTACTTTGGCATTGAGCTTTATGGCGTCCTTGTCCGCCTTTGTTCTATCCTTCATCGGCTTTGTGATCTCGACATATTCTTCATCGGTGACATCCCAAAGGTTTTGTCCTCTCAACCATATCATCATCTGCTTCCAAAAAGAATAATTTGTTCCGTTGAAGAAGGGGGTTTCGCAATGGATTGTCCTTCTTCCTGAAAGCTAGATGATGCCATTGATGCTAGAGTGCACTAAACCAGGCTCTGATACCAATTGTAGGACTTGTGCAACTAAGCAAACACATTAGTGGGTGGGTGAATAGTATAATTGCAAATAATATGCTAATTAAAATCTACTAGCAAATGCGGAATTATACAGGTAAATTAATTAGCAAGAATCCACAAGAGAGAATAACAAATGTAAACACAAAAGCATGTCTTGGTTCGACAATGCCTACTCCAGTCACACACTCTATCATGATTATTGTGGATTTCCACTATTAGGTTTTTTCTAAGCCAACCGGATACAACTCATACCATTTCAAGTGCCACTCTTTTCCAAGAGCCTATCTTTTCCAAGATAGTAGCACAATCTTTTCCAAGATTGCAGACCCTATTCCAAAGGTATTAGCCTCTCTTTCAACAGAGAACACTTCCACAACCCGGAAGCTAGGTTTCAACAAATGAAATGAAACAAAATACAATCTCCTATTGCCTTGATTAAATGTACTTACAAACCATGAAGTGTAGATGCAATGGAGATTGGTGTCCAAGTACTAGATGTAAGCTTGGTGCACTATTGGACTTCCTTTAGAGCTTTGGAGATCAGTGCAACATGAAGGAAGCTTTAAGGAAATGAGGGAGAAGATGAGAATGAAAACTTTTCTCTTGTGTTTTGACTCACAAAATGATCTTCAATTGTATGTGTATTGGTGCCAAAAACAGCCTCACAAAGGGATATAAATAGCCTCTCAATCAGGCTCAAAAACCAAGGAATCAGTCATAAGAAAATATCTCCCAATGGCTAAAAACAGGCAGTTTTCAAAGTGACCAGTCGATTGGAGAAGGGTGACCTGTCGTCTGGTGCATTATGTAGTCGACTGGACCAATGTTATCAGCGTCAGGCAGAATGTGTCCAGACCAACACATGTTCACTAAAACAGTCCTAACTCCCTCAATATAACTCCGATTGGAAAGTAACAAGATTTCCTATCTGATGTGTTTTGAATGGAAACGAAACTGTAACTATAGAAAAAGTTACAGTAGTTTGAATACATACTGACTGCAAAAAGATCTGAAAACAGAGAGGTCATAAGTTTTGGCTCAGACTGATCAGACGCCTGGAATTCATTGATCAGACGTCTGGACCACTGTGCAGAGGCCTAGTGACTGAACTTCAGTCGTATGGCCTTAATAGGATATGGCCTTCATACAACAAATGCGCCAGGTGTCTGGTGAATGTATTCTAGACGTCTGGTGAAAGGCTGAAAATATATTCTAGAGTGTTTTGGCCATTCAACCTATTGGGATGGATACTAGGAAGTTCATATGGATATCTAAGATGGAAAATGACATGGAAATGTGTGTGTATCCATCTAATCAAGGAATACAAGTATTCTACTGAAGAAGGAGCAAAATACATAAAGAATCATAAACGATATACAATGACATACATGATTCTTCATGGCTTCATTAGTCCAATGCTCCATCCCTCGAGTCTATCATTCCAACACCATATATTTTATCTCCCCCGTGATATAATCAATGTTACATAACTGAGACTAAAATAAATTGAAACATTAGTAATCATATAATGTGGTGATCATCATCAAAACTATATTGGGCTTAAATGGCAATATCCAATAGTAAGAGCTTGGTCTTTTAACTTCAGAGGAAACACCCATACCATGTGTGGGAAGTCATCGATGAATGATACAAATTAGTGTTTCCCTCCCCAAGAGGCTGACCTACTCGGCTCCCATATGTCGGTGTGTACATAGTCAAGCGCTTCATTCGTATTATGGATGGCTGTCCAAAAAGAAGCATGTGTCTGTTTACTGGACACGCATTGCTAGCAAAAATCAATCTTCTCGCTCTTGGCACCCTTCAGACGATCTCCATCGATCATCTTTTACAAAGATTTCTCGCCCACATAGCCTAGACGCATGTGCCACAACAACGAGTCATCTCGATCAGCCTCACGGGTCAGAGCTGTTGTGCCAGTTATGACCGAACCATCCAAATAGTAGAGGTTGCCTTTCCGCTCCCCCTTCATTACGATCATTGCTCCTCGGGTCGCCCTCAGAGCACCATTCTCCATCGTCACTCGAAAGCCCTTGGCTTCGAGTGAACCGAGCGATACGAGGTTACGCCTTAGGTCAGGAACAAAGTGCACATCCTCGATGTCTCGTGCAACACCATCGCCCATCCTCATCCGAACTGTTCCGATGCCTACCGTGCTGCAAGCTCGATCATCGTCCAACAAGACCGCAGTTCTACCACCTTCACAGAAATAAGTAAAGTACTCTTTATGCGGCATCATGTGGAACAAGCACCCAGAGTCGAGTACCAAACCATATGATGTCACGCCCTCTGAAGCATCGACATGTACCCATTCCTTGACCTCAACGCCCTTGATGACATCGGCAATTGCATCGTACTTCTTATTTGCCTTTGGACAGTCTCTAATCCAATGTCCTCTTTCTCTGTAGAAAGAACATTGGTCCTTTTCGATCTTGCGAAGTATGGCTTTAGTCTTGTCGCAGGACTTGGATCGAAAATACCCCTTCTGAGCTACACCCTTCTTTACACTACAACCTCTCACCAATGTAAGAGCGTCGCTTGCTCGACTCACTGTGTCCCCATCATTCTTTCGGAACTTATTGCTCGTCAGAGCATTGGACACTTCTTCAAAAGTGATCGATTTCTTACCATATGTAAGAACCAACAGCAAGTACACATACTCAATGGGTAGAGAGTTGATGAGAATCATTGCTTTATCTTCATCATTGACCTTCACGTCCATGTTCCTCAGATCGGTGAGGCACTTGTTATAGTAGTCGAGGTGTTCCTCCATAAAAACCCCTCTGCCAACTTCAACCCGAAAAGCTTCTTCTTCAAGTGTAGCCGGTTCTGGATGTTTTTCTTCATGTACTTGTCACCGAGCTCCCTCCAGAACTTGCTTACACTTGTCTCTCCCATGAATGTGTATTTCTTCTCCTTTGACAGATACAGATGAATCGTCCCACATGCATTTCGATTAAGAGTTTTCCACTCTAGATCGGACATGCTCGTCGGCTTCTTGTCTAATGCGATATCTTGACCAAGTGGGTTCAAGACATCCAAGAATTCATATCTCCACATACATAAGTTGATCTTTCCATCAAACTTCTCAATTTTGAACTTCGTGTTGGACACGATAGTCCGAGCTGTTGAAGAATACCCAGAAGTCGAAGCCTTAGAGGAATTTTCACCGACACCACTGCTCATCTTCATCTCCTCTGTTGATCTCCAGAATCATAAAGCACTGATACCAATCTCTCAACGTTGGCTCTTACAAATGGCGTCTCAAATTCTCTCAATGTGTTCCACACACAAAACCCTAGCCTAAGACCACCTATATATTGCCGTAGGTTACTATATGTGTTATCATTGGCTAGGAATTCAAAACGATATGAGTCCTGACTTTAACGTCATTCTATCCCATTATAGATCTACGCAATTAATGCACTGCACCTAGTAGTCCTCCACCGCATCCTAGTGGGCTGCATCCCAATGGGATCCCTTCGATCGATCGATCTTCTTTCTGTACCGAATGACCGAAGAGCTGAGCCGAGCGTTCGAGCTATCCGATAGCTTGAACTTATAGAGCTACCAACCAATGAGCCACCAAACGCTCGATCGACTAAACACGGACTTCAACCGAGTTACGACTGATCGACCCAATTCTGAACGAATGACCATCAGAACACGGACTTCAAACGACATGATGACCAATCGATCAACTGCACTGTAGAAGACCAATAGCTTGGCATTCTGTATCTGACTTGTGCAGAGTCAAATGGTCGGACACAAGCACAACCGAGTTATATCTGCACAAGATAATGCATTTCTTCGACCAATGCTCCTTCAGCGCTAAATTGAGCCAACTTCCACAAATTTTACAGAATTAACTTGAATGTCATCGGGTTAAGTATTATAGAAAAAAAGAAAAAAGTTGGTAGTTTCCGTAAATTTAACTAAGAAAGAAGAGAATGATGTGTTTATAAAACAAAATTTTGGTAATTCTAAATAGGCTAATTAATAGTATTTTTGTTCTAAAAATCATATGTGGTTATCATGTGTTCACTTATGGTAGCTCAATGAGAGATGACAGAGAGTATTTTTAGGGGAAAACATGCAAAGAATAATATGGGTACAGATAGTTTAGGATGTTTAAAGAGAAAATACTGAGTGATTTAGTAGTTTAAGTTAATTTAGCCTTAAAAGTAACCACATATATGTATTTTCTTTATCACATGTAGCAAAAAGCTAGTTACAGTATAGCAAAAAAGCCCATGTATTGGTTCTTATGATGAGCGAGAGATTTGAAGTTTAAATTCTACTTGGCATGTTTATTTTGAAGATTTTCAGGTGGAAAGTGGGGTTCGAATCTAGACATTGTTTATAGGACATAGCCATTTTTAAAGCCCATCTTCGATCTTTGGATTGTTTGTTTCTATGAATCTCAGGCCCAAAATCTTTCTGAGGAGGTGCTGAGGTGGCGCACAGTTGTTTCTATATCAAGTGGAAGAAATTTCTTAAGCAGTTGCCCCTTGCTTTCTCTCGTTAAAATCTCTCCTCCTCTTTAACCCATGATAGCATTTACTGACTAACATCAGCAGCCTGCCTTCCTACTAGCCTCTCTTATGCCCTCATGCACACCATCCTCACATCGATGCTCCCTTCGATGATGATAGCGAACATTTGATGTCTTGCTAAAGCTTTCCAGTTGATGTCTCCAACCTACAACTGTCCATCGTTCCTCACCGTCACTGGGCGACAGTGCTCACCGTTCGTCGAAGCCGCTCAACACTATCTGTTATACATCTCAAACCCACGACAATCACTGTCCCTCATTATCGGTGTGTGATGTCGTATCTCCCTCCCTGTAATTCCTCCTCATCTTCTTCTTTTTTCTCTACCACCTAGAAATTAGTTAAAATTTTAATTAAATAATTTAATTAGGAATTAATACTATTTTTATTAATTAAAATTTTAATTAGCAATTTAATTATCATTAAAAATAATATTTTTTAAAAAATATTAGATTTTAACTATAATTAAAATAAATAAATAAATTTTAAATTAACCTTTAATTTTATGCATAGATCTCAAAAATAGATCCATCTATCATTGTATTGCTCCTAAAATATTAATATATATTTCATGAAGTAAATATTATCAAAATAATTTTAAATAATTTATAAATGATTTATTAATTTTAGATATTTTTATATGATTTTAATAATTTTTCTAAAATTGTACAAGGTCAAAATGACTTAAAACTCGCAACCAAAAACCTGATAACAGTTTTAACCCTTAAATAGGCAACTGTATGGTTCAAAAAATGTACAAAAAATATTTCCATTTGTTTTTCAATTTTTTTGGAATCTATGATTAATTTTTGAGAATGTTTAGAAACTTTTTTGGATCCTAAACGCGAAAAAACTAACGTCACAGCCTATGTTTTTATTCTTCACTACCACCACTTCCTTAATTTTTATAACCCTCAACTCCATAACCACTTGACTTAAAATACCCTTAATTTTTCTTAATAAAACCCTCACCATCTCACTGGTCTCATCTCAAATCCCAATTTTCTCTCTGCTTTCTTTTCCCATCTTCCTACTCAAACTCGTGGCTAACAACCAACCACCGTCAAGCCTAAGAATCTCTATTTTTCATCTTGACCATCATCATCAATATTTTCATTTTCTTCTTCTTTGCATGCCCACCATAGCTACAATCGCTATTGCTTCCTCCATCGCCTTCCCCATATCATTCTCACTCACATCCTTTCTCTCTCTTCCCTGGCAATCCATAGCCTACATCTACCTCATCTGCGTACCATACACACTACTTGCCAACCCCATCGGAGCACCTGCTCCTGCACCAATGAACCACCACTCTATCCTCCTCATCTCATCCATCCACTATGTTTCTCCATCTGTCTTGTATCTCACCACAATCATTACCACAGTCGCCAATTCCCCTCCTTTCTCTCCCTCTGTTAGCCTCTCTCTCGTTTATCCCCCTTTTATCTTCCTTTGTGTTAAAATAAAGGGGAAGAAGGTCGAAGAAGAGGATGAAAAAAGATAAAAAATAAAAAATAAAAAAATAAAAACTCTACAAATCATTAGGAACATCTAGCACCTTTTGTGACAAATTAGGCAAGTACTGTCCCATTAATTTAATTTCTTTTATTATCCTTATTTATTTTTAATATAGAAAAATAGTTATGTCAAAAATAATGGAAATTGAAATACAAAAATATGATGAGATTCTAGTGGTCATGAGAAATATTTTGGGACCTCATGCATCAAAATCTGATAAGTGCATTTCCAAATATTAAATTTATTTTCTTGTTTTTATTTAGCAATAATTCACTTTTAAATTAGAAAAATAGTTAAAATTAGTTAAACATTTGTTAAAATATCTGTTAGCTGTGAAAAAAATTTCATGCTTGTTTACATTTATTTAGTAAATGTTATTTTAACTTGTTAGCTGGAAACTGCTTAAAATATTACCAAAAATTACCATAGTCATATTGAACTATATGACCAGACATGTTGACCTACAGATCATTGTTGAATAATACAATATAGTCTAATTGAGTTATTAGACCATGTGAACGTACATACTAACATACATTTGTTGATTGAATACTAACAGATAGATTGGATATGACATATCATTGAATGATGAATGGCATAAGGGATTGTAATAGTTCTTTGTCACAGAGGGTGCGATAGCAACTTGGTTTACATAATACTATTATCATCACTATACAAAACTAAAGTTGAGGTTTATATTGATTGTTAAAATCATTCATCATGGAGGCAGGGAAAGTTACCCCCTATGAGCACCCTGAAGGCTGGGTGATACAATAGGTTGCATATTGTGTTATGTGCAAGTGTAAAAGCTTTTGACCGTAAGAAGATCTGGTGGTGAGAGGACGAGCAAGAACACCAAGAGCACAATAAAAGATTGAATATTTAGGGCATTGGCTGGCCAAGGAAACACTTAATAGCATTTATTCAAAGGAAGAACAAATACAACTCTTCTATCTTCTTAGCAATGAAGAAGAACTCAAGATATCCCTAAAAGCTCTCAGTACGATCTCTTAAAATGGCTCTCTCAATTGGCAGCTTAAAGCTCTCTCTCTATTCTTTCTCTATCTCGTACCTTGTACTAAAAAGCCTCTCTCTGAACGACCCCTTTATAGATTCTACAAACCGAATTCTATTGGGAGAGGAACTCTAATTCGAATAGAATTCTAGATAGGAATTTGTACACAAACAGAATTTTCTTGGGTGAGCAACTCTAACTCGAGCGTAGTCGACGCCTCCAAGCTGTTAAGCTCTCTGCTAAACCTCGTGCTCCTGAGCTACCGAGCTACCAAAAGCCAGGATGTCAAGTTGTCGAGCTTCCAAGCTGTCGATCCTTTGAACTGAGGAATTAGACTTGCAGGAATTAGCATGGCCCTGAATCCCCGTATTAGGCTATGCAGAGCTAAATACAGGGGACCCAAGGCAGATGCAAGCTAGTCCTACATAACTACTTGCATGCACATCTCCAGCACCTCAAATCGAGCCAAATTTGATGAGATTTGGGCCTATGTCACACAATCAACCCTTAATGCTTCACCTTGGCGAGAATAACCTCGTATTCCCTTCAACTTGCCTCAAAGAGCTCACTTTGATCCTCTGAGTCTTTATGCCCCTACCGGGGCTCACCTCGCTCCTCCGAGCCTCAATACCCCCACTGGTGACACCATCGACATCATCTCAAAACAATGTTGAGAAAATCTCGGCAATGCTTGAACTTGACTCCAGATATGATCTTTGTTAGCACATCTGTCGGGTTGTCTTTCATTTCGATCTTCAAGAGATTGATGTCCTCGTCGATATGCTTGGTGCATGCATGAAAGACTTGGTTCTTCGCTAGGTGCACCACACTTTGGCTATCACAATGTAAGCCATTCCCCCTTTTGAAATATCCCTAGGTTGTCCATTAAGCCCACGAGCCAATCGTCTCTTTTACCGCTTCAGTTAATGCCATATACTTTGCCTCTATAGTAGACAAGGCAATCATAGACTGAATAATACTCAACCAACAGATCAAGCTCCTGACAAGGTGAAGACAAAGCCACGTTGGGAAATGTATGCACTCGAAGCCACATTGGGAAATGTATGCCCTCGAAGCCAATTATTTGTAGTTGGGACATCTTATTCAAAATAATAATATGCTATTTGGTACAGTTGAGTGTATATTTTACACATATTTGCATTCCTTTTCCCATGCATATTTATGTTGTTATCTACATCTCCCATGCACTTTTCATTTATTTTCATTCATTTCATGCTTTGGGGATGTTTTGTGTGTTTCAGATAGAAAAGCAAACAAAATGATGCAAAGAGATGATGAGAGAAGAAGCGGAAGTGAAACGACGAAGATCGGAGGCCATAGGGAGAAGAGAAGGGGCAAAACACAGGGCACATGGTCGTGCGTGTCAACGCATGGCCATGCCACCACACTAGCCCTGGGATAATAATCAAGTGTCAGCCACACGGTTGTGCAGCTTCACTGCACGGCTGTGTCCAAAAAGAAACAGAAGATCATTTTGGCCTGACAGTAGACACGGCTGTTGTCACGCCCCACTCCCCAGGATACCCGGGAATTATGATCCGTCCCAAATATTCCTGAAAAGGTAGGGGTGGTGAAGAAAGAGAAGGGAAGAGAGAGAAAGGAGACAGAGGCAGGCCACTGCGCACATGCTAAGATAGTACAAATAACGCTCCATGTAAAAGATAACATAAGAGAAAAATGTCCAAGAAAAATACAAATAACAATATCCATTCATATAAAAGCTTTCAATACAATATATTCATGTCCTATTGTACAACCACAACTTAAGTACAACTGCAATAACATCTCATAATTACACATATACACCCCCACATCTAAAAAATCCCACAATACAACTCCACCTCCAAGCTACTGTAGGATCCATGTGGATAACAGACAACACTAGAAGGGGGTTGAATAGAGTTGTCACAAATAAAAACTTTTTCCCGAAAATTAGAATCCTTCTACTTGTTGCCTAAGTCTCAAATTAAGTTGCCTCAAATTTGTACTTAATCAAAAAATAATAAGCTTGAATAAAAGATGTTACAGAATAAAAATTCAAGCAACAAATAATAAATGAGAGAGAAAGAAGTTACAACGCAAACACAAGGAATTTTATCCTGGTTCAGCCTAACCTTGTCCTACAACCAATCCCCTACTCACTTTCGGATTTAATCCATCATATTGCAACACGCAATACAAGCACCTAGCTTCCCTCGCTTGTATTTCCAACACCTAGTTTCCACCAACTAGGATTTTCATGCAAACACCTAGTTATCACCAACTAGGATTTCCAACACACTTTCCCTTATAATTACTAGAATTACAACAACAAGTCTTCTCCAAAGACTTCTCAAAAGATCTGAAAAATAATTACAAGATTTCTTATAGCCAATGTATATATAAGTGAATATCGTGGCTAAAAAATCGAAAAATCATTTTGATCAAATAAAGATATTAATAATCACAAATTGATCAAAGGAAATAACTTGAATTTGATATTCTAAATATTAGCACTTGGGCTTTTAGAGATCAATATCCAAGAGTTTTTAATCTTTGAAATGATATGAATTGAAATCATAAAGATTAAAAGAATGATAGTCTTGTGATTTGAATATCAGAAGCCTTGAAATTTATAAGAGCAATAATTTAGAGCTTGAGCACAAGAGCAAAATTTCTTTTTGATAGAATATATTGTTCTTAAAAAATTCTGAAATCATAGCTATATATAGAGAAATAATAGCTTAAAATCAGCTTGAGGCAGGAAATCTGCTCAAAAATCTCCTCTTACGACTAGTTAATAGCTAGTTAAATTCGAATTAAAACTGCCAAAACTAGCAAAGTTGACCTTGATAGTCGGTTATTTTGGTGAGGATAGTCGGCTATTATTTTGAGAGTGAGTTTTGGCGAAAATTCTTTCTGCCAGTAGTCGGCTATCTAGTGAGGATAATCGGCTACAATTTGACACATAAGGTTTTATGCTCAAAATACTTGAAAATATTTTATAAAAAATATTTTTAAATAATATATGGTTAAACTTATTTAAAAACCATTTTTCAAGAATTTTGCGTGTGTAGTGAATATAAATTGGCTTTAACATTTTGCACACTGCAACTAACACAAACACATTATACTAGCCTTGTTCTTTATTCTTTGTCTTGAGCCATTCTTCAATGATCTTAAGTCTTCATCAGATATATGTGTCGAAAACTTCACTTCTTTCAATTTTGGGCTCGATGATAGACTTTTGATTTCGGCTCGTTCTTCTTCGTTTTGCTTCACAATCCACTCAAAAATCTTAATGGCTATAATATAAATCTGTATACACTTGAAACAATATGTTAGTCCGTATATCACTTGTGTACATCATCAAAATCCACTGGGTGGGACTCAATTTCCCAACACTTTTCCCTTTTTTGATGATGACAACAAATGATGTAAAATATGAAAATAATATGAAAATTTTAAAATTTACTTACGCTCCCCCCTACAGAGATGCATGATTGCTATGGAGAGGCTACTCTCTCTGCATCAAATATAGTTAGAAATAAGCAATATATACGCTCAAGTTACATATTATTTTCATTTCAATTTCAAGTGATATTTTAAATAACATGTATTGTGAGCTAATCGTTCTTCCCCTTTGTGTCATGCCCCGCTTCCCATTATACTTGGGAGTAAGGACGCGAGCAAGTCCGCATGGGCTGAAGAGGTGAAGCACAAACCCAATAAGCGTTTGTGAATAAAACCATATGCAAGAACTTGCATGCATTTGAAAAACAACAGAAATAACTATGAATTCAAAGCCAACATCCAGATAAGAGTACACAAAGTAATAAGGCCCCAAGCATGGCCAATAACAACTAAGTTCTACAAAGAGGGTAGACACCATACAAAAGTGCAATAACCGAAATTATGAGCAACATCAGATAGTGCTCAGTAACTAGTTCTCAGTGGGGAGAACTTCTGGATTAGCGTACTCTGTGTCCAGTGGGTTGGTTCCCCTAATCAGCTCATTCTCAATGTAACCTGTCTCATGTCCTGACATACATTCCAAACAACATAGAAATGTATGTCAGCAAGGTCCTTGGCAAGCAATAATATGATTAGGACCATTGGCAAGGTTTTCGAAGTAGTTTACTTGGCAGTTATTGCATTTATGAATAAATTAATAATTTCAATTTCTAAGCAGTAAGAACAGATTTTATATTATCATGGTAGTTCTATTATTAGTGAAAGCATGACAGTTCTATTATGAATGAAAACATGGCAGTTCTATCGTAAGTGAAAACATGGCAGTTCTATTATATGTGGAAGTAGTAACAATTCTATAAGTGAAAACAGTTACAACTCTATATGTCACGCATTTCAAGATAGCAGTTTTCAAGTTGTTCAAGAGTGTGTTTAACTAATGATTAAGGTTCACGTCGTTAGGTTGCTAGAAAGTGAATCTACCTTATCATGTCCTCGAAGGTGACCCATTTACTACTGACTAGTGCCTGCGAACCCAATCCCACCCACATGTATTTTTCTGGACCACGAGCCAGAATCAGCCAAACCGGCCCACATGTTTAATAATACTGAAACATGAGCCAGACTAGCCAAACAAGCCTACACGATAGCCAAATCATGGCCTGTAATATCTATGATTAGCCAAACCGGCCCGCAATAGTCATGATTTTTCAGGTGGTTCAAGCTATCCATACATGTCCAGAATTGTTTGCAGTTTACAAGGCGTCATCAGTTAACTTGCTAAAATGTTCACACACACACACACACACACACACACACACACACGGATTTTTATCTTGCAATACGTAACAGGCAAACATACGAAGTTTGTGTCGCATTCAATGAACGGTATTTAAAACATAGAGAAAATGCACACTTGCCTGATTTTGGTGATTTTGGTGTCGTTGTGTTCGTCTCGTCAAATGTGGTATTATGGTGAAGTCGGTTTTCTGTTTTGTTCAACATGATCAATGATTAATACATCAATAACATTAAAGTTCCTATCATAATACTGTTAGAACATGAAATTAATCAACTTACTATATTATATAACTAACTTATTAATCGTGTATATAATTTAGCAATAACTTAAAATATAAACTTATACTTAAAAATATTACTAATATTTTATAACTTAATTAGCTTTATTAACTTTATAACTTATATAATCTTCTAACTTAAATAATCTTATAAATTAAATAATTTATAAACATAATAACTTATATAACTTAATAAAAACTTTAAATAACTTTAAATAACTTTAAATCATTTTAAAAGCTTTAATAACTTTAAAATTTTAATAATTTTAATCACTTATAACCTAATAACTTTAATATCCCCATATAACTCAAATAATTAATAACTTAATAATAACCCAAATAATCTTACTTAACTCAAATAATCTTAATAACTTAATCTTAATTCATATAATTCAAATAACCCAAATGACTTACTAACATTAATAACCCAATAAACCCAATAACCCAATAACTTACTAACCCAATAACCCAAATAATCCCCCCATTTCTCATCTGACTTCTCTTCTTCCTCTTCTATTCTTTCTTTCTTTCTTTCTTCCCTTTCTTCTTTTTCTTTTGCGGGGAAGGAGAGGAGCTCCAAGGGTGGCGGCTCCGGCGGTCTCAGGTGACGGGCTGACAGCTGGCAGGGCGTCGCGCGGGCAGCAGGGGGTGGCCAGTTGGCAGCAGCATAGCTGCTGGCAACTGTGCGTGCAGGAGCTGCGGGTGGCGCATGCAGGGTTGTGAGAGCTGTAGCGGGGGGCAGCACGGCCAGGCGGCTACAGGGCGAGTGGCACGTGGTAGGCAAAGCACCGAGCTGAGTAGTAGGTGGTGGCAGTGGGCAGTGGGAGTAGGGGGTGGTGCGCTAGCGGGGGGTGGCGTAGGCTATAAGATCCTGTCAAAATAACGACATTAGGATCTAATAATAACATAGACTTACGCTTGCGTATGCAGCATCGTAGTCTCTGAACTTCACCCTCGGATTCGCCACAACGGTCGGTACTTTGTCACGGAGGATCGAAGCAACGTTTCACCGCCTAAATCTCTATTTAGAAGAGGATTTTAATGGAAGGGAGAAGAAGAACACAAGTTGCCTTATGCAAACTTATGGCATGGTTAGATTAGTGTAAAAGGCATACCCTTGGGCCCTATTTATAGGCTTTAGGGGTAGTTATTGTAGGAAATAACCACTTATAAGCTTATTAGCCTATATTAGCCCTTTTACTTATCCTCTTCTTCATTCACTTATCGAGTGCCTTTATGCACTTATAAAGTGACTTTTTCCCCTTATCGAGTGGTCCTTTTCACACGAGAAAAGGTTCCCTTCGTGCACGCTTTCGTGCACGTGACATCTGAGGTCCGTATACCCTCATACATCCCCTCATGGGTGTATTCATGTCGTCCATATCTAATATCTCCCACTCACACTTGAGGGGATTGTAAGGAAACATCTTTCCTTTAACTCTTCTGTTTATCATACCGAGAAATAGGCCGTGTGACCGTCATGCGCATAGAGTCCGCTGTTGTGCACTTGTTAGAGATACACAACACTCCTCGAGGTGCAAAGTTGAGTAGATCAACGCATGCTTTACCCTAGATTATTTCTTCACATTTCTTATACTTTATATTCAATAATTGAATCCCATCTGGATTACAATTGGCTGGCCAGCTTTGAATATCTAAAGTCCAAATGTGAATATGAAATTAATCTTCCTCTTCTTGCGATCCTTTCGATCTTGACTTGACTTGCTTTTCTAACATGCCCCGCCGAACTGAATTGACCATAGTCCATAAGCAACATGCTAAGATAGCAATCACCCAGTCAAATCTAAAGGAACCAATTAGAGTCCATAAGGGTAACGAGTTAAGACCCATGTGGTCTTTGGGTCTCACATAATAGTAAACGCAATTACTATTCTAACCCAATGGTCAAAAATACATACGTAGTATGAATACGTATTACAACATCACTCCTTTTCCAGGGAGCATATGTCTTAATGATGTTGTAAGGATGATGATCAGACACCACAATGTCTGATTTTGAGTCCCTTTTACTACTCAAATAATCTTCTGGACCCACATCCCGCATAAGACAGATAGGATTTTAAAAAACCTCTTAGATCTTTTATAAGCATCCATATGATGCAGATCTTTCATATGACCATTTTGTTTAAGTCATGACTCTAAATCATCCGTCCGACGATTTTGACTTTAAACATGTCTCATCTTTATTTTATCCATCTGATAAAATAAAGGCGGTTGCTCATGTGAGAGAGCCAACCTCAATCTGTCTGACATACTAGAAAATATAGCTGAGCTTTAAAATGTACACAAACATTTTTTAAGAAACTCATATGCAATGTTTGAAAAAGAACTTATTCTTTTATTAAATTTGATCCTTTACAGACATGGGAATTTACATTGGTACAACTCAGCTTTTACGCAATCCTTGAGATGATAAGTGTTTGTAAAACACATTTCTGGGGATCGCCTTCATAAGCGGATCCGCTATCATCTCGTGCGTAGATATGTACCTTATGTCTACCTTCTCGGTCTTATCATAGTCTTTTGCAAAATTATCCTCTTAACCGCTTTCCAGTGTGTTTGCCCTGGATTGGATTGGTAACGACTTACCATTCCAACGGCAAAACAGATGTCCGGTCTTGTACACATCATAGCGTACATAAGACTACCAACTACACCGGAATATGGAACTTTTTCCATAATTTCCTTTTCCCTTTGGTTCTTAGGACACATGTTCAGACATAAATTATCGCATATGCTTATTGGAATATCAATGGATTTACAGTCCTGCATATTAAAACGTTCTAGAAATTTCTTTATATAAGTCTCTTGTAAAGAGAAAAAAGTTACTTCGAACGATTCCTTGAAATCTTAACTCCAAGGATATATGCGGCTTCTTCCATATCTTTCATCTCAAATACTGATGAAAGCCAAGCCTTGATATCCATCACAAAGCCCTTGTCATTTCCGGCTATTAAAATGTCATCTACATATAGAGACATAATAACGTACTTGCTCTTAATCCTCTTGATATATACACAGTTATCTTCATCAAGCATGGAAAAACCATTTGATAAGACAACTTCTTGAAATCGTATATACCATTGCCTCGAGGATTGTTTAAGACCATATATGGACTTACGAAGTTTACAAACCTTATGTTCGTTTCCTTCTTTTACAAACCCTGTTGGTTGTTCCATATAGATCTCCTCGTCCAATTCTCCATTGAGAAAGACAGTCTTTACATCCATCTGATGTAATTCGAGGTCTAAGCAAGCTACCATAGCCAGAATCAGGCGAATCGAGGTAAAACGAACAACAGGTGAGAAGGTCTCTTCGTAGTCTATCCCTTCCTGTTGTGTAAAACCTTTCGCGACAAGGAGAGCTTTATATCTGTCTATAAAGCCATCAGCCTTATGCTTGATCTTGAGAACCCATTTGTTCCCAATAGCTCTACGTCCTCTGGGTAAGTCAACTAAGTCCCAGACTTGGTTAACTTTCATGGATTCCAACTCCTCCTTCATCACTTCCATCCATTTGTCTATTGCAGGGCATGATACGGCCTGTTTAAAAGTAGCAGGCTCGTCATCATCTTGTAGTAAAGTCATAAAGGTTTGCGGAAATTCATCCTCAAATCTTAGAGGAGCCAACCTTGTACGACTACTACGTCGTATTTGAGATTCTTCAAGTCCTTGTTGACTCGAATTTAGATCAATTCTAATATCACTCCCACTTGGAATGTCGTTAGAAATGCTCCCACTTGGATCATTATTCCCGTATGGAATAGGATTAGCGTCATTCGTATCATCCATTGGTGAAGTTTGAAACGTATTTTCGTCTTGACCAAGAATTCTCCCACTCGAATGAGGTAATCCTTCTTGATCATTAATCTCAAATAGAGATAAGTCCTGACTTATCTCGCCCTGTCTTGGAAACTCGTTTTCCAAGAAAGAGACATCCCTCGACTCAAATTCAATTAGACCTCCATTGTCTTCCTGACCAATGAAAACATAACCTTTGGATTTTTCTGCGTATCGTATAAAGATACATTTCCTTCCCCGTGGCCCAAGTTTGCCATACTTATGGGAGAAAATATGTGCGTAGGATGCACATCCCCAAGGTTTTAAAATGTTTAAGTCAGGAGACCTTTGGTTCCACAACTCATAAGGAGTGGATCTAACTGATTTCGAGGGTACGCGGTTTAATATGAAAGCGGCTGTCAATAATGCATCACCCCAAATGGTGATTGGCAAGTTAGCTTGTGCCATCATTGAACGGACCATTTCCATTAAGGTCCAATTTCTCCTTTCTGCAACACCATTTTGTTGCGGAGTATAAGGCATAGTTACCTGATGAACTATGCCTTTTTCATCACAAAGTTCCTTAAAACTTGCTGATTGATATTCACCGCCTCTATCGGTTCGCAAGACCTTAATCTTGCGTTCTAATTGATTTTCCACCAAACTCATATAGTTAGTAAAACAGGTTAATGCTTCACTTTTGTGGGATATCAAATAGATATGACCGAATCGGGTGAAGTCATCAATAAAAGTGATGAAATAGGACTTCCCGTGTCTTGTCTTGACATTCATCAGACCACATATGTCCGAATGGATGAGCTGTAATAGAACCTTAGCCCTTGTGCCGGTTCCAAACAGCTTGCGACAAGATTTTCCTACAAGACAATGTTCGTAGGTCGACATATCGACCTTTGAAACATTGGATAGAAGGCCATGTTTGGCAAGTCTATCCATACACGTTGGTCCAATGTGACCAAGCCTTGCATGCCAACAAATTATATCTGACTCATAAGTCGATGAATTTGCAACAAGGAAATTTTCATTACAAAATGAGGAGTCATACATTGTATTTATGTCACGCCCCGCTTCCCAAAACAGCGGAGGCGAAACGTGACTAGGCCCGCTTAGGCCAGAGCTACGAAACCCTGACCTAATAAGCGTCTGTGTGGTATCAAGACGAAGGTACAGGTCCCTGCATGTTAGTACAGAATAATAAAAGTACAAGAAGAAAAGAACATCACATTTTATTCCAACATATCAAGGTACCAAGTCTCAACGCCCGAGGGCTACAACAGCAGAAAAGTAAATCTAATGGTGCAAGCACCCAACCTAGACAAGAAACAAAAGGTGCTACGCACCCAACTAAAAGTAATGAACGTCTCTGGAAACTGCAACGAGGAGTCTCTAGCTCTGGTCCTCCTCAGGGTCGTACTCGGGATCGACGCTCTCTGGCTCCACGTCAGCTGGCAAGTCAGTCTCCTCCACGTACTCTGGCTCAATCCCTGACGTACAGCACCAAAAGAAGGAACTGTATGTCAGGTAAGGTCAACAAGAAAAAGGTTAGACCAAACTACAAGTGCACCAATTACTTAAAAACGTTTTACTGGTTGATTAACATGCTGAGGTTTTAACAACAGAAGTACACGCTACAGGAAAGTAAACACGACAAGTAATGGTCGTAGCGAGTGCTACCGACCACAGGACTAGCCTACAGGTGTCAAGACAAGACAAAACACGGAAAGCCAGACACGACAAGGCAAGACACGAAAAGGGTTCACGCCTGTTCGGTTCGAGGGGGATCAGACCCTCTTGCCGCTTGCACACTCAACCCTACCCCAAAACCCCAAGAATCATGACAGGACAAGGGATCACTTGCTCTAGATTGACAAGTGCCCTATTTCTCTCTGAGCTGTGTATCAATACATGGGATCACCTGCTCTAGCTTGACAGGTGCCCAATTGCCCATCGGGCTGTGAACTAGTACAAGGGATCACTCGCTCTGGCTAGGCGAGTGCCCTATTGCCCAGCGGGCTGTGCAGACGGAACGAGACAAGACACGACAAAACAGGAGGGTTGTACTAGGGTGTCCACAACTCACACACACGCATGTCAATCCTATGATATCAAAATTTGTTGTTGTTGGACTCAGATTTCGTTGTCAAATCTGAGCCATCAGGGCGTCCCGGACGCTATCATTTCACGTCTGGTCCTCATCATTCCAAGATAACTATTCTAGCAAGACTAAGGCTTAAACATGGCCAATAACGCAAGTGGTACACTTGCCTGCGGTGGTGTGGGCGTCGTCTTCTCGGAGTGCTTCGTCCAAATGTCTAATCGGCGGAGGAACGTCTGAAATATCGTGACATGGCGACGGTATCAGTTCACGATATTCAATGATTCCTATTAGGGTTGCATCTAGGTTATCAGGACTAATCTAATTGTTAAAAATCACATTTTTAGTGTATATTAACCTAATCGACGATCTATCCTATGTGTACATGCATAAGGTCCATTCGTCGATTTAACTACGGTTGTACAACGTTTTAAGGATCAACGGAAAAATAAATTTAGTTGATTAATTTTGCTGTTTTTAATTAGGGTTTGATCATTTACTGTGGGGGTTTCTACAAGTTTAGGGGACCAACCTGAAAATGGCAATTGCACGAAGATCCGGCGCCAGATCTGGAAAAGATGGAAGCTTTTCGTCGTCCGGAAGTTCCTAGGCCGCGGGTAGCGCAGCGAGGAACGTTGATCGTTGGTGGTGTCGTCGGCTCCCGTAGATGGTGGTGAAGATCTCGACGTTCCCCGGGGTCGTCGTCGCTAGATTGAGGTTGGATCGCCAAGCGAAGAGGCGGCGGCCGGAGGTTTCAGATCTGAGGGAAAGAGGGTGGCCGGCTGGAAAAACGGAAGGGAAAAGGAGAAGATGAAACAAGGGAAAGAAGTGAGAAAGAAGAAAGATGAAGGAGAAGAATCGTGGAGGAGATGGAGGGCGCAAGGGTGGAGGAGGAAGAGAAAAAGGGAAGAACGTGGGAGGATGGGGGATAGGTTGGGGAAGAGGGTGGCTGGAAACAATGAGGAGAAAAGAAGAATAACCCACGCGTTTAAATAAGAAAACGAAACGGCGGCTAGGTCAAAATTAGGGTTTCTGGGTCATTTAGTCGGTCAGAGAAGGGCGGGCGACCGACTAGTTTGAGAACTAATCGGTCGGTCATATAACTGTGACCGACTAAAAAGCAAACAGTGAACAGTGTTGTTGTAGGATTTATAGAGTTAGTCGGTCTGTGAAGACTCGTCGACCGACTAGTTTGCAACCTAGTCGGTCGGCCAGTGTTCATTGACCGACTAATGGGTCGAAGTGATCGTCAATAATAATAGAAGGATTAGTCAGTTTAAGAAGGAATCCTAACCGACTAGTTCGTCAACTAGTCAGTCGGTTTTCATTCTTTGACTGACTAAAGGTAAACAGTAACCAGTGTGCAAAAAATGATCTCTGTACTAGTCGGTCTGTGAAGAAGTGTTGACCGACTAGTTTGAAAACTAGTCGGTCGGTGGATGAACTTAGACCGACTAAGCATAAACAGTAGCTCAGGGAAAAATGAAAGGGAAAACTAGTCGGTCCATGAAGAGTTGTTGACCGACTAGATTGACATCTAGTCGGTCGGTTCCTCAACGTGAACCGGCTAATGAGCACAGGAAGTCACAAATTGAAACGTGAAGCTTCGGAATGATTCCTATGAGTTCCAAAGGCGAACCTATTCTAATATATGAGCGTCACGAGGCACGCTCAGCTCCAGGCTTGGGCATGAGTTACGGAAAAGAAACGAAAATGAAGAACGAATATATATATATATATATATAATTAAAACATCAGCATACAAAACCAGCCGTTACATCCTACCCACCTTAAGAAAATTCCGCCCTTGGAATTTCTTTCAGAATAGGTGAGGGTAACGCTCTCTCATCTCATTCTCTCTCTCTCCCATGTGGACTCTCCAGGTGATCCGTGACGCCACATCACCTCACCAGGTCGACTACCTTATTCCTCAACTGCTTCTGTCAACAGTCCAAAATCTGCACGGGCTGCTGGTCATACGTCAGGTCCAGATGGACCGTGATCTCCGAGAAATCCACTGTGTGTGACGAATCACTGACGTACCGACGTAACTGAGATACGTGGAAAACGTCGTGAACTCCCACCAAAGATGGTGGCAGAGCAAGGCGGTAGGCCACTGCTCCCACACGCTCCAGCACATCGAAAGGTCCAATGTACCTCGGACATAGCTTCCCCTTCTTCCCGAATCGAATAACTCCGCGGTTCGGAGAAATCTTCAAGAAGACGTGGTCTCCAGGCTAAAACTCCAAGGGTCTCCTCTTGGCATCTGCCCAATGCTTGAATTGATCCTGTGCAACTCAGAACTTCTCCCTGATGTCTCTCACGACATCCACAGCTTCTACTATCATCTCCGGACCCAACGGCTCCCGATCTCCAATGTCATCCCAGCTCAGTGGCGATCGACATTTCCTCCCATATAAGGCAGCAAACGGCGCCATGCCAATGCTCGCCTGGTAGCTGTTGTTATAAGAAAACTCCACCAAATGGAGATGGTCCTCCCAAGATCCCTTCCAATCGAGTGTACAAGCTCGCAGCATGTCCTCTAGTATCTGAATAGTCCTCCCGGACCGGCCATCGGTCTGTGGGTGGTATGCCGTGCTGAAACTCAGACTCGTACCCAAATGCTCCTGGAGACTTCTCCAGAACTGAGATGTGAACCTTGTGTCTCTGTCAGACACGATGCTTACGGGGACTCCGTGTAAGCGTACAATCTCCTGCACCTACACGGCCTACGTCACAACTAACCCAAGAAGGAAAATCGAAATGAAGTAAAAGAAGAAATTTTACCTCTAGATACTTCCTCGCCAAAGCTTCCGTAGACTGGCCCACTCGGAAAGGAATGAAATGCACAGACTTAGTCAACCGATCAACGATCACCCAGACTGCGTCGTTCTGTTTCGGGGTCCGAGGTAAACCAGTCACGAAATCCATCGTAATATATTGCCACTTCCACTCCGGAATAGGAAGCGGTTGCAATAACCCAGTAGTACGATGGTACTCGGCCTTCACCTGTTGGCATATCAAACACTTGGCAATGCTCCGTGCCACACTCCTCTTCATGCCAATCCACCAGTAATTCAGTCGAAGGTCCTTATACATCTTGGTGCCACCAGGATGTATAGAATAAGGCGAGCTATGAGCCTCGCTCAAAAGCTCTTCCCGAACATCACCCGCAGGTACGCAGAGTCTGCTACCGTACCGCAACGAACCATCCTCATGAATCACAAACTCCGTACGCAATCCATCTTCAACCTGCCTCCTGATCCTCTACAACTTCGGATCTCCTGCCTGCACTGCCTTGATCCGATCCACGATCGTGGACTGAATCTGCAAATTCATGAAAGAATGAACCACACCAGGTACGACAACCTCCAAATCCATCTCCTTCAGCCCCTGCTGAATCCTCCAGTCAGCAGTATGCATTATAGCAGTAGGAAGTCTACTCAAGGCATCCGGCACTACGTTCACCTTCCCGGGATGATACTGCAGATATATCTCATAGTCAGCCTTGAGCTCCAACCATCGTCTCTGACGCATGTTGAGCTCCTTCTGCGTGAATATGTACTTCAAACTTTTGTGATCGGTGAAAATCTTCACGCTCTCACTCAGTAAGAAGTGCCTCCAAATCTTCAATGCAAAGATCATCGCTGCCAACTCCAGATCGTGCGTCGGATAATTCTTCTCGTGCGTCCTCAGCTGGCGAGAAGCATACACGACCACGTGGCCATGCTGATGCAGAACGCATCCTAAGCCCTTCCCTGATGCATCACAATATACTTCGAAACCTCCGCTTCGATCCGGTACTGCCAAAACTGGTGCTGAGGTCATCCTCGCCTTCAAGATACTGAAAGCCTCCTCACAAGCATCAGACCACAGAAACTCCACATCCTTCCTTGTCAGCTTCGTCATCAGCTCTGCAATCTTCGAGAAATCCTTGATGAACCGCCGATAATAGCCTGCTAAACCAAGGAAGCTCCTGATGTCTGATGCTGACTGCGGAGTCGGCCAATCTCGAACTGCTCTGACCTTCTCCAGATCCACAGATATGCCATCACCGGACACCACATGTCCCAGAAACGCGACTCTGTCTAGCCAGAACTCGCACTTGCCATACTTGGCATACAACTTATGTCGCCTCAGCGTCTCCAACATTGTCCTCAGATGACAGCTGTGCTCCTCCTCGGACTTCGAATAAATAAGAATCTCGTCGATAAAGATCATGACAAACTGATCCAAGAAATCGTAGAAGATCAAGTTCATAAGGTTCATGAACACAGCTGGAGCATTAGTCACGCCGAAAGGCATCACCACAAACTCATAGTGCCCGTACTTCGTCCGGAAAGCTATCTTCGGAATGTCATCTTTCTTCACCTTCAGCTGATAATATCCGCTCCTCAAATCCAACTTCGAGAAAACTCTCGAACCTCCCAGCTGATCAAAAATGTCATTGATACGTGGCAGCGGATACTTGTTCTTCACGGTGCAGCATTCAATCCTCAATAATCCACGCACATCCTGCGTGACCCATCCTTCTTCTTCACAAGAAACACAGGTGCACCCCATGGTGACACACTAGGGTGGATGAAACCCTTCTGCAACAGCTCATCCAACTGCTTCCGCAGCTCCTCAAGCTCCGCGGGAGCCATCCGATACGGCGCCTTCGATATCGGCTGCGCACCCGGCATCAGGTCGATACCGAACTCCAAAGCCCTGTCAGGTGGCAGACCGGAGATATCCTCCAGAAAGACGTCGTCAAAGTCTCTGACAACCGCTGGTCGGTCGATCTCCATCTCCATCTGCAACGCTGCTACGATCGGCATCTCCGGCTTGGCCCGAAATCTGATGGGCCCAAGCGACTCATCTCTGCTGCGGAACTCAAACTCCGGATGGCCTGGAATCCGGAATATCACTCTCTTGCTGTGACAATCGATCGAAGCGTGGAAATCTCCCAGCCAATCGATGCCAAGGACGACATCGAAATGTGGTAGATCGTGGACGATGAAATCTGCATATAACGCATGTCCACTAACCACTAAGGGAATCGACCGACATCCCAGGTTCACAGTCACCACCCCGTTCCCTGTGGTGATGTCCCAACACTTAGGAAGTGTGTGGGAAGGAATGGAGTGCTTTGTCATAAACCTCCGGGATATGATGCACATGGATGCACCGGAGTCAAACAAAGCCAAAGCAGGGTGAGAGGACACAAGAATGGTGCCTAAGAAAACAAGGGGTCTAAGGTCAACACTACTCTAACAATCAAACAATCAAACAACACTAACAAGACTAGCAATACAATATAGTTATGAAAAGGTACGACTAGGTCAAGACGTTACCTGCAATCACCCCATCCAGCTCCTCAGTTTCCACAGCAGACATAGTATAGGCTAGCCTCGGAGGCTGCACTGCTCGTTGGTACAGCTGCCTCTGTGGCACCAAGGGTGGTCCACAAACAGTAGGTCCTCTCAGAACTGGGGCAGACGCCCTCATCTGCAACAGGGCTGGCGCTCCAACAACAGCAGTGTGGGCTCTCAGGCAATCCTTTGCAGCATGCGAAGCATCTCCACAAAGTAGGCACAGACCCAGCTTCCTCCTACAGTTGGTCTGAACATGTCCGGGCTTGCCGCAGAAATGGCATGGACCCTTGCTCTGCTGCTGCACTGGGGCTCCAGGTCACTTGAATGGCACAGTCTGGACTGGCCTCATCATCGGCCTGGCAGGTGGCCGGTACTGCTCCATAGGGCGCTTTCCTCTGTCCTCTGGAGTGTCAGGCAGGTGCAAAATCGTCTCATGATTCTTCGCAGCATCTAACACTTCCCTCATAGTCGAGAAACTAGCAGAGGACATGGAAGCCTGGACCTTCGGACGAAGTCCCTGATGGAACTGCTCAGCTCGGTTCACCTCCTTCTTCACCATGTGCTGGGCAAAACGGCTCAGCATCTCGAACTCAGCCTCATATTCATCGATCGTCATGTCCCTCTGCTTCAGATCCACGAATCTGCCCATCAGCTCTCTCCTAGCTGCCTTGGTGAAGTACTTCTCTTTGAACATATGGCGAAAAGTCTTCCACTCCACAGGCTTCTGCAGACGCCTCTCCTCAATGCGCCACCAGTTCCGGGCAATCTCAGTCAGCTGCATCTTCGCGATCTCTACCCGAGTCTCATCTAGAATCTTGGCAGCAACCAACTTCTCCTCAGTGCTATGGATCCACTCATCGGAACCCAGAGGTCCTTCTTTCCCCAAGAAAGTCTTTGGTTGAAGCTCGTTGAACTGCTTCACTCCTGGAGCATCTCACGGAGCAGGCGGAGGTGGAGGTGGTGCAACAGGTGGGGCCCAGGCAGCACGGTTGGACTGATGCACCAGCTGATGCTGCAACTCGAGCATCTCTCGCATCACACCAAGGAACTGACGGAACTCTCCGCCCTGGTCTTCCTGAATTCCATCTCCAGCGCTCCCCGATCGGGTAGTACGTCGCCCTGCCATCCTATTGACAGAAAGACGTAGGTTAGACTCGTACAATGTTTGAATATCAAAAGTGAATGTCCTTACTCTTACTGTTCTGTACTTGCAGGAAAATTGGGATGTGGACCTGCGTGGGCCACCACTAAAACCAGTCACGCCCCGCTTCCCAAAACAGCGGAGGCGAAACATGACTAGGCCCGCTTTGGCCTGAGCTACGAAGCCCTGACCTAATAAGCGTCTGTGTGGTACCAAGACGAAGGTACAGGTCCCTGCATGTTAGTACAGAACAATAAAAGTACAAGAAGAAAAGAACATCATATTTTATTCCAACATATTAAGGTACCAAGTCTCAACGCCCGAAGGGCTACAACAGCAGAAAAGTAAATCTAATGGTGCAAGCACCCAACCTAGACAAGAAACAAAAGGTGCTACACACCCAACTAAAAGTAATGAACGTCTCTGGAAACTACAACGAGGAGTCTCTAGCTCTGGTCCTCCTCAGGGTCGTACTCGGGATCGACGCTCTCTGGCTCCACGTCAGCTGGCAAGTCAGTCTCCTCCACGTACTCTGGCTCAATCCCTGACGTACAGCACCAAAAGAAGGAATTGTACGTCAGGTAAGGTCTACAAGAAAAAGGTTAGACCAAACTACAAGTGCACCAATTACTTAACAACGTTTTACTGGTTGATTAACATGCTGAGGTTTTAACAACAGAAGTACACGCTATAGGAAAGTAAACATGACAAGTAATGGTCGTAGCGAGTGCTACCGACCACGGGACTAGCCTACCGGTGTCAAGACAAGACAGAACACGGAAAGCCATACACGACACGACAAGACACGAAAAGGGTTCACGCCTGTTCGGTTCGAGGGGGATCAGACCCTCTTGCCGCTTGCAAGCTCAACCCTACCCCAAAACCCCAAGAATCATGACTGGACAAGGGATCACTTGCTCTAGCTTGACAAGTGCCCTATTGCTCTCTGATCTGTGTATCAATACATGGGATCACCTGCTCTAGCTTGACAGGTGCCCAATTGCCCATCGGGCTGTGAACTAGTACAAGGGATCACTCGCTCTGGCTAGGCGAGTGCCCTATTGCCCAACGGGCTGTGCAGACGGAACGAGAAAAGACACGACAAAACAGGAGGGTTGTACTAGGGTGTCCACAACTCACACACACGCATGTCAATCCTATGATATCAAAAAAATTTGTTGTTGGACTCAGATTTCGTTGTCAAATCTGAGCCATCAGGGCGTCCCGGACGCTATCATTTCACGTCCGGTCCTCATCATTCCAAGATAACTATTCTAGCAAGACTAAGGCTTAAACATGGCCAAGAACGCAAGTGGTACACTTGCCTATGGTGGCGTGGGCGTCGTCTTCTCGGAGTGCTTCGTCCAAACGTCTAATCGGCGGAGGAACGTCTGAAATATCATGACATGGCGACGGTATCAGTTCACGATATTCAATGATTCCTATTAGGGTTGCGTCTAGGTTATCGGGACTAATCTAATTGTTAAAAATCATATTTTTAGTGTATATTAACCTAATCGACGATCTATCATATATGTACATGCATAAGGTTCATTCGTCGATTTAACTACGGTTGTACAACGTTTTAAGGATCAACGGAAAAATAAATTTAGTTGATTAAGTTTGCTGTTTTTAATTAGGGTTTGATCATTTATGGTGGGGGTTTCTACAAGTTTATGGGACCAACCTGAAAATGGCGATTGCACGAAGATTCAGCGCCAGATCTGGAAAAGATGGAAGCTTTGCGTCGTCCGGAAGTTACTAGGCCGCGGGTAGCACAGCGAGGAACGTTGATCGTTGGTGGTGCCGTCGGCTCCCGTAGATGGTGGCGAAGATCTCGACGTTCCCCAGGGTCGTCGTCGCTAGATTGAGGTTGGATCGCAACGCGAAGAGGCGGCGGCCGGAGGTTTCAGATCTGAGGGAAAGAGGGTGGCCGGCTGGAAAAACGGAAGGGAAAAGGAGAAGATGAAACAAGGGAAAGAAGTGAGAAAGAAGAAAGATGAAGGAGAAGAATCGTGGAGGAGATGGAGGGCGCAAGGGTGGAGGAGGAAGAGCAAAGGGAAGAACATGGGAGGATGGGGGATAGGTTGGGGAAGAGGGTGGCTGGAAACAATGAGGAGAAAAGAAGAATAACCCACGCGTTTAAATAAGAAAACGAAACGGCGGCTAGGTCCAAATTAGGGTTTCTGGGTCAATTAGTCGGTCAGAGAAGGGCGGGCGACCGACTAGTTTGAGAACTACTCGGTCGGTCATATAACTGTGACCGACTAAAAAGCAAACAGTGAACAATGTTGTTGTAGGTTTTATAGAGTTAGTCGGTCTGTGAAGACTCGTCGACCGACTAGTTTGCAACCTAGTCGGTCGGCCAGTGTTCATTGACCGACTAATGGGTCGAAGTGATCGTCAATAAGAATAGAAGGATTAGTCGGTTTAAGAAGGAATCCTAACCGACTAGTTCGTCAACTAGTCGGTCGGTTTTCATTCTTTGACCGACTAACGGTAAACAGTAACCTGGGTGCGAAAAATGATCTCTGTACTAGTCGGTCTGCGAAGAAGTGTTGACCAACTAGTTTGAAAACTAGTCGGTCGGTGGATGAACTTAGACCAACTAAGCGTAAACAGTAGCTCAGGGAAAAATGAAAGGGAAAACTAGTCGGTCCATGAAGAGTTGTTGACCGACTAGATTGAGATCTAGTCGGTCGGTTCCTCAACGTGAACTGGCTAATGAGCACAGGAAGTCGCAAATTGAAACGTGAATCTTCGGAATGATTCCTATGAGTTCCAAAGGCGAACCTATTCTAAGATATGAGTGTCACGAGGCACGCTCAGCTCCAGGCTTGGGCATGAGTTACGGAAAAGAAAAGAAAATGAAGAACGAATATATATATATATAATTAAAACATCAGCATACAAAACCAGCCGTTACAATTTAATACAATATATCCTTTGAATACATACCCAGTACCAATTAAGGAATTATTACAAAACAAGTCCACTTTACAATCATGAAAAAACCAGCTATAACCAAGACCCATTAACACGACCACAGATATAATATTCCTTCGAATATCTGGAGCGAAGAGGACATCATGTAGTAAGATAGTGCGGCCGTTGTCCAAGACTAGCTTGCAAGTCCCAACGCCTTTCACTTCAACACGTGTGTTGTTTCCTACATAAATCCACTTTGTTCCTTGGGGTATCCGGTGATACTCCACGAAAGACCGTCTGTCCCTTGCTATGTGGTCGGTGGCACCTGAATCAATTATCCAAAATGGATTAGATTCTACAAGAAATATTGAACTAGAAACACTTATGTAACTAGTATTACAAGTTACCTTGTCACCTTCATCCGTACAAGAACGGGCATAGTGACCTAACTTATTGCACTTGAAGCACTTGATCCTCTTCAAGTCTTTCTTCTTGTGCCATTTCTTGTGTCCACCCTTATGTTTGGGTTTCTTGGTAGACTCAAGTTGCTTATTACGTTCATTACTAAACTTCAAACGATCTTTCCGTTTCTTTCCCCCGTGTGAGGAACTAGCAACCATGTGCACTTCTGCACTTGGTTTGGCAGCCGCAAGCCGCTCTTCCTCTAACTCGAGGTACTTAGAAACATCGCTGAAGGTCTTGATGCTCTCATTATGAGTGAGATGCATCTTCATTTGGTCCCACCCATTTGGTAGGGAACGTATGACTGCTTGGATTTGTTGCTCATCAGTGAGCACATGACCTGCATCCTTTAACTCTGAGATTAGATTCGCCATATGTCGCAAATGTTTCCCCATGGAATGATCTGGACGTTTCTTGTATGAATCAAATCTTATAGTTAAAGGACGAAGTTTGGACACCGATGTGCCACCGAACTTCTCCTCAAGCTTGGACCATATGTCCATGGCTAGGTCATGCTCTCGGAAGATGTGCATTATGTCATCGGCCGTACTGGACAATAACGTAATGCGAGCTATCTTGTTCTTCCGAGACCAAGCATCAAAAGCTTCCTTGTCTCGTCTGTGTTGGGCCGTAGTGCCCAACTCAGGTTCAATCATGACGTTCTTTAGAGTTTCGAGCACTTCTTGCTCCTCTAAAACGTATTGTATCTTGATGGACCATAGTTTGTAATTATCGCCGTTGAGTTTTTCACCTCTGTTTAACTCAGCGACGATGTTCTTTGAAGCGGAAGACATTTTAACTTTAAAATGCTGTAAAAGACATAAAACCGAAGGTTTGATCAAAAATCATTGCATAAAAATTCTTATACATAGATATCACTCCCACTTGGAATATCCCACTTGGAATGATATCATTACATTTGATAAGTTACTTTCGAAAAATATTGAAGATGTTGCTCTAGAATCGGAAAGGTTTCTACGATTCCAATCACCATCTAGAACAACCTTCAATATTTCCCCCTCACTTATCAAACGATAGTACTCTTATAGTACTTCGCAGCGGAAAAGCGTTTTTGAAAACGTATTTTTCAAAAGCAAATGCGATATTTCAACTTAGTACCCTTATGATACTAGTGAAATATACGGCAATCCCTGGCCATTGTCGGGATTGAGCCGTAGCCGTGCCAAGGCCGGATCCCCCCTGAGAAGATTTTTCTGTAAGCCATCGTCTCCGGCTCCTGTATGGATCCAGGCACTTCCCCCCAACAGGAGAATTTTGCCGCAGACGACTACCCTCGGCCCCGTATTGGCTGGCCATGCATGTCCCATTCATGCAAGCCCCCCCCCCAAAAAAAACAGGGTCAACCGGGACTCGGCACTGGCCGAGACCGGGGCCGGCAGTGGCCTGGTGTCGGCCTCGACCAGGGCTGGCAGTGGCCCTAGGCAGGCCTCGGCCTGGCCCCGGCCACTGCCAGGGCCGGCCGTGGGCCGGGCAGAGGCCAGGGCCAGCCAGGGCACCGGCCCTGGCCTCTGCCAGGGCCGGCCAGGCCCCTGGCCTGAGGCCAGGGCACCGGCCCTGGCCTCTGCCAGGGCCGGCCAGGCCGCTGGCCTGGCCCTGCCCTGAGGCCAGGGCGCCGGCCCTGGCCCCCGGCCCCGACCAGGGCCGGCCTGGCCCTGGCCTCTGCCAGGGCCGGCAGGGCCCTGGCCTGGCCCTGGCTCTCGGCCAGGGCCAGCCAGGCCCTGGCCTGGCCGCGGCTAGGGCCCCCTGGCCCTGGCCGAGGCCGGTCTGGCCAGGGCCCCCTGGCCGGGGCCGGCCATGACCCTTTGGCCTTGGCCGGCCATGGCCGGCCACCCCTTTGCATGGAGTTGGCTGCACACCCCCCGCCGGAGGGGTGGCCGTGGAAGTTATTGGCCGCAGCCAACCCCCTCCGCATGGATAGGGGGGATGCATTGCCTCCATAGCCCATATGGCCATGGTGATCATGCACCAAAATTGTCTTCTCCGTTGAGAATAACCACCATCGTCTTCTCCGATGAAGCACCCATTCGTCGAGAAAACGGTTTTGCTTCAATGGCCGTGTGCCAAAAAATGAAGAGAATTCGTTTTCAAGGCCGTAAACTACACGCTCTACATGAAGAGAGTTCACATTCTCAATTGAATGGACACTCAGCATCCATGAGGAGCGCGAGTTTGGCGATATGAACGGTAAGTTCTTCCCGTCACGGAGTGTTCCTGCCATATCTGTAATGACAGAAGACCCTAACGTGAAAATAACAACTATTGCGATTCTCTCCGTCACGATGCGTTCCTACCATATCCATAATGGAAGGAGACTCATTCGTGAAAGAGACAACGCCGCGTTCATCGTTGAGACCGGGGCGACGGTTAGACCGGGGCGAACCCGTATGGCTCTGATACCAATGTAGGATCCTGTCAAAACAACGACATTAGGATCTAATAATAACATAGACTTACGCTTGCGTATGCAGCATCGTAGTCTCTGAACTTCACCCTCGGATTCGCCACAACGGTCGGTACTTCGTCACGGAGGATCGAAGCAACGTTTCATCGCCTAAATCTCTATTTAGAAGAGGATTTTAATGGAAGGGAGAAGAAGAACACAAGTTGCCTTATGCAAACTTATGGCATGGTTAGATTAGTGTAAAAGGCATACCCTTGGGTCCTATTTATAGGCTTTAGGGGTAGTTATTGTAGGAAATAACCACTTATAATCTTATTAGCCTATATTAGCCCTTTTACTTATCCTCTTCTTCATTCACTTATCGAGTGCCTTTATGCACTTATAAAGTGACTTTTTCCACTTATCGATTGGTCATGTCACGCCCCGCTTCCCAAAAACGTGGAGGCGAAGCGTGAGAAGGTCCGCTCAGACTTGAAGCTACAAAGCTGCAAGTCCGATAAGCGTCAATCACTTTAAACTGCAGGTCCTTGCAACGCGAAACGAAACAAAGATAATAATAACGAAAAGAGACAAAAGAAACATCTCAGAATATCCATAATAATAAATCTCAACATCGCAGAAAAGCCACCAGGCTAAAATAAAAGAGTCTAAAAGAGGCCCAGCATGGCCTACGAAAGTACAAGTACGAAACAAGAAATGGTGCAAGCACCGACAACTAACAGCAACCTAAAGCAAAAGCAAGTAAAATCAGTCTCTAAGACTGGTCTCCGGTGTCCTCGAACTCCTCGATGAACGTAGGCTCGGGCTCAGCATCAGCAAACACCTCGTCCTCAGCAACTGTCTCTGGCTCAGGGTCTAACATGTGACACCCAAAAGAGCAAGGGGCACATGTCAGCAAGTCTGGAAGACTTGTGCAAGGAAACTGAAAGTAGGTGAAAGTAAAGCAACCTAGCAGTTCTAGCATGATGCGATGACATGACAGTTAAAGTAATGAGTGCAACAAGTGAAGTAAAGTAAAGTAAAGTACGAGCATGGCATGGCATTCACAAGACAAGTACAAGACAAGGAAAGTAAGCACCTCGTGCACAGAGATTCCGTCTTTTGGCTAGAGTGGCTGCGCGGGCCAACTCCTAAGCTCAAGTGAACGTTTATCCCTACCCCTCCACGTGTGTCGAGCCAATAAAGCGTACTATCCGGCGTGTGCTACGATGCAACAATCAATGCATGGATGACATGGCATGACAAGTAGTAAAGCGTACAAGTAAGAAAAGTAAACGTGACATTTTAGCATGCATGAATGACAAGTTTAAGGGTTGGATCTAGCTTCGTTGTCAAGCTAGATCATTTAGGTGACGGATCTAGTTTCGTTGTCAAACTAGATCAAGTAGGCGTCTAGCCAGCTATCATTTCACTGACTAGTCTCTTTTACGCTAAAAGCAAGGAAGTGGCCTAAAAACATGGCCCTACACAAGAGTTGGCAAGTTTCACTTGCCTGCAACTATCACGTCAAGAAAACACCGTCCAACGAGTCCAAAGTCACGATTCCTACGTGCACAAGTCCACCGGCCTACATCCGTTTTATTAATCTTGATTAGTGAATTCTAAAACATTTAAAATACTTTAAAATACTGATTTTTAGTCTTGCTTAGCATGCAATTGGGTTGGGGGTCCTAGGGGTACAAAACGTTACCTCAACACGACGCGAAAGCTACACCGGCGTCGGGTAGCGACGCCGGGGGTTGGAATAAAAGATCGCGCTCCAAGTCCAGATTCCAATTAGATTCCTTGCTGGAAATTTCAGAGCAATCAACCCGGGTGACGATTCCAGATTCCAAAGCTAGTACGTGCGACGACAGGCTACGACGTGCGACGACGTCGTACGCGACGAATCCTCGAAGAGCAAGCACCAAGGTGGGGCCCACAGTAGTCCTAGGGACCTTTGGGGGACCCACAATACCTCTGGAGAACTTGGGGGGCCCACGGAGGCAAGTGGTGCGACGGATGCAGGGTTGCGACGAGTGGCTCTCGGTCGTACAGCCTCGGTGCGGGGACTTGGCTCGGTCAGACACTAGGAACGGCGCTGTACGACGATTGGGGGCGTGCAGCAGCGCGGGTGCGGGGAGATCCTTTGGTCAGACCGGTCGGGGGCGTCGGTCGTGCGCTTGGGATGCGAGGCTGCGACATTACAAAGCTTGGGCGCTCGGTCACAGCGGCCCGGAGCGAGGGGATCTGTCGGTCGTGCGGGGTGCGGAGCGGGGCGACAAGCGGAGCGCTGTGCGGAGCGGGGCGACAAGCGGAGCGCTGTGCGGAGCGGGGCGACAAGGCGGATGCGGGGGAGCGCTTCGGTCAGGTCGATGGAACGGAGCGGCGCTTGCTGCAGCGGTGCGGAGCGGCTAGGATGCGGGGTTGGCCTTCGGTCGGGGCGGGGAAACGGCGCTGTTTCCTTCGGTCGTGCGGCAGCTGAACGTCGCAACGTTGCGACGAATCGTCGCAACGTCCAATTTCAAGTTTGGAAGAGGCTAGGGCTAATTTCTTGCGAAAATAGGTCTTCCTAGGGGTTGCTTATATAGTATAGATGGGTTGACTTGGTCTAGGGCTAAATCTAATAGGATTAGAAGTTTAAAAAGATTTAAAATTTGAAATTCAATTACTCCAACTCATCCAAGGGTTTGACCTGGTCCAAATGAGCTGGAAATTGGCTCAAAAATTCTTTAAAACGTTTAAAACTCAAATAAATTTTATTTGGCCGAAAATAATTTATAAATTAATTATTAAAAATAATATAAAACTTGTAAAAATTATAAAAGTGGTCAAATAAACTCCAAAAATTATAAAATAAATATCAGGGTGATCGTGATGACGAATGTGAGCTAACTAAGAAGACGGATCTCAAATTCGACGTCAGACGACGAAACTAAAAATAGAAACGTCTCCCGTCAAAAGTGAAAATCGTCACGTCTCATCGAGTAAGTTTAAATTGTGGAAAAACGACTTGAGAAGTGTCGTTCCAAGATAGTGCCACTATTTAATACTCTCAGAGACGTTCGCAACGGCATATCACACAAAAGTATTCAAAATCAAACAAAGTCTAAAATAAACACGTGCACGGCCAAAAGCACGTGCACGAACGAAGTACAACGAAAACGTACCGTTACATCCTCCCCACCTTAGAAATGATTCCGTCCTTGGAATCAACGTCAAGCACTACTCGGGAAAAGGTGCGGGAATCGCTCTCTCATCTCATCTTCACGCTCCCAGGTAGACTCACCGGGGGAACCGTGACGCCACTGCACTCGAACCAAGTCGACGGTCTTATTCCTCAGCTGCTTCTGTCGACGATCCAGAATCTCAACGGGCTGCTGATCATAAGACAGATCTGGACGAACCGTAATCTCCGAGAAATCCACAGCGTGGGAGGGATCACTAACGTATCGGCGTAACTGAGATACGTGAAATACGTCGTGAACTCCCACAAGCGACGGTGGCAACGCCAAACGATAAGCCATAGCTCCAACTCTCTCCAGGACATCGAACGGTCCAATGAACCTCGGACTCAGCTTGCCTCTCTTCCCGAATCGAATAACTCCGCGGTTCGGAGAAATCTTCAGAAAGACATGATCGCCAGGCTGAAACTCCAAAGGCCTCCGTTTAGCATCCGCCCAATGCTTGAAACGGTCCTGCGCAATCCTCAGCTTCTCTCGAATATTCCTCACAACATCCACGGCCTCCATGATCATCTCCGGTCCTAACAGCTCCCGATCTCCAACGTCATCCCAGCTCAGTGGCGATCGAAATTTCTTTCCATATAGCGCGGCGAAAGGCGCCATTCCAATACTCGCCTGGTAGCTGTTATTGTAGGCAAACTCAACGTGATGGAGATGATCCTCCCAAGATCCCTTAAAGTCCAGCATGCAAGCTCGCAACATATCCTCCAAAATCTGAATCGTCCTCTTGGACTGGCCATCCGTCTGCGGGTGGTACGCCGTGCTGAAACTCAGACTCGTACCCAAGCTCTTCTGCAGACTCTGCCAAAACTGAGATGTGAATCTCGTGTCTCTGTCTGACACGATACTCACGGGGACTCCGTGAAGTCGTACGATCTCCTGCACAATTCACGTTACATCACTATCTAAACTAGAATAAGGAAATAGAAACGGAGAGTAAACGGATTTACCTCCATGTATCTCCTCGCTAGCGTCTCAGTAGTCTGTCCTACTCGGAAGGGAATAAAGTGCGCGGATTTGGTCAATCGGTCTACGATCACCCAAATCGCATCGTTCTGCTTCGGACTCCGAGGTAGTCCAGTCACAAAATCCATGGTGATGTGCTGCCACTTCCACTCCGGAATCGAAAGCGGTTGTAGCAACCCTGCCGTATGCTGATGCTCCGCCTTTACTTGTTGGCAAACCAAACACTTGGCTACACTCCGAGCCACACTTCTCTTCATACCATGCCACCAAAAGTTCAGACGAAGATCCTTGTACATCTTGGTCCCACCAGGATGCACAGAATACGGCGAACTGTGTGCCTCCACCAATAATTCCTCTCTGATATCTCCAGCTGGCACACACAACCTGGCTCCAAATCTCAACGAACCATCCTCGTGAATCAAGAAGTCAGTCCGCAGACCGGCTTCCACCTGCTCCCGAATCTTCACCAGCTTAGCATCTCCAGCCTGTCCAGCCTTGATCCTATCCACGATCATCGATTGTATCTGCATGCTCATCATCGAAGAAGTCTCTCCAGGAAGAATAATCTCGATACCGGTCTCGCAAAAGTCCTGCTGCAATCTCCACTGCGACGTCAACATCATCACCGCTGGAAGTCTGCTCAGCGCATCCGGGACCACATTCACCTTGCCAGGGTGATACTGCAAGTCAATCTCATAGTCTGCCATGAGCTCCAACCATCGACGCTGTCGCATGTTGAGCTCCTTCTGCGTAAAGATATACTTCAAGCTTTTGTGATCGGTGAAGATCTTCACCTTCTCACTCAGCAGGAAGTGCCTCCAAATCTTCAGCGCAAACACGACAGCAGCCAACTCCAAATCATGTGTCGGGTAATTCTTCTCGTGAGCCTTAAGCTGACGAGAAGCATACGCAACCACATGCCCATGCTGATGCAGCACACATCCTAAACCTTTTCCAGAAGCATCACAAAAGATCTCGAATCCTCCACTCCGGTCAGGCACAGCAAGTACAAGGGCAGTCGTCAATCTCTCCTTCAGGATACCAAAAGCCTTCTCGCAATCTTCAGACCAAACATAAGGCACATCCTTTCGCGTCAGTCTGGTCATCGGCTCAGCAATCCGAGAAAAGTCCTTAATGAAACGTCGGTAATAGCCTGCAAGTCCAAGGAAACTCCGAATCTCTGACGCCGACTGCGGAACCGGCCACTCTCTGATAGCCACAATCTTCTCGGGATCCACAGAAATTCCATCACCAGACACCACATGCCCGAGAAAGGCAACTCTATCCAGCCAGAACTCGCACTTGGAATACTTAGCATACAAACGATGCTTCCTCAAAATTTCCAATACTGTCCTCAAGTGCGAGGCATGCTCTTCCTCTGACTTTGAGTAGATCAGAATATCGTCAATGAAGATGACGACGAACTTGTCTAAAAAGTCGTAGAAGACCAAATTCATCAGGTTCATAAAGACTGCGGGTGCATTGGTTACGCCGAAGGGCATAACCACGAACTCGTAGTGACCATACTTCGTCCTGAAGGCTGTCTTCGGGATGTCGTCCTTCTTCACCTTAAGCTGATGATAGCCACTTCTCAAATCCATTTTAGAGAACACCCTCGATCCTCCGAGCTGATCAAAGATGTCATCTATCCGTGGCAAGGGATAGTTATTCTTGATAGTCACAGCATTCAGCTCCCGGTAATCCACGCACATGCGACGCGAGCCATCCTTCTTCTTCACCAGCAACACCGGTGCCCCCCACGGAGACACACTGGGATTGATGTATCCTTTCTGCAAAAGCTCGTCCAGCTGCCTACGCAACTCCTCCAACTCTGCTGGAGCCATCCGATACGGCGCCTTCGAAATAGGCTGCGCTCCCGGCATAAGATCGATCGAAAACTCGAGAGCTCGATCGGGTGGCAACCCAGACATCTCCTCGGGGAAGACGTCGTCGAATTCACGTACCACAGCTGGTCTATCCTGCTCCATCTGCATAGCAACAAGCTCCACCGGCTTGGCCCGAAACCTGACAGGGCCAAGCGAACTGCTACCTCGACTGAACTCAAACACCGGATGTTCAGGGATCTCGAACACCACCTTCTTCCTCCGAAAATCGATCGTAGCATAGAAGCTCGCAAGCCAATCCATCCCGAGCACGGCATCGTAGTTGATGATATCGTGGACAATAAAGTCAGCGTAAAGCTCATGTCCACAGACCACCAAAGGGCAAGAAGTGCACCCACGATGCACCGAGATCACGCCATTTCCCGTAACGATGTTCCAACTCTTGGGGAGAGAGGAAGTCGTCAAGGAATGCTTCTCGACGAAGCTCCGCGAGATAATGCACATCGATGCACCTGAGTCAAAGAGGACTCGTGCAGGAAATGTGCACACCAAAATCACACCTAACAAATAATCTAACAATCAAGCCCTATTCTAACAAACAATCATGTGCAATCAATTCAAACATAAACTAAAATCAAATCTGTCTAAGGAAGGAAACAACTAGTTTGAGGGTTACCTGCGATAACCTCATCCGTAGCCTCGTTCTCCACTGCCGTCATCAGGTAAGCCTGCCTCCTCGGCTGCACAGCCTGCTGAAAAGCCTGCCTCTGAGGAGCGAGAGGTGCTCCACGACCTGCAGGTACAAGTGCTCTCTGCTGCAACGGCTGTGCGGCAACGGGATCCTTCCAAGGTAGCTTAGATCTCGGGCAATCCTTCATAGCATGAGTAGGGTCTCCACAAACCAGGCACTGTCCCAACATCTTCCTACACTGATCCTTGAAATGCCCGGTCTTGCCACAGAAATGGCAAGTCTTCACAATAGGCCCACCTGGCCTCTTGAACTGCACCGGCTGGGTAGGCCTAGTCCCAGGCCTAGACTGCTCCATCGGCCTCTTCCCAGCTCCAGAAATCTGTCCTCTCTTCATCTTCGCAATCTTCTCCTATCTCCGAGCAGCTACCAGCAACTTCTGATAAGACTCCACGTCCGACGTAGACACCAGACTCTGCAAGTCTAGAGAAAGACCCTGCAGAAACTTCTGAGCCTTCTCCTCAGCATCCTCTACCATCTTTGGCGCGAAGCGACTCAATCTAGTAAACTCCTGGTGGTACTGGTCCACCGTCAGACTCCCCTGCTTCAGCTCAATGAAGCGCTGCAACATCTCCCTCCTAGCAGCCTTCGGAAAGTACTCCTCATCGAATCTAGACTTGAAAGTAGCCCAAGGTATAGGGCTCACCAACAACTCCTCCTCTGCATCCCACCAGTTTCGGGCATTATCCTTCAGCTGCCTCTTCGCCAGATCAACCCATCCAGCCGGGTTGACCTTCGACATCTTCAGATTATCCTCAGTGTTTCTGATCCACTCCTCTGCAGCCATCGGTCCCTCAGATCCATCAAAGTACGTCGGGCCCAGCTCCCGAAACTGCTTCGCTCCTGGCTCATGGAGAGGAGCACTCTGAGTGTTCTGGAGCATGCCCTGATGTACCTGCATCATCTGATGCATCATCCTCATGATCTCAGCATTGGTGGGCTCTCTATCCGGCTCCTCAACACGATTGGGCCCACTGCTAGATCGGGTCTGTCGTCGTCCAGCCATCTAATGACATAGAAAACGAACAAACAAATTAGACTCATAGCTTAATGACTTGGATGTTGTAATTTATTTAATGGATATTCCGTTTATTATCGTTGTTCCGTTAGTTCGCAATCGCAAGAAGAGGACCTGCATGGGCCACCAACAAAACCTGTCACGCCCCGCTTCCCAAAAACGTGGAGGCGAAGCGTGAGAAGGTCCGCTCAGACTTGAAGCTACAAAGCTGCAAGTCCGATAAGCGTCAATCACTTTAAACTGCAGGTCCTTGCAACGCGAAACGAAACAAAGATAATAATAACGAAAAGAGACAAAAGAAACATCTCAGAATATCCATAATAATAAATCTCAACATCGCAGAAAAGCCACCAGGCTAAAATAAAAGAGTCTAAAAGAGGCCCAGCATGGCCTACGAAAGTACAAGTACGAAACAAGAAATGGTGCAAGCACCGACAACTAACAGCAACCTAAAGCAAAAGCAAGTAAAATCAGTCTCTAAGACTGGTCTCCGGTGTCCTCGAACTCCTCGATGAACGTAGGCTCGGGCTCAGCGTCAGCAAACACCTCGTCCTCAGCAACTGTCTCTGGCTCAGGGTCTAACATGTGACACCCAAAAGAGCAAGGGGCACATGTCAGCAAGTCTGGAAGACTTGTGCAAGGAAACTGAAAGTTGGTGAAAGTAAAGCAACCTAGCAGTTCTAGCATGATGCGATGACATGACAGTTAAAGTAATGAGTGCAACAAGTGAAGTAAAGTAAAGTAAAGTAAAGTACGAGCATGGCATGGCATTCACAAGACAAGTACAAGACAAGGAAAGTAAGCACCTCGTGCACAGAGATTCCGTCTTTTGGCTAGAGTGGTTGCGCAGGCCAACTCCTAAGCTCAAGTGAACGTTTATCCCTACCCCTCCACGTGTGTCGAGCCAGGGCCTTACCCCCGAACTTGGAATGCTCGCTTCTGGACCACGAGCCAGGAAGTGTGTAAACAAGTATGGCGTAGGGGTGCACCTAGCCGGACAAGTAGTACGAGGACAAGTATTGTAGCGTGTGCTACGATGCAACAATCAATGCATGGATGACATGGCATGACAAGTAGTAAAGCGTACAAGTAAGAAAAGTAAACGTGACAGTTTAGCATGCATGAATGACAAATTTAAGGGTTGGATCTAGCTTCGTTGTCAAGCTAGATCATTTAGGTGACGGATCTAGTTTCGTTGTCAAACTAGATCAAGTAGGCGTCTAGCCAGCTATCATTTCACTGACTAGTCTCTTTTACGCTAAAAGCAAGGAAGTGGCCTAAAAACATGGCCCTACACAAGAGTTGGCAAGTTTCACTTGCCTGCAACTATCACGTCAAGAAAACACCGTCCAACGAGTCCAAAGTCACGATTCCTACGTGCACAAGTCCACCGGCCTACATCCGTTTAATTAATCTTGATTAGTGAATTCTAAAACATTTAAAATACTTTAAAATACTGATTTTTAGTCTTGCTTAGCATGCAATTGGGTTGGGGGTCCTAGGGGTGCAAAACGTTACCTCAACACGACGCGAAAGCTACACCGGCGTCGGGTAGCGACGTCGGGGGTTGGAATAAAAGATCGCGCTCCAAGTCCAGATTCCAATTAGATTCCTCGCTGGAAATTTCAGAGCAATCAACCCGGGTGACGATTCCAGATTCCAAAGCTAGTACGTGCGACGACGGGCTACGACGTGCGACGACGTCGTACGCGACGAATCCTCGAAGAGCAAGCACCAAGGTGGGGCCCACAGTAGTCCTAGGGACCTTTGGGGGACCCACAATACCTCTAGAGAACTTGGGGGGCCCACGGAGGCAAGTGGTGCGACGGATGCGGGGTTGCGACGAGTGGCTCTCGGTCGTACAGCCTCGGTGCGGGGACTTGGCTCGGTCAGACACTATGAACGGCGCTGTGCGACGATTGGGGGCGTGCAGCAGCGCGGGTGCGGGGAGATCCTTCGGTCAGACCGGTCGGGGGCGTCGGTCGTGCGCTTGGGATGCGAGGCTGCGACGTTGCAAAGCTTGGGCGCTCGGTCACAGCGGCCCGGAGCAAGGGGATCTGTCGGTCGTGCGGGGTGCGGAGCGGGGCGACAAGCGGAGCGCTGTGCGGAGCGGGTCGACAAGGCGGATGCGGGGGAGCGCTTCGGTCAGGTCGATGGAACGGAGCGACGCTTGCTGCAGCGGTGCGGAGCGGCTAGGATGCGGGGTTGGCCTTCGGTCGGGGCGGGGAAACGACGCTGTTTCCTTCGGTCGTGCGGCAGCTGAACGTCGCAACGTTGCGACGAATCGTCGCAACGTCCAATTTCAAGTTTGGAAGAGGCTAGGGCTAATTTCTTGCGAAAATAGGTCTTCCTAGGGGTTGCTTATATAGTATAGATGGGTTGACTTGGTCTAGGGCTAAATCTAATAGGATTAGAAGTTTAAAAAGATTTAAAATTTGAAATTCAATTACTCCAACTCATCCAAGGGTTTGACCTGGTCCAAATGAGCTGGAAATTGGCTCAAAAATTCTTTAAAACGTTTAAAACTCAAATAAATTTTATTTGGCCGAAAATAATATATAAATTAATTATTAAAAATAATATAAAACTTGTAAAAATTATAAAAGTGGTCAAATAAACTCCAAAAATTATAAAATAAATATCGGGGTGATCGTGATGACGAATGTGAGCTAACTAAGAAGACGGATCTCAAATTCAACGTCGAACGACGAAACGAAAAATAGAAACGTCTCCCGTAAAAAGTGAAAATCGTCACGTCTCATCGAGTAAGTTTAATTGTGGAAAAACGACTTGAGAAGTGTCGTTCCAAGATAGTGCCACTATTTAATACTCTCAGAGACGTTCGCAACGGCATATCACACAAAAGTATTCAAAATCAAACAAAGTCTAAAATAAACACGTGCACGGCCAAAAGCATGTGCACGAACGAAGTACAACGAAAACGTACTGTTACAGGTCCTTTTCACACGAGAAAAGGTTCCCTTCGCGCACGCTTTCGTGCATGCGACATCTGAGGTCCGTATACCCTCATACATCCCCTCATGGGTGTATTCATGTCGTCCATATCCAACATAGGCTAGATGTAACGACTGGTTTTCTATATTAGTGTTATCGATATAATATATATGTCTTGGTGGATTTTCTCCTTACGTGTGATTTCCGTCTCCGTAGCTTTCGCTTTCATTCGTTTCATTGTGATTTTCTAGCTTCTTCCTTAGATCGTTGAGCCTAGAGTAAGTCACACATGACGAGCTTCATATCGCTCATATCTTAGAGTTAGTTTGAGCTTAGGAGCCATAGGAATCCTTCCTGGAGCTTCGCGCTCCATATCAAGACTTTTCGTGCACGTTAGTTGGTTCAAGAAGGGGAACCAACCGACTAGATTCCAATCTAGTCGGTCAGGAACTCTTCTGGAACCGACTAGTTCATTAAATCAATTATTCAGGAGTTACTGTTTACTCTTAGTCGGTCCATGAACACTCACCGACCGACTAGGTCTCAAACTAGTCGGTCAACGAGCCTTCACCGACCGACTAATTCACTTCCCAGATTTCTTCCTTCTTTCGCTGTTTGATTTTAGTCGGTCACATTTGAACGACCGACCGACTAGTTCCCAAACTAGTCGATCAGCCACCCTTCGTTGACCGACTAAATCACCCAGAAACCCTAGGTTTGCCCTAGCCGCCGCAGTTTTCCTATAAATAGCTCCCGAACGTTTTCTTTCTTTCTTTCACTTCCCTTGGCCATTCTCCTTCCCCTTTTGATCTCTGATCTTCCCCAACCTTCCTCAACCCTTCCTCCTTCCTCAAAGAGCCCCTCTCGCCCTCATTAGCACCGACCACCTCCCCATATGCCGTCGGCAAACCCCAAAAACCCCCAAATCCCACTTCTCCAGATTTCCTCGCCGTTTCCAGATCTGAGCCATAGTTCTCCGGATCGTTCTTCCATCGTCGTGCTTGCTCGGCATCGATCTTCTGCTTCTATACGGTAGTGTTCGATCCTTTAATATTCTCATAACCCTCATTGTGATTTTATTTAAACCCTAATAAAATGGATATTAGACGTCGTAGGATTCGATTATAAAACTGGTTTGGATATTGTTCTGATGGTGTTTTGCCATGGCAGCGATCCCATCCCCGTAGGTTACCATTTTGTGACGTGCCTCGTTGATCGTCATCCTTGGTGCCAGGCAAGTGAAACTTGCCACTTAGGGTTTTAGGCCATGTCCTTAGGCCATTTACTTGTTTTAGCGTAAAAAGAGACTAGGCAGTGAAAGGATAGCTGCCTAGACGCCCTTTGATCTAGCTTGACAACAAAGCTAGATCTGTCACCTTCATCACGCTTGCATGTCATGTTTAATTTCAATTAACGGTACGCGAATATTTGTTCATGTCATTGCATACTTGATTGTTCATCATGTTTGTGTAGCACACGCTACTTTAAAATGTAAGCTGAGGCGAGTAGGATCTTGACTCCTACATCGTGACTTGAGGCTAGGTGCACCCCTATGCCAAATACACTTCTTGGCTCGTGATCCAGAAGCGAGCACAGTGTGTTGCTAATCCCAACGCTCGATACACGTGGAGGGGTAGGGTTAAACGGTCGCTTGAGCGTAAGAGTTGGCCCGATCAGCCACTCTAGCCAAAAGACGGAAACTCTGAGCACGAAGTGATAATCGTGATAAGTGATAATCGTGATAAGTGATTCGTGAATTAGTGACTTGGTAGCTTTTGCTACATCGTGCATGCTTGTCTCTTCCTTTAAACTGTTGCATCATATTTAACTGCCATGTCATTGCATTTTACTATAACTGCTAGGTTGTTAGTTTACTTTCCCTTCAGTTTCCTTGCCCAAGTCTCTTGTAGACTTGCTGACATGTGCCCCTTGCTCTTTTGGGTGACACATGTTAGCTCCCGAGCTAGAGGCCGTTACGGAGGACGTAGTGTTTGCTGGCGCTGAGCCAATGGTTGCCGAGGAGGAGTTTGTGGTCATTGGTGACCAGTCTTAGAGACCGCTTGTGTTCTCTTCCTTTGTTTAGGCTTACTGTTAGTTGTCGGTGTGTGGCACCTTTGCTTGTATGTTGTACTTTGTTGGCCATGTATGGGCCTTAGATTTTCCTTTTGAGCCTGGTGGCTTTTCTGTGATATTGTAATTTATTTTATGGATATTCTGAGATTTAATAAATTGCTTATTGTCTCATTTCATTATTATTATCGTTATTTCGTATTGCGTTGCAAGGACCTGCCAATTGAATTTTATACGCTTATCAGACTGCAGCTTCACAGCTCCACGTCTGAGCGGACCTCCTCACGTCTCGCCTTCCATTTTAGGGAAGCGGGGCGTGACACTAAGGGAGGTGGGGGCTCGGGATGGGGCTGAGGGAGATGGATTGAAATGGGGTTACCTCAGATCTAAAATTCAGATCTGATTACAGATATTCTCTCCCTCAATTTCAGATGTTTGATTTTTTGCTTTGGGTTTGATTTGATTTGGGTTTGATTTGATTTTTGGTGTGGATTTTATTTTTGGTGTGGATTTCTTTCATTGGGGAGCTGGGAGATGGATGACAGTGGTGGAGGATGAGAAGGTGCCGACGAGGAGGAGGAGGTTGGTTTGTTATGAAGTTGCAGATTGGACGAAAATGATGCTAATACTACTGATGTTGTTCCCTTAATAGAACAGAGGGGAACATGTAATAATTTTGAGATCCAAAGATTTCGGATCTCATATACCAAAGGGAGGCATTGAAGAGTGTGGGGAGATGTTTAATGGGGTGTTGGATCTCATCGAAATATTTCGGTGGGATGTAATGGGTAGGGTTAGGAATTTAATTAGGGTAGGTGGGTATGGTTGGGTTAAGAGTAATTAGTTTGGGATAAAAGTAACTAATTACGATATGGTAAAAAATTTTAAAAGCAGAGGCGCACTGGCGTTGACGCGCAGAAACACATACGGTCTAAAAAACACTCGGACGATTGAAATAAAATACATGCACACAGGAAAAATAAACACGACTAAAATACAAGCCGTTACATTCTACACACCTTAAGAATAATTCCTCCATCGGAATTCTTATCAATTAAGGAGCATGGAACAAATATGGATAACGCTCTTGCATTTCATCCTACCACTCCCAGGTGGATTCTCCTGGAAAGTCATGACGCCACATCACTCTCATGAGCTCGACGACCTTGTTACTGAGCGCCTTCTGACGTTAGTCTAAGATCTGCACCGGCTGTTGCTCATATGTCAGGTTTGGTCGAACCGTAATTTTCGAGTAATCGACAGCATGAGAAGGGTCACTGATGTAACAATGCAGCTAAGACACATGAAAAACATCATGTACTCCCTCTAATGAAGGCGACAGTGCTAAATGATAAGCTACCTCTCCAACTCGCTCTAGCACGGCGAAAGGCCCAACGAATCTTGGACTAAGCTTGCCTCGCCTTCCAAAACGAATCACTCCTCTCTTTGGGATTGTTGGATATGGAAGACGTTTGTACACCCTTGTGGGGGATGTACGATGGAATACGGACCTCGAACGTCGCGCACACGAAGTCGTGTGCAAAGGGAATCTGTTCCCTTGCGGAGAGGATCTCTGGATGAGTGGGAAAGTCGCATTATATATGCATAAGTGCATGCGACATATGGCTAATAAAGGGGGAATATCTTAAGCTTATGTTGTACCTTGCATATGGTACAACTTAAGCTTATAATGTGCCATGTATCATGGTACACCTTAATTAAGTTGTTCCAAAGGAACAACTTACCCTAAAATAACTACCTTGGGGGCTATAAATAAGACCCAAGGGTAGCCATTTTCCTTACACTTTTTGCATGGTTTTCATGCATGCAACTTCATCCTAGCGAAGCTCTGCAGAAATATTTCCTCTCCCTCCATCCAAGTTCTTAATCTAAAATAGAGATTTAGATTGTGGATTAGTAGCCTTACTCCGTTCGTGAGAAGACTCGATCCGTCGTGGCGAATCCGAAGGCAAAGTTCCGAGACTACCGTACCGCATACGCTAGCGTAAGTCTCAACTTTATTTTATCGATCCTAACTCTGTTTTGGACAGGATCCTACATTGGTATCAGAGCCATATGGGTTCGCCCCGGTCAATCCACCGCCCCGTCGAAACTACGAACGAGTCGTTGTCTTTTTCACGAATGGGTCTCCTACTATTACGGATATAGTAGGAACGCTTCGTGACGGAGAGAACGCAGCGGTTGTTCTTTTCACGTTAGGGTCTCCTATCATTACGGATATGGTAGGAACTCTCCGTGACTGGAAGAACCGACCGTTCACGTAGTACGTTATTCATTTTTGGCACACGGCCATTAAGAAATAACTAATTTCTTCGACGAACGGGTGCTTCATCAAGGAAGATGATGGAAGTTATTTCCATCGGGTAAGAGGAAAATTTGGTGCATGTGCACCATGGCCAAATGGGCTATGAAGGCCATGCACCCCCTCTCCCCATGCGGAGGGGGTTGGCTACGGCCAATAACCACCGGCGACCACCCCATCAAGGGGGAGGAGAAAGTGCGGCAACCCCATTCAAAGGGGGTGGCCGGCCATGGCCAAAGGGGCCATGGCCGGCCAACGCCGAATGGCCTTGGCCATGGCCGGCCATGGCCAAGCCATGACCGGCCATGGCCAGGCCGGCAGTGGCCGGCCAAGGCCAGGCCGGCAGTGGCCGGCCTTGGCCAAGGGCCTGCCGGCCAGGCCGGCCCTGGCAGTAGCCAGGGCCGGCCCTGGCCGGCCTGCCGGCCCTGGCAGTGGCCAGGGCCGGCGCCCTGGCCTCAGGCCAGGGCCTGGCCGAGGCCAGGGCAGGAGCCCTGGCCCCGGCCAGCGGCCAGGCCGCCCTGGCAAGAGGCCAGTGCAGCGCCCTGGCCTCAGGCCAGGGCCTGGCCGAGGCCAGGGCAGGAGCCCTGGCCCCGGCCAGTGGCCTGGCCGGCCGGCCCTGGCAGAGGCCAGGGCCTGGCCGGCCCTGGCCGAGGGGGCCAGGCCCCCTGGCCGGCCAGGGCCGAGGCCCTGGCCGGCCTTTGGCCAAGCCCCGGTCAGGGCAGAGGCCCTGACCGGGAAGAAGTTGATTTCGAAAATTGGTCGACCAATTTTGTGTTTTTGGTCGACCAATCCGACAGATGGTCTGGGTCGATTGCAAACTTGCCAAATGACCCATACGGGGTAACAAATGGCCTTGGTCAAACTCGAATGTGTCGATTAGTCCATACGGGGCTAACCACAGTGCCGACTAGTTCATACGGAACTAATGTTTTAATGAAGTTTTTCATTGGGCTCTACTCCTTGAAGATTAGCCATAGTGCTCTACTTCATGCGAGATTAGCCAAGTCATTGTGCTCTACTCTACGGAGATTAGCCAATGTACTTATGTAATTGTGCTCTACTCCTTGAAGATTAGCCTTAATGCTCTACTTCATGCGAGATTAGCCATGTCATTGTGCTCTACTCCACGGAGATTAGCCAATGAACTTATGACGTTGTGCTCTACTTTACGGAGATTAGCCAATGTATTTTAAATTCGTTTTGAAAAATACGTTTTTCAAAAACGCTTTTCCACTGCAAAGTACTATAAGAGTACTAACATTTGATAAAGTGAGGGAGAAATATTGAAAGTTACTCTAGATGGTGATTGGAAACATAGTGACCTTTCCGATTCTAGAGTAACATCTTCAATATTTTTCGAAAGTAACTTATCAAATACTCGTTTTCCGCTGCTAGTACTATAAGAGTACTATTGTTTGATAAGTGATGGGGGAATATTGAAAGTTGTTCTAGATGGTGATTGGAATCATAGAGACCTTTTCGATTCTAGAACAACATCTTCAATATTTTTCGAAAGTAACTTATCAAATATAATATAATTTCAAGTGGGATTTGAATTTTTAGAACTATCCAAATGGGATACTCTATTATCATTTCAAGTGGGAGTTATATTTTAAGAATTTTTTATGCAATTTTTTTTTGATCGAACCTTCGGTTTTGTGTCTTTTGCAGCATTTTAAAAGTAAAATGTCTTCCGCTTCAAAGAATATCGTCGCTGAGTTAAACAAAGGTGAAAAACTCAACGGCGATAATTACAAACTTTGGTCCATTAAGATACAATACGTTTTAGAGGAGCAAGAAGTGCTCGAAACTCTAAAGAACGTAATGATTGAACCCGAGTTGGGCACTACGGCCCAACACCGAAGAGACAAGGAAGCTTTTGATGCTTGGTCTCGGAAGAATAAGATAGCGCGCATTACGTTATTAAGCAGTATGGCTGATGACATAATGCGCATCTTCCGGGAACATGACCTAGCCATGGACATATGGTCCAAGCTTGAGGAGAAGTTCGGTGGCACATCGGTGTCCAAACTTCGCGCCTTAACTATAAGGTTCGATACATATAAGAAATGTCCAGATCATTCCAAAGGGAAACATCTGCGACATATGGCGAACCTTATCTCGGAGTTAAAGGACGCAGGTCATGTGCTCACAGATGAGCAACAAATCCAAGCAGTCATACGTTCCCTACCAAATGGGTGGGATCAGATGAAGATGCATCTCACTCATAATGAGAGCATAAAGACCTTCAACGATGTTTCCAAGCACCTCGAATTAGAGGAAGAGCGGCTTGCGGCTGCCAAGCCAAGTGCAGAAGTGCACATGGTTGCTAGTTCCTCACACGGGGGAAAGAAACGTAAAGATCGTTCGAAGTCTTCTAATGAACGTAATAAGCAACCTGAGTCTACCAAGGAACCCAAACATAAGGGTGGGCACAAGAAATGGCACAAGAAGAAAGACTTGAAAAGGATCAAGTGCTTCAAGTGTAACAAGCTCGGTCACTATGCTCGTTCGTGTACGAGTGGAAGTGACGAGGTAACTTGTAATACTAGTTACATATGTGTTTCTAGTTCACTATTTCTTGTGGAATCTAATCCATTTTGGGATAATTGATTCAGGTGCCACCGACCACATAGCAAAGGACAGACGGTCCTTCGTGGAGTATCACCGGATACTCAAGGAATGAAGTGGATCAATGTAGGAAACAACACACGTGTTGAAGTGAAAGGCGTTGGGACTCGCAAGCTTGTCTTGGACAATGGCCGCACTATCCTACTTCATGATGTTCTCTTCATTCCATATATTCAAAGGAATATTAAAATTGTGGTCAATTTATTGGGTCTTGGTTAATGGTTGGTTCCTTCATGTTTGTAATATGGACCTATTTTTGTAATAATTCCTTTATTGGTACTGGGTTTGTATTTCAAAGGATTTATTGTAATAAGTACAATGTATTTCCTCATGTAATGAAAATTTCCTTGTGACAAATTTTTTGACTAATGAGTCTAATATAATTTGTTGGCACACAAGGCTTGGTCATATTGGACAAATGCGTATAGATAGACTTGCCAAACGTGGCCTTCTATCCAATGTTTCAAAGGTTGAAATGTCGACCTGCGAACATTGCCTTGTGAGGAAATCTTGTCGCAAGCCGTTTGGAACCGGCACAAGGGCCGAGGTTCCAATACAGCTTATCCATTCGGACATATGTGGTCCGATGAATGTCAAGACAAGACGCGGGAAGTCCTATTTCATCACTTTTATTGATGATTTCACCCGATTCGGTCATATCTATTTGATATCCCACAAAATTGAAAGCACTAAACCTGCTTTAAAAACTATATGAGTTTAGTGGAGAATCAATTAGATCGTAAGATTAAGGTCGTGCGAACCGATAGGGGCGGTGAATATCAATCAACAAGTTTAAAAGAACTTTGTGATGAAAAAGGCATAGTACATCAGGTAACTATGCCTTATACTCCTCAACAAATTGGTGTTGCAGGTATAGGACTTTAATGAAAAATGGTCCGTTCAATGATGGCGCAAGCTAACTTGCCAATCACTTTTTGGGGTGATGCATTATTGACAACCAATTTCATTTTAAACCGCGTACCCTCGAAATCAGTTAGCTCCACTCCTTATGAGTTGTGGAACCAAAGGTCTCCTGACTTAAACATTTTTACCTTGAGTTTGTGCATTCAACGCACATATTTCCTCCCATAAGTATGGCAAACTTGGGCCAAGGAGAAGGAAATGTATCTTTAAACGATACGCATAAAACTCCAAAGGTTATGTTTTTGTTAGTCAGGAAGACAATGGTGTGCTAATTGAGTTTGAGTCGAGGGATGTCACTTTCTTGGAAAACGAGTTTCCAAGACAGGGCGAGATAAGTCAGGACTTATCTCTATTTTGAGATTTATGATCAAAAAGGATTACCTCATTCGAGTGGGAGAAATTCTTGGTGAAAACGAAAATTCTTTTTAACCTTCACCAATGGATTATACGAATGACGATTATCCTATTCCATACGGGAATAATGATCCAAGTGGGAGAAATTCTAACAATATTTCAAGTGGGAGTGATATTAGAATTGATCTAAATTCGAGTCAACAAGGACTTGAAGAATCTCAAATATGCCGAATCATGCCCTGCAAATGACAAATGGATGGAAGCGATGAAGGAGGAATTGAAATCCATGAAAGTTAACCAAGTCTGGGACTTAGTTAACTCACCCAGAGGACATAGAGCAATTGGGAACAAATGGGTTCTCGAGATCAAGCATAAGGCTGATGGCTCTATAGATAGATATAAAGCTCGCCTTGTCGCGAAAGGTTTTACGCAACAGGAAGGGATAGACTACGAAGAAAACTTCTCACCTGTTGTGCGTTTTACCTTGATTCGCATGATTCTGGCAATGGTAGCTTGCTTATACCTCAAATTACATCAGATGGATGTAAAGACTGCCTTTCTCAATGGAGAATTGGACGAGGAGATCTATATGGAACAACCAACAGGGTTTGTAAAAGAAGGAAACGAACATAAGGTTTGTAAACTTCGTAAGTCCATATATGGTCTTAAATAATCCTCGAGGCAATGGTATATACGATTTCAAGAAGTTGTCTTATCAAATGGATTTTCCATACTTGATAAAGATAACTACATCAAGAGGATTAAAAGCAAGCATGTTATTATGTCTCTATATGTAGATGACATTTTAATAGCCGGAAATGACAAGGGCTTTGTGATGAGTATCAAGGCTTGGCTTTCATCAGTATTTTAGATGAAGGAAAAGCCGCATATATCCTTGGAGTTAAGATTTCAAGGAATCGTTCGAAGAAACTTCTTTCTCTTTCACAGGAGACTTATATAAAGAAGGTTCTAGAACGATTTAATATGCAGGACTGCAAGTCCATTGATATTCATATAAGCATATGCGATAATTTATATCTGGAATCGTGTCCAAAGAACCAAAAGGAAAAGGAAATTATGGAAAAAGTTCCATATTCCAGTGCAGTTGATAGTCTTATGTACACTATGGTGTGTACGAGACCGGACATCTGTTTTGCCGTTGGAAATGGTAAACTGTTACCAATCCAACCCGGGGGCAAGAACACTGGAAAGCGGTTAAGAGGATAATGCAGTATCTTAAAGGAACTGCAGATTTGCAAAAGACTATGATAAAACCAAGAAGGTAGACATAAGGTACATATCTACGCATGAGATGATAGAGGATCAGCTTACGAAAGCAATCCCCAGAAATGTGTTTTATAAACACTTATCATCTCAAGGATTGCGTATGGGCTGAGTTGTACCAAATATATATTCCCATGTCTAAGAAATGATCAAAATTAATAAAAGAATAAGTTCTTTTTCCAACATTGCATATGAATTTCTTAAGAAATGTTTGTGTACATTTTTGAAATCTCAGCTGAATTGTGTGTATGTCGGACAGATTAAGGTTGGCTCTCTCACATGAGCAACCGCCTTATCTTATCAGATGGATAAGATAGAGATGAGACTAGTTTAAAGTCAAAATCATTAGACGAATGATTTAGAGTCATGACTTTAACAAGATAGTCGAATGAAAGATCTGCATCATATGGATGCTTACAAAAGATCTGAGATCTGTATCACAAGGATATAAAGATCTCAATGGATTTTTTAATCCTATCTGTCTTATGCAGGATGAGAGTCCGGGAATATTTCCTGAGTAGTAAGGGGACTCAAAAGATAGGCACTGTGGTGTCTGATCTTTCATCCGTACAACATCATTAAGACATACTCTCCCTGGGAAAGGAGTGATGTTGTAATACGTGTTCATACCACGTATGCATTTCGACCACTGAGTTAGTAGCAATAATGTTTGCTATTATGTGAGACTCAAAGGCCATACGGGTCTTAACTCTTACCCTCAAGGACTCCAATTGGTTCCTTTAGATTTGACGAGATGATCGCTATCTTAGCGTGTTACTAATGGGCTATGGTAATTCGGCTCGGCGGGGCACGTTAGAAAAGCGAATCAAGTCAAGATCAGAAGGTTCGCAAGAAGAGGAAGATTGATTTCATATTCGCATTTGGACTTTAATGATTCAAAGCTGGCCAGCCAATTGTAATCCAGATGGGATTCAATTGTTGAATATAAAGTACAAGAAATGTGAAGAAATAATCTAGGGAAAAGCATGCGTTGAACTACTCAACTTTGCACCTTCGAGGTCGTTGTGTATCTCTAACAAGTGCACAACAACAGACTCTACGCGCATGACGGTCGCACGGTCTATTTCTCGGTATGATAGATGAAAGAACTAAGGGAAAGACGTTCTCTTACAATCCCCTCAAGTGTGAGTGGGAGATGTTGGATATGGAAGACGTTTGTACACCCTTGTGGGGGATGTACGAGGGAATACGGACCTCGAACGTCGCGCACACGAAGTCGTGTGCAAAGGGAATCTGTTCCCTTGCGGAGAGGATCTCTGGATGAGTGGGAAAGTCGCATTATATATGCATAAGTGCATGCGACATATGGCTAATAAAGGGGGAATATCTTAAGCTTATGTTGTACCTTGCATATGGTACAACTTAAGCTTATAATGTGCCATGTATCATGGTACACCTTAATTAAGTTGTTCCAAAGGAACAACTTACCCTAAAATAACTACCTTGGGGGCTATAAATAAGACCCAAGGGTAGCCATTTTCCTTACACTTTTTGCATGGTTTTCATGCATGCAACTTCATCCTAGCGAAGCTCTGCAGAAATATTTCCTCTCCCTCCATCCAAGTTTTTAATCTAAAATAGAGATTTAGATTGTGGATTAGTAGCCTTACTCCGTTCGTGAGAAGACTCGATCCGTCGTGGCGAATCCGAAGGCAAAGTTCCGAGACTACCGTACCGCATATGCTAGCGTAAGTCTCAACTTTATTTTATCGATCCTAACTCTGTTTTGGACAGGATCCTACAGGGATATCTTAAGGAACACATGATCTCATGCCTTTAATTCCAAAGGATGGCGTTTAGCATCAGCACAATGCTTGTACCGATCCTGTGCGATACGAAGCTTGTCCCTGATATTACACACTACATCCACAGCCTCGACTATCATCTCTGGTTCCAACAGCCCTCTATCACCAATGTCGTCCCAACTCAGCGAGGATCGACATTTCCTTCCATAAAGTACAGCAAATGGCACCATGCCAATGCTGGCTTGATAGCTGTTGTTGTATGCAAACTCCACTAAATGCAAGTGATCCTCATACGAACCTTTAAGATCCAACATGCAAGCTCGTAACATGTCTTCCAATATCTGGATAGTACGCTCCGACTGTCCATCAGTCTACAGGTGATATGCAGTGCTAACACTCAGACTGGTACCCATATTCGTCTGCAGACTCTTCCAGAATTGGGACGTGAATCTACTGTCTCAGTCGGAGACGATACTCACGGGAACTCCATGTAATTGCATAATCTCCTGCACGATTATTGTTCACATCATGACATATACTAGAAAGAAGTTATAAATGCATGAGAAAGATAATTACCCCATATAATTCTTTGTAAGTATCTCTATAGATTGTCCTACTCGGAAGGGTATGAAATATGTAGACTTGGTTAATCGGTCAACGATAACCCAAATCGCGTCATTTTGCTAGGTGCTCTGAGATAGTCCAGTCATAAAGTCCATGATAATGTGCTACCACTTTCACTCTGGGATCGGTAGAGGTTGAAGTAATCCAGCAATGCGATGATGTTCAGCCTTCACTTGCTGACACACATGGAACTTGGCGACACTTCGAGCTATGCTCCTCTTCATACCATGCCACCAAAATTTCAGACGAAGGTCCTGGTACATCTTGGTACCGCAACGATGAATGGAACAGGGAGAGCTATGAGCTTCATTCATTAGCTCCTCTCTGATATCGACTGAAGGTACGCAAATCCTACTGCCGTATCTGAGGGAACCATCCTCATGAATGAGAAAATCCATCCGAAGCCCAGCTTCAACTTGCTCTCTGATCTTCTACAGCTTTGCATCTCCTGACTGCGCTGCTTTGATCTGATCCACAATCGTCGACTGTATCTATATATTCATCAACGATGATGTGACTCCATGTAAAACAACTTCTATACCCATCTTCTTTAGATCTTGATGTATCCACCACTGAACTGTAAGAGTCATGACTGCTGGAAGTCTACTCAAAGCGTTGGGTACGACATTAACCTTCCCTGGATGATACTGGAGGTCTATGTTATAATCGGCCATCAACTCTAACAATCTGTGCTGCCTCATATTCAACTCCTTCTGGGTGAAAATATATTTCAAACTTTTGCAATCAGTGAAGATTTTCACTTTCTCACTCAGTAAAAAAATCTCCAAATCTTCAGGGCAAAGATGACAGCGGCTAGCTCCAAGTCGTGAGTCGGATAATTCTTCTCGTGAATCTTCAACTACAGAGAAGCATATGCGACCACATGACCATGTTGGTACATTACACATCCAAGACCTTTGCCTGATGCATCACAAAAGATCTCAAATCCTCCAGTCCAATCTGATATAGCCAAGACTGGTGCAGACGTCAGCCTTGCTTTCAATATTTCAAATGCATGCCCGCAAGAGTCTGACCATATAAACTTGACATCTTTCCTTGTCAATCGAGTCATGGGCTCGGCTATCCTCGATAAATCCTTGATGAATCGACGATAGTAACCCGCTAACCCTAGGAAACTACTGATGTCTGATGTCGACCGAGGGGTAGGCCAATTACTAACTGATACAACCTTCTCAGGGTCGACAGAGATATCGTCGCCCGATACCACATGTCCAAGAAATGCAATTCAGACCAGCCCGAATTCATACTTGCTGTACTTGGCATACAACTAATGATGGCGAAGCATCTCCAAAACAATCTGCATGTGCTCGGCATGCTCCTCCTTGCTCTTCGAATAGACCAATATATCGTCAATGAATATCGCTACGAATTTATCCAAACACTCATAGAATATGAGATTCATGAGATTCATGAATACTGCAGGGGCATTGGTCACACCGAATGGCATGACAACGAACTCGTAGTGTCCATACTTGGAACGAAAAGCCGTCTTGTAGATGTCTTCATTCTTGACCTTCACCTGATGGTATCCACTCCTGAGATCCAACTTCGAGAAAACTCGTGCTTCATCGAGTTGATTGAAGATGTGCAAGGTAACGAGTACTTATTCTTCACAGTGACTTTGTTCAGTTCCCGATAGTCCACGCACATCCTTCTCGATCCGTCCTTCTTCTTAACCAACAGAATAGGTGCACCCCAGGGAGATACGCTTGGATGTATGAATCCTTTCTGCAACAGGTCGTCCAATTGCTTCCGTAATTCTTCAAGTTTTGTAGACGCCTAACAGTAAGGCGCCTTAAAGATCGGTGGAGTATTCGGCATAAGATCGATGCTGAATTTCAGAGCTCGGTCAGATGGTAATCCAGAAATATCCTCTAGAAATACATCTTCAAAATCTCGAACCACTGCAGGCTTCTCAGGTTCTACTTGCATAGATGCGAGGATCACTTCGTTCGGCTGGGCCCGAAATTTGATAGGTCCGAGCGAACGACTTCCACTGACAAATTCAAACACCGGATGGTCGAGAATTTCAAATACTACTTTCTTCTTGTGACAGTCGATAGTAGTATAGAATGTTCCTAACCAATCCATGCCAAGAGTAGCATCAAATTTGGGCGTGTCCGAACCATGAAATCTGCATATTGCTCATGTTCGCAAATCACCAAAGGACACGATTTGCATCCCAAGGAAACACTCACCACGCCACTCCCAGTAGTGATATTCCAACTTTTGGGAAGTGGGTAGGTGGGAATCAAGTGTTTGACCACGAATCTCCGGGATAAGATACACAATGAAGATCCGAAATCAAATAAGTTCAGAGCTGGGTGGGAAGCCACTAAGATGACACCTAAGACGATAATAACTAATCTTAGAAAGAGTGTCTAATTAACAAGCATGAAATAAAAGCAATATGAAATACAAGATCTAGATGTTACTTGTAATCACTTCAACCTCAGGCTCAGCTTCTACAGCTGTCATAATGAATGACTGGCACTTCGATTGATTAACCTGTTGATAGGCTCGGTTTTGTGGAACCAGAGGCGGTCCATGCTGAGCAGGTCCAGGGGCACCTCGTTGAGCAGGTCCAGGCACTCCTTGCAGAACAGGTCCATGTACTCTAGTAGGTGCTTGACGATCCTTGCCGTAAGGGCAGTCTCTCACAATACGATCGGTTGCTCCGCAGATCAGACATTGGTTCAGCATCCTCTTACAATCCTTCTTCTGATGTCCGGTCTTGCCACAAAAGAAACAAGTCAGCTGATCTCAGTCGACATGCGCAGCTGGCCTCATGGACTGCATGGTCTGGGAAGGCCGAAAATTTCCTCTTGGCACACTCCTAGGTGGCTCTATGGGACACTTGCTTCCTCCAGCTTGAAGTCCCACTGAAGTCTTGCCATAACTTCATGGATCCGTGCAGCATCCAAAACATCTTAGAGGATCGTTAGTTTCACGGAGGTCATTGAGGCTTGAATTTTGGGATTCAGGCCTTGGCGAAACTGAAATACACAGTCTTCTGGGTCCTCGACCATATGGGGTGCGAAGCAGCTGAGCATCGCAAACGCAGCCTCATACTCGTCAACAGTCCTATCTCCTTGGACCAAATTGGCAAAGCGCTATTGAACTTCTCTTTTGGCTGTTTTGGGAAAATACTTGGCGTCGAACTGTTCCCGAAACATGCCCCAAGAGATGGGTCTGACCAAACACCTTTCTTATAGTTGCCACCAGCTCCAAGCATTGTCAGTTAGTTGAAGCTTTGCGACATCGACCCATCCTGCCTGATGAATACGAGCAGCATTCAGCTTGTCCTCAGTCCCTTGGGCACATTCTTCAGCATCCAGAGGCCCTTCCTTTCCAGAGAAGCTCTTGGGTTGCATCTCATGGAACTGCCTAACTCCTGGTTCAGATCGAGGGGGTGGTGGTGCAATCTGAGCAGGTTGATGTCCCCTCTGAATCAGCTATTGTTAGATCTCCAACATCCCCCTCATGACTCCGAGGAGTTTATTCATGTCGGCACCTCTGTTAGTTACAGTTCCATTCCCATTCACATTCCTGGTGTTGTGTCTCCCTGCCATGCTGAGACAAGAAACTCGGTTAAATTTTGTGTACGAGATACATATAGACGTTTTGGCTAAGATAGTATTTCTATTGTCCTGAAGTTTCGCTTAATGCAAGGCCTGCATGGGCCAACACAAAAACCTGTCACGCCCCGCTTCCCATTATACTTGGAAGCAAGGATTCGAGCGGTTCCGCATGGGCTAAAGTGGTGAAGCTCAAACCCAATAAGCTTATGTGAATAAAACCATACGCAGGAACTTGCATGCATTTTAGAGACAACAGAAATAACTATGAATTCAAAGCCAACTTCCAAACAAGAGTACACAAAGTAATAAGGCCCCAAGCATGGCCAATAACAACTGAGTTCTACGAAAAGGGTACACTCCCTACAAAAGTGCAATAAATGAAATTCTGAGTAGCAACAGATAATGGTCAGCACCTAGTTCTCAGTGGGGAGGACTTCTGGATCAGCGTACTCCTGGTCCAGTGGGTTGGTTCCCTCAATCAGATCGTCCTCAATGTAACATGTCTCATGTCCTGACATACATTCCAAACAACATAGAAATGTATGTCAGCAAGGTCCATGGCAAGCAATAATATGATTAGGACCCTTGGCAAGGTGTTCGAAGTAGTTTACATTGCAGTTATTGCATTTATGAATAAATGAACAATTTCAATTTCTAAGCAGTAAGAACAGATTTTATATTAGTCTATTATAAGTGAAAGCATGGCAGTTCTATTATGAATGAAAATATTGCAGTTCTATCGTAAGTGAAAACATGGTAGTTCTATTATATGTGGAAGCAGTAACAATTCTCTAAGTGAAAACAGTTACAACTCTACATGTCACGCATTTCAAGATGGAAGTTTTCAAGTTGTTCAAGTGTGTATTTAACTAGCGACTAAGGTTCACCTCGTTAAGCGGCTAGAAAGTGAATCTACCTTCCCATGCCCTCGAAGGTGACACATTTACTACCGACTAGTACCAGCAAACCCAACCCCACCCACGTGTATTTTTCTGGACCAAAGCCAGAATCAGCCAAACCGGCCCGCATGTTTTATAATAATGAAACACAAGCCAGACTAGCCAAACCGGCCCAAACGATAGCAAAATCTTGGCCTATAATATCTATGATTAGCCAAATCGGCCCGCAATAGTCATGATTTTTCAGGTGGTTCAAGTTATCCATACATGTCCAGAATTGTTTGCAATTTACAAGGCGTTATCAGTTAACTTGCTAAAATGTCCACACACACACACACACACACACACACACACACACACACACACACACACACACACACACACACACACACACACGGATTTTTATCTTGCAATACGTAACAGGTAAACATACGAAGTTTGTGTCGCATTAAATGAGCGGTATTGAAAACATGGAGAAAATGTACACTTGCCTGATTTTGGTGATTTTGGTGTCGTGTTCGTCTCGTCAAATATGGTATTATGGTGAAGTCGGTTTTTTGTTTTGTTCAACATGATCAATGATTAATACATCAATAACATTAAAGTTCCTATCATAAAACTGTTAGAATATGAAATTAATCAACTTACTATATTATATAACTAACTTATTAATCGTATATATAATTAAGCAATAACTTAAAATATAAACTTATACTTAAAAATATTACCAATATTTTATAACTTAATTAACTTTATTAACTTTATAACTTAAATAATCTTATAACTTAAATAATTTATAAACTTAATAACTTATATAACTTAATAATTAACTTTAAATAACTTTAAATCATTATAAAAATTTAAAAAATTTAAAATTCTAATAGTTTTAATCACTTATAACCTAATAACTTTAATATCCCCATATAACTCAAATAATTAATAACTTAATAATAACCCAAATAATCTTACTTAACTCAAATAATCGTAATAACTTAATCTTAATTCAAATAATTCAAATAACCCAAATGACTTACTAACATTAATAACCCAATAAACCCAATAACACAATAACTTACTAACGCAGTAACCCAAATAATCCCCCCCTTCTCACATGACTTCTCTTCTTCCTCTTCTATTCTTTCTTTATTTCTTCCCTTTCTTCTTTTTCTTTTGCAGGGAAGGAGAGGAGCTACAGGGGGTGGCGGCTCCGGCAGTCTCAGGCGGCGGGTAGGTGGCTGGCAGGGCGGCATGCAGGCAACAGGGGGCACGGTCAGCTAGCAGCGGCGGAGCAGCTGGCAGCTGCACGTGTAGGAGCTGCTAGAGCTGCGGGCGGTGCGCGTAAGGCTGTACGTGCTGCAGCGGGGGCAGCACGACCAGGCAGCTACAGGTGGGCACCGCGCGACAGGCATGACGCCGGGCTGAGCAGCAGGGGGCAGCAGTTAGCAGGGGAGCACGGGGTGGTGCGGCCAGGGGGGCTGGCGCAGGCTGAGGGTGGTGGGGGCTCGGGACGTGGCTGAGGGAGATGGATTGAAATGGGGTTGCCTCAGATTTGAAATTCAGATCTAATTTCAAATCTTCTCTCCCTCAATTTCAGATTTTTGGTTTTTGATTTTGGTTTGATTTGATTTTTGGGGTGGATTTGATTTTTGGTGTGGATTTCTTTGATTGGGGAGCAGGGAGATGGATAACGGTGGTGGTGGATGAGAAGGTGGTGATGAGGAGGAGGAGGTTGGTTTATTGTGAAGTTGCAGATTGGAGGAAGATGATGCTGATGCTGCTCATGCTGTTCCCTTAATAGAATAGAGGAGAACATGTAATAATTTTGAGATCCGAAGATTTCGGATCTTATCTGCCAAAGGGAGGCGTTGAAGAGTGTGGGGAGATGTTTAATGGGGTGTTGGATGTCATCGAAATATTTCGGTGGGATGTAATGGGTAGGGTTAGGAATTTGATTAGGGTAGGTGGGTAAGGTTGGGTTAAGAGTAATTAGTTAGGGATAAAAGTAACTAGTTACGATATGGTAAAAATTTTAAAAGCAGATGCGCGCTCGCGTTGACGCATAGAAAAACATACGGACGAAAAATACGCTCGGACGACTGAAATAAAATACAGGCACACAGGAAAAACAAACACGCCTAAAATACATGCCGTTACACTTTGTCACATCAAAAATATTATTCCATGTGTCATTAATAGGACATATGTGAGATTACATAATGCGAAAAAAATGTGTAGATGGAAAAAAAAATTGGTAACACAATTTGATTTGCAATATAACTTTATCAAATATATGAAGATAAGTAAGAAATATTACTTTTCATAACAAGAAATGAGACAATATAAATGTTAACTTTTCTAGATGTCTCAACATTTCAAATTTAGTTACACATATAGCTCTCAACAATTAAGTGGCAAGCAAGTTCAATTCATAAGGTAGCATAACAAAATGAAATCATAGGCATACCACACCAAACATAGTTGTGTACCAAGTATTACATAGTATTCTCACATCATGAAACAAAATTGTGAAAATAATACGATTGTACCAAAATAATATTACAGACCATATTGTTGTTCAAGATAACATAAAGCAATAACTCGACATAAGATTACTCGCGTTCGACTTCCTCCTTGAGCTTCTCTATCTCATCTTTAACTTCATCCATAAGAACGTATGTGATATCATGCCCGTCCTTCATTGTATCTCTTACTTTCTCAAGCCTCTAAATTAGGTCATCTCTAACACTATTCACATGAAGCTCCAATTTATCAAGATGGAAATTACGGCTTTCTGGAATGCAAGCATTAGGGAGGCAAGTCTTCAGCAAAAGAGACTTCGCCTTGCTCCAAAGGCTAAGCTTCTTCTTCTTCTTCTTCGCTGTCATCAAAATTCTTACCGGGATTCGCATGAAGACTCATACGATTAAGTGTGCCCTCATCGAATCAAGTCATTGGTTCAGCAAAGTGGGTCTTACTCTCAATATCGATACCGGCAGATACGAAGATATAAGTGAGGTAGTGAGCATGGTGAAATGGAGAAGTAGGATTTACAAAAGTGGTGCTATGAAGGATATTTTTGAAAATGATCTCAGACTAATTTATTTTGATCTTGGCTAGCATGGCATAAACACATTTGGCTTGCTTAAGGGACACGACAGCTCTACTCCATCCTTTTTGGTTAATGTTGTAAAAGAGAATGTTCGCATAAATTCATGCTTTTGGAGTGAGATGGCCGGTGGGTAAGCTAGGCATATAGTGTTTGCCTTCACGATACATGAGACTAAGAACATCCCTATCGGTCATTTCTATCTCACATAGTAGTACCCCCATGGATGGGATGCCGAGCCTCAAGCCTAAGATTTCCATGTCCAAAACAATAGTAGCATCAAGGACCTTGGTTGATATCCTAGGAGATCGAGTGGAGGTTTCGGTGTTTATGTTCATGTTTGTGTAGAACAAATTGATAAGCTTAGGAAAGTATCTGCATCTATTGCGATGTGAAAATAGATCAGTAAGGCCTTGATATCTAAAGATTGAGTCAATGCCATATTTAGCCAAGTCTCCTATTTTAGCATACCTCTCTTAGAGGGTTGTTCTTTTGGAGTTCAATTCAAAAGTGGCCATGAGATTGGGCCTAAGGAGATATGGAGTTATGATCTCCTTCTCAGATAAGTGTTGAGAGGACGATGAAGCTGTTGGCCTAGTTAGTCCACTAACTAGGCCGTACGATTTACTTTTGGATGACAAACAAGTCATGTGTGACTAACGTCTTTCATTAAGTGATTTCAGGGGGGAAAGGTGTAAAATAAGTTTTGTTTGCAAGAGAGAGAGAGAGAGATAGAGAGAGAGAGAGAGAGAGAGATTGTATGTGGACATTGGTGCAAAAAGGAAACTCAAAATAATCCTACATGATAAATAAGAAGATGCAGACTTGAATCGGTCAAAGATGAAGATTTGCTTGGATACTCAAGGGATTTTCTACTTGAATTCAAACTACAAGTTCTTATCCAAAACACAACGCACTTGGTCTCCTATTCAATCTCCTATTCAATCTCATCCAGAAACACTTTCTAAAGCATTATCTCATTATCATGCAAAGAAGAACAAAAGCAAAAAAAGAGGGCTCTGTTTTTTATCTCAATCAAAAAGTATTCAAACTGCCGCATTATCTCCTAAAACAAAACAAAAAAAGCCCTACCGCATTATCTCCAAGAATATAAACCAAAGCCCACTGCCGCATTATCTCAATACACAAAAAAGCCCCTGTCGCATGAACTAAAAATTTGACACAATACATGTTTTTTTTGGCTAGTGGGTTTTTAGTTTTTGATTAATTCTAATACTCTAAGATCGGATTAAAATTATCTCTCTTCCCATCAAATCTACAAGAGCTCCACAAATTTTAAAGTCCAGATTTCATTCTCTAAAATCCGGATTGTGCAAGGGCGATTTCAAGGGCGGTTTCCTGATTCTAGCATTTGACTTCGTATGCTCATATCACCTGATCCAGACGTCGGATCGACTTGTCGTTTGCGCCCACGCGACCACATCTTCACGCTCTTCGCAACGGTGATAGTCTCCTTTGCTCAGTTTACAGGATCATATACATTTCGGGCATTTTTCTACTGATTAGTCACTGCAGATTCCAGATTCGCGCAGTCAACTTAAAACGTCAATATCCCCTGATCCAGACGTCAGAGCGACTCACTGTTTGCACCCACGCGACCATATCTTCATGCTCGTTGCAACGGTGATGGTCTCCTTTGCTCAGTCCAGAGGATTATACATAGTTTGGGCATTTTTCTACAGATCAGCTACTTCAGAATTCAGATTCGCACAGTCATCTTCCGAATACTATATATTCCATCCAGACATCAAATCAGCAAACCGTTTGCGCTTACACGATCACAATCTCACAAACTTTATAACGGTGATATCTCTCTGATTTTTCACCACAGTATTAAAGCTATTTGAATCTGTTTTTGTTGTGAGATTGTATTGTGAATAGCTTTACTCTAAAGCTATCTCTGCACATTAACTTTTGAACTATATATGTGTACGGTGAGATCACTACCCGTAAGTGTGATCCGTTTTATTGAGTGAAATCCTCATAGGTCTTGGGGTCGGAGTTTCGGTGGGGATCCACTCCGTTCAAAAATATCTGTGTCTGATTATCTCTATGATTGTGATTGTTTTTAAATTTGTGCCACACACCCTATTCACTCCCCTCTAGGGTGTTTTTCAATTGGTATCAGAGCGGGATTCCTTTTAGACTCAAATTCTAGTGGAATTTCGATCCTATGGCACAAATTCTGCACACTTACTCATATGACACGCACAATCAAAAAGAAGGTCAGTCGTATCTCAGATCTCCTCTATTTGATGGTACGGACTATAGTTACTGGAAACAACGCATGTCCATACACATCAAAGGTATCGATATGGCATTATGGAAAATAATCAGTGAAGGCTTTACACTATTTGATAAACCCACTAAATGGGTATTTAGAAATAAACTTGACGAAATGGGAAATGTTGTGCGTAATAAAACTAGATTAGTAGCACAAGGTTATAATCAAGAGGAATGGATTGATTTTGATGAAACATTTGCTCCTGTCGCAAGATTGGAAGCAATTATGATGCTTTTAGCAGTCGCTAGTTTCATGAAATTCAAACTCTTTCAAATGGACGTCAAGAGTGCCTTCTTGAATGGAGTTTTATCTGAGGAAGTCTATGTCAAACAACTTCCTGGGGTTGAAGACTCCATCCACCCGGACTATGGTTTTAAGCTTAAACATGCTTATATGGGCTCAAACAAGCTCCTAGAGCTTGGTGAGCGACTTAGCAAATTTCTGCTTGAAAATAATTTTTCCATGGGAAAAGCGGATAAAACTCTATTTGTTAAACATCAAAGTAAAGATCTACTTGTAGTACAAATATATGTTGATGATATCGTTTTTGGTGCTACTAACAATCTACTGTATGAGGAATTTGCTACATGTATCTCTTGGGAATTTGAGATGAGCATGATGGGTGAACTCACATTCATGCTTGGATTGCAAATCAAACAATGTGATGATGGAATTTTCATCAATCAAGCAAAATATGCAAAGGAGTTAGTGAAGAAGTTTGGACTTGAAAATGCTAAGGAATGCTCTACTCCTATGTCAACGACGACAACGATGGATAAAGACAAAAAGGGAAAGAAAGTGGATGAACGCTTGTACCAAGGTATGATTGGTAGCCTATTATACTTGACAACTAGTAGGCCTGATATAATGTTTAGTGTATGTTTATGTGCTAGGTTTCAATCTTGTCCAAAAGAGTCCCCTCTTTCTTATGTTAAACGAATAGTTCGATATATTAAAGGGACCTTAGTTTTTGGTTTATGGTATTCTTGTTCCACATCAGTTGAGCTTGTAGGATATTGTGATGCAGATTTTGCGGGAAGTAAGACCGATCGTAAGAGTACCACAGGCACTTACCAACTACTAGGTATGTCTCTTGTTTCATGGTTCTCCAAGAAGCAAAACTCTAGTGCATTGAGTACAACCGAAGCCGAATGTTTCAGCAGGTTGTTGTTGTGCTCAAATTCTATGGATGAGACAAACCCTCATAGACTACAATCTTACTTTCCAACCTACAACCATTTGGTGTGACAACAAGAGTGCTATGAATCTATCAAAAAATCCTATTCTACACTCTAGGACAAACATATTGATATTCGTCACCACTTCCTTAGAGATCTTGTTGATAAGAAAGACATCTCTCTTAGGATATATTGATGCCGAAAAAGATATATTGATGCTGAAAAACAATTAGCGGACATATTCACCAAACCCTTAAACCAAAAACAAGTTTGCTTCATTCGAAGGGAGTTGCGGATTATGTCACTAATTGAGCATTAGCACGCATATCCATGCACATACGCATGCTTAAATATTGTATATAAGCTACACAGATTGCACACTGTTTCATCTTAACATGGGTTTGGTCATTCTTTGTTTGTGCATGCATGATCGTAATAACTATTATTGATTTTGGTTGAGAATTTTATATGAACCTTGTTAGACATCTTAGAAACATTAAAATGTTTTTGATGATGATGCACCATATTATTATAAAATTCTCATGCTTGAATTATTAATGAAAAAGTGAAACTCGTAAGTATGCCAAATTGTACGAATCAAATAGATTGATTGAGCCTTATAAACTATGGAGACAATTGGATGTGCTTGGATTCTAAAGTTTTGAATTTATATTTTATCCTTACAATTTTGTGCATAAATCTCTATGGAAAATTATTTAGTAGGAGCCGAATATATCGATGCCTTCATGCGTCACCATTCTGAGACACCAACATTGTAATTTAAAAAAAATGCAATGAGCATACATACATACATACATATACATATATATATACTAGTCATAACCCGTGCCCATGGGCACGGTTCATTTAATATTCCCCTGCGAAATCTGTGTTCCCCAAAAAATTTATTTCCACGGCCAAAATCGCACGAAACAACAAATTAGCATAAAAATATTTAGCGACATGGGTGCCTTCGACACGGAACAACAAATTCGGCGCAGGTGCATTCGAAATGGAAAAACAAATTTGGCACAGGTGCTTTGGCGCAGAAACACAAATTCGGTGCGAGCGTCTTCGGCGCAAAACAACAAATTAGACACGGGCGCCTTCGGCACAGAACAACAAATTCGGTGCAAAAAAATTCGCGAGCGCCATCAGCACGGAACAACAATTTCGACGTAAAAAATTCGGCACGGGCGCCTTCGGTGTAAAATATTTGTTCTCCAAAAAATTATTTCCACAGCCAAAATTGCACGGAACAATAAATTAGCGTAAAAATATGTAGTGGCGCAGACGCCTTCGGTGCGGACCAACAAATTCGCAGGCACATTCAACAGAGAACAACAAATTCGGCATGGGCACCTTCGGCGCGGAACAACAAATTTGTTGTGGGGACGCTTTCGATGCGAAAAAAACAAATTCGGCGTAGAACAACAAATTAGGCGTGGGTGATTTTGGCATGGAACAAAAAATTCGACGCAAAAAATTTTGTGTCTTTCGCCGCTCTCCCCAAAAATTATTTCACTTCCAAAAATTATTTCCCCGCGCGTTCGGTGCGGGGGGGACCCCCAAAAGCGCCTTCAGCCATATATAGAGCCTGTGAACAACCTAGAGACATTTCAACATGTAGTTCACCATATTTCAAACCATTTCATCTGCTCATTTCATTACACATTTCATCATACAATTCATCACATTTCAACCGGCATTTCCACATTTAATCTGCTCATTCATGCAGAAACATTTCAACCCACATTTCATCACATTTCATCGCATACTAACATGAAGAAACTGCCCATACACACAGCACATATCAGGACCACATTTTCAATTATGTGTGCTAAAAGAATTTAGCATCAACCAAAATACAATCAGGTATTGATACAATTTAGCATCAACCCCAGAATACGAACTTATGTAGCCTGGCAATCGATTGGATTCGAGCTTAATCAAAGAACCAAACCAATCCGAGTCAGCTAGAATGGTGTGCATTAACAACATTGGCAAAACTACATTCTGCTCCGCCAATTCTTGGTCATCAGTGTCCCGAAAAATAGAACTTTTAGAAAGTTCCACCTCTTTTTTTGCTTCACAGCTAGAATGGTGTGCATTAACTTGAGAATGTACGTTTAGATACAGATCATATGCTCTAGTGAGTAACCTATGCAAGTCTTTAGATACACCTATATGCAGCAAACACCAAAAGACGGATGAATATTAACCATAACGGCTAGATATTAACCCAAAAAAGAGAAGAAGAAAAAAGAATATGTCACGCTCATGATGAGTCACCAAGAAACATAAAGCAAATGTCAACATGAGAAGGAAATTAGATGAAATTCACTTAATTTACTTACCAGTGAATATGGATTCACAGAAAATGTCATCTTCTAGCGAACTTTTTTAGATCCTCCAAATTTTAGGACGTGTGCAGCCTTCTTTCGTAAGCGACGTACATCTTCAGTATTGATCAATTGTTGTTGTAGTGCACTGGTAAAGGGGGAAGATTGCATCATACCAGAGGTTTTTAATCAAGAAAAAGACCTAGCATATCCCAGTTCTAAATAAACACGGCAACATGGGGCCATATATCAAGCCAAGTTTGTTAATAAGCAAACAACAAAATGTAGTTTTCTAGAACTACCATCTTTTATCTTGTCCAAATTCCCAAGTGGTTAGGCTGGTGGTCTAAGAGGCAAATTAGCATTATCATTGTGCTCCAGGAGCACCCCTTTAATTCTCTCCAAATCCTTTCAACATCGTAATAGTGACAAATGGCCAATCTTAAGTCGAAAAAACTCCAGGGGAAACTACATTCTTGTTTCTTATAATGATTATATTAAAAATTACATTTACATGTACATATGTCATCTTCCCAATTTCATCCTTACAATTTAAATACTACAGCCTCACTAACACAAAAACATCATCACAAAAACACCATGACCTTAGTTGCATATAACATTTGTTACATACATCTTTAGACAGGAGTCCTATGTTGAAGTCCAATCTTGGGTTCACTGCTGCAAGCTTCATTGATAAGAAGGGGCAAAGACAGAAAAAATGAACATTTAAAATAAAAATCCATGCCAAAATTTTCATATGAGCATCATTATGTCACAATGTTTTTTGTTTACAAAAACATCAATACCTCAAATTGCCGTTGCAGTGATTGCACATAATTGATGATTTCATACAGCATGACTGCCTTTCCTGTGAACTAAACCAGCGAAAAATTGCAAAATCAAACTAAGAGTCAACCAGCGAAAAATTGCAAAATTTCAAATGCATACTTTGCTGTAGCCAAGATGAGATAACAACCGAGGGCTCAGCCTCGGCTTAAAGGCTTCTTCAAGCCCTGCTCTTGAACAGGTACATGGCAGCCAGTGCAGCCCCAATGAACGGCCCCACCCAAGGAAATCCATTGCAAATTCAACTTCTTGTTATCAGCAAATCTCATCGGAGTTGATAATAATCAAAAAAGACACAAAAAATACATATATTTACATGGTCTCACTAACACAAAAAAATACATTAAGCTTGGACTAATTATAAAAATAAAAAATAAAAAAAGTTTAGGCCAAAGCAGAATTCCAAATTCACTAACGATCTTGTCAGATTCCTCCTTTTTGAAACTCTCTTGCATAGACTCATTATCCCCGGAGCTCCTTACAGTTGGCCTCCAATTGTATTTTATTATTCATCATCCGTGCCTCTACAAAATGATGCAGATCATAAAACTGTCACAACTACAGTTGACCAAAAAAATCAAAGAAGAAAGAATATAAAAAATAGAGTCCTGGCAAATTACCCATTTCAGCCTGCTTTTTTTTTGCTGATTCCAGCATGCTCTGTAGCTTCTCTTGCCCTATCATATTGTTATCTTCCCTTTCCAGCAACCATCTGGTGCAAAAATTGATCAAAATAAAGTCCTTCAAAATGAATGAGAAAGAGAAACTGGTGCAAAAATTAATATACTCAATCATAATAAAGTCCAGCAACCATCTGGTGCAAAAATTGTTATCTTCCCTTTCCAGCAACCATCTGGTGCAAAAATTAATATACTCAATCATCTTCTCACTTTTACCCTAAGAAAGAGAAACAACAAATCATAAACATCAACTAAGCAACAAATCCCATTAGTTAAGTTCTAAGTTTTCATCGATCAGCTAACATTCCTCTCAACCCTCTTAACCAATTCGTAAATTTCCCAAAAGGAAAAAGTACAGAAAACATAAAAAGAATGTTTCAGAAAGTAAAATTTGATCAAAATAAAGTCCTTCAAAATTAATGAGAACCGAATCAAATGATGGAATTTCTTCTCTCCCTCCGGTATTCAATCATCTAATCGTTCTTTCTTTTAAATAACTAACAAAATTACTTAAAAGTGAACCAAAATACATGAGTTAAGTACCTAACAGTGGCTACTAATATGAAAAATGACAAATTTCACAGAAGAAATGTAACGACCACTTTTCGTGGTACGTTGTTCGTGCACGTGCTTTTGTCCGTGCACGTGTTTGTTTTGGACCTTGTTTGTTTGTGAACACTTTGTTGCGATATGCCGTTGTGAACGTCTCTGAGAGTATTAAATAGTGGCACTAATTTAGAACGACGTTCCTCGAGTCGTTTTCCCACAATTTAATCTTACTCGATGAGACGTGGCGATTCTCATTTTTGACGGGAGACGTTTCTATTTTTAGTTTCGTCGTCCGATGTCGAAATTGAGATCCGTCTTCTTAGTTAGCTCACTATCATCACCACGATCACCTCGATATTTATTTTATAATTTTTGGAGTTCATTTGACCACTTTTATATTTTTAACAAGTTTTATAATATTTTTAATAATTAATTTTTAAAGTAATTTCGGCCAAATAAAATTTATTTTAGTTTAAAACGTTTTAAAGAATTTTTGAGCCAATTTCCAGCTCATTTGGACCAAGTCAAATCCTTGGGTGAGTTGGAGAAGTTGAATTTCAAATTTTAAATTATTTTAAACTTCTAATCCTATTAGATTTAGCCCTAGACCAAGTCAACCCATCTACACTATATAAACAACCCCTAGGAAGACCTATTTTCGCAAGAAATTAGCCCTAGCCTCTTCCAAAACCCAAATTGGACGTTGCGACGATTCGTCGCAACGTTGCGACGTTCAGCCCCCGCACTGACCGAGAGAACGGCCTCCGTTCGCCCGCTCTGACCGATAGCCAAGCCCGCACCCGCTGCTGTCGCCACCCCGCTCCCCGCCCCGACCGAGGATTCCTCTCGGTCAGACCGAGAGGCTTCCCCGCTCCGCTCGCATCTCCGCACCGTTGCAAGCCCCCGCTCAGCGCCCGCCTTGTCGCCCCGCATCCGCTAGCGCCTGACCGAGCAGATCGCCCGCCTCCGCAACGTTGCTACGCTTGCAATGTTGCAGCGCCCGCTCCCCCGCATCCAAGGCGCACGACCGACCCCTCCCTCCGCACCGACCGAGAGTCATTCGTCGCAACCCCGCATCCGTCGCACCACTTGCCTCCGTGGGCCCCCCAAGTTCTCCAGAGGTATTGTGGGTCCCCCAAAGGTCCCTAGGACTACTGTGGGCCCCACCTAGGTGCTTTCTCTCTGACGATTCGCCGTGCACGACGTTGCGACACGTCGTAGCCCGTCGTCGCACGTGCTAGCTTTGGAATCGGGAACCGTTGCTTCGGTTGATGCTCTGAACTTTCCAGCGAGGAAACTATATTGGAATCAGGACTTGGAGCGTGTTCTCTTATTCCAACCCCCGGCGTCGCTACCCGACGCCGGTGTATCTTTCGCGTCGTGTTGAGGTAACGCTTTGCACCCCTAGGACCCCCAACCCAATGCATGCTAATCAAGACTAAAATCAATATTTTTAAAGTATTTCAAATGTTTTAAATTCACTAATCAAGATTAATAATATGGACTTTAGGCCGGTGGACTTGTACACGTAGGATAATTGTGATTTTTGGACTCATTGGACGGTGTGCCCAGACGTCGTACTTGCAGGCAAGTGAAACTTGCCAACTCTTGTGTAGGGCCATGTTTTTAGGCCACTTCCTTGTTTTCAGCGTAAAAGAGACTAGTCAGTGAAATGATAGCTGGCTAGACGCCTACTTTATCTAGTTTGACAACGAAACTAGATCCTTCACCTAATTGATCTAGCTTGACAACGAAGCTAGATCCAACTCTTTAAACTTGTTGTTCATGCATACTAAACTGTCACGTTTACTTTCCTTATCTGTACGCACTTTTAACTGTCATGCATAGCATCTTACATGTCATCCCAGTTGATTGTTGCATTCGTAGCACACGCTACAATACTTGTACTCCTTGAAAACTACTTCCGGGGGAAACGGGCCTCATGTGTTGGTCAAAAGCCAATGCCCGGGTTCCCTGGACCGGCTAGGTGCACCCCTATGCCATACTTGTTAAAAACACTTCCTGGCTCGTGATCCAGAAGCGAGCATTCCCGTTCGGGGGTAAGGCCCTGGCTCGACACACGTGGAGGGGTAGGGATAAACGGTTACTTGAGCTTAGGAGTGGCCTGATCAGCCCTCTAGCCAAAAGACGGAATCTCTGTGCACGAGGTGCTTACTTTTCTTGTCTTGTACTTGTCTTGTGAATGATTCATACAATACTTGTCATCCATGCCATGTTTATATGCCATGCTCGTACTTTACTTTACTTTACCTTACCTGTTGCACTCATTACTTTAACTGCCATGTCATTGCATCATGCTAGAACTGCTAGGTTGCTTCACTTTTACCTACCTTCAGTTTCCTTGCACAAGTCTCTTGTAGACTTGCTGACATGTGCCCCTTGCTCTTTTGGGTGTCACATGTTAGACCTGAGCCAGAGACCGTTGCTGAGTACGTGATGTGTTGCTGACACTGAGCCTGAGTCCATGACTGCCTAGGAGGAGTTTTGTGGATGCCAGTGATCTTCTTGGTGACTTTACTGAGCTTTCTTTTGTTTTAGGTTTTCTGTTAGTCGTCGGTGCGTAGCACCGTTGTTTTGTATGTTGTACTTTTGTTGGCCATGTTTGGGCCTTTAGCCTCTTTTTCTTTTAGCCTGGTGGCTTTTTCTGTGATGTTGAAACTTATTTTATGGATATTCTGAGATATCACTTTTGCCTCATTTCAATATTATTATCTTTGTTTCGTTCGCGTTGCAAGGACCTGCAGTTTAAATTTGATTGACGCTTATCGGACTTGCAGCTTTGTAGCTTCAAGTCTGAGCAGACCTTCTCACGCTTCGCCTCCACGTTTTTGGGAAGCGGGGTGTGACAGGTTTTGTTGGTGGCCCATGCAGGTCGGTCTTGCAATTGCGAATTAAAGGAACAACGATAATAACGGAATGTCCATTAAATAAATTGCAACATCCGAGTAATAAGCCCTGAGTTTAGTCGTTTTCTTATGACACTAGGTGATAAGAAGGCTTAGTTAGACGTCCGTGTTTGCTAGTTAGAGGCCTCAGATTGTTAGTTAGACTCCCTGTCAGCAATTGATTTAATCTTCATAGGAGTTGCCTTAGTGGTCCTTGTCTACCCCTGACCATATTAGACTTCTAGAATTTCCTTTTGTCGTTCGCTTGGGTTCATCGATTTCGGACCAAGCTGAACGCATTTCGTTTCCGTCTAGCTCCTTAGAAAGTCATAGCGCTTAGTTCTTAATCTTTAATTGGTCGACCGTATGAGTTTCCCCGTAGAGTATCCTGATCCTAGGCGTATGTATGTTCTGATCACCTGACCAAATTTCCTTGCCTCGAATCACGAGATCGCCTCATGACGATCGTCGTCAATTTTCAAACCTCTCCATTACGAACCTTGAATCTCCTGAAAGCATTTTTCGACTTCCTCCTTTCCGAAGTTTAACCTTGTTCCAAGTCTTAATGCATATATACTTATACTTCATCCCCCTTCGTTGATTTAAAAATTTAAAAACTTCTATCGGAAATTTTGAACTCTAGCCTATAATATTTTTCCAACTTATATTTTTCGTACCTATGTAAATGTGTTGTCCCCTCATATATTAATTTTATTCCGGACAGTACTTTTGCTTTGCCCAAATCGATTTATAATTTTCCTTCTTATTTGTGTTATACGAATGATACGTCGTGATTACTTTAATATACTTTCAAGACACATGGAATTTCAGATTTCAGCAAGAGGGCTTTGCTCGTCGTTTTCGCTACTTCAGATTTTTTTCAAAATTACTATTTTCATAACCACTTCCCGATTTAGACCCTCCATGATTTGATTTTAAAGACTTGCTATTTGATTTCGATAATTCTACTACTAAGTAATATTATTTTTCCATGCACCATATATACTTTCAACTACTTTTATATCCGTGCCAGACTTGTTGTGCTCGTATATTAAGAACCTTATGTAAATCAGTTTCTCATTTCTGGCAAACCCTGGTCCTCTAAAAAGTAGTTTCAATGTTGGTTATTTTAAATTTTCCATAGCCTAAAAGTTTTGAAAGCATTTAACATGAGTTTAAATTTTTCCGTTACTTGATTTCATTCTTCGACTTTCCAAAACTTTTGACAACATTATATTAAATTACCGACGTATAAATTTTCTAAACCTCGTCCTTAAATATTCGAGTAAATGATTTTACTTCCTTTTACAATGATTTTATATAAACCAATAAAACATTTTCTCTTATTATGAATATTCGACTCAAACTTATTACAACTCGTTTTATCGATCTCCAAATATTTCTTTTCAGACTGGGATTTCAACTTTTGAACTACAACAGTTTTCAGATTTCGCGTATTTTAGCTTGTGCTATTCACCCTATTTCCTTTTCTGTATCCTATTTAAGCATCACTACATCTCCTTTTCCTTCAACCTAAACATCACCATTGAGCCAATATTCTCCCTAACCAAGCCGTCTCCTTGTATTCGTCCTATCTGAACTCGTGCTTATCGATCCTTCCCTCGTCTCGACCTCGACCTCTCTTCATTGCTTAGGCCTTAGGGTCCGTCAATGTCTGTGTCAACTCTTAGTTGTTAGTAGACCCTTGGACCCTTGTGAGGTTGTCGTGGTGCACGTACCTAAGTTGTGTACGTAGGCTTGAATGAGAATTCCCATAGTATATTGGTGCTTGCCTATTGTGTGATACATATATATATATATACTCGGAGTTATTCGTGATATTATGAAGTTGTCGTGGGTTAGGAGTTATAGATTTTTGTGTGGATATCTATACTATACTAGGGATGCCGGTGTGTATTAGAGTTAGCGTTGAAATATCTAAGTTGTGTATGTAGTTAGAGATAGTTATAATGGTTGAAATAAATGATTGGTAAAGCTATGAGTATGTTAGTAGTGATAATAATAAGAGTACGTATGGTTAAGAGGGTAGGCCTATTATGTGATCTATATGTTAGCACGTATGAGTGTGTGCTCGTATGTGGGTATGTATTGTGTTTTAGACGTAAGTAGTTATGTTTTGTTGCCTGAGTATATAGGTGATATACATATGGTAGTAGGAGTACAATTTTGATTGTTATTGCTTGCTTTTCGGGATGTTGCATGCGTGCATACCGTGAGGTATACACGACTATTGCACATCTTAATTATGTATGTGTGGATGTGTTAGTATACTAATTATAAGTAGTAGGCTATGATGTGAATATATACATTATTTATGTGTGACTATACGGTGAATGTTTGTACTAGGGAGGGTATTATAATTATACGTGTGCTGATGTCTGTATTATTATTATTATAGTATATAGAGTGATTGAACTATGTAAGTATTACCTAACTAAATATTAAGTGTGATTGACTTATGGTGTGCATATGGTTGTATTGGTAGACATATATATAAATATTGGAGTGATATTGGTGTAGGTATGAATGCCGTGTTACGTATATAGAATATTCTGATATGTGTATTGAGTCTCACTCAAGCTTGAGTGAGTATACTCTAAGTATATTGAATGTATGTTTGTAGTTTGAATATAGCAATGCTTGATGTATGTATAGTGATAGAAGTGTTTGTGCCTGGTTGAGTTACGCACGTGACTGTGGGTCGCTACACCAGTATATAGTTATAGGTGTTGGTCTTGTGGTATAGTTATTTACTAAGGACTTGCTTGTGTGCTAGCTAAACTAGGTGCATAGATGTGCTAGTAATAGAATGGTATGATTGGTATGCGTAAATGAAATGTTAGCGTGTATGGGTGTACACCATGCACGGGTAAGTATGTGCTTAGTTATAGGTATTGATGACTATGGTATATGTGGCGTGTCGTAAATATAGTTATAGGACCAAATGTGATGTGATTATACGGTGAACTATTTGCATGCACCGTATGGCTATATATCGTGAAATTATAGTAGTGGTGAATGTATATTAGATATAGTGAATTTGATTTAAAAATGGTATGGTGTGACTATATGTGTTGAGATATTTGGTATTGGATGAATATTAGAGGGTAGTATACCCTTGATGTTTATGCATAGGTAGCTATCTATACGTAGAGCAATGATTGTATTTGCTAGGAGGAGATCATACTTATATGAGTATCTGAAATATTGTTTGTGTTTAGGTAAGTAGTAGTTATATAAGGGATGTACGTTTATATATATATATATATATATATATATATATATATATATATATATATATATATATATATATATATATATGATTGAAATACATGTATGAAGTTGACGGACTATAATAGGTATTAATGTATATCGTACGTGAATGTATATATATACGTGTTGGTAGTGTTAATGTTTGACTACCTAGTGCATATATAAGCACTTGTAATGACTATACCTGGTTGAATTATTATATGACTTGATTGGGGTAGTTACTAGAGCGACTAGCTATATTAGAAAGTCCGAGGACGGACTTTATTCTAAGGTGGGGAGGATGTAACGACCACTTTTCGTGGTACGTTGTTCGTGCACGTGCTTTTGTCCGTGCACGTGTTTGTTTTGGACCTTGTTTGTTTGTGAACACTTTGTTGCGATATGCCGTTGTGAACGTCTCTGAGAGTATTAAATAGTGGCACTAATTTGGAACGACGTTCCTCGAGTCGTTTTCCCACAATTTAATCTTACTCGATGAGACGTGGCGATTCTCACTTTTGACGGGAGACGTTTCTATTTTTAGTTTCGTCGTCCGATGTCGAAATTGAGATCCGTCTTCTTAGTTAGCTCACTTTCATCACCACGATCACCCCGATATTTATTTTATAATTTTTGGAGTTCATTTGACCACTTTTATATTTTTAACAAGTTTTATAATATTTTTAATAATTAATTTTTAAAGTAATTTCGGCCAAATAAAATTTATTTTAGTTTAAAACGTTTTAAAGAATTTTTGAGCCAATTTCCAGCTCATTTGGACCAAGTCAAATCCTTGGGTGAGTTGGAGAAGTTGAATTTCAAATTTTAAATTATTTTAAACTTCTAATCCTATTAGATTTAGCCCTAGACCAAGTCAACCCATCTACACTATATAAACAACCCCTAGGAAGACCTATTTTCGCAAGAAATTAGCCCTAGCCTCTTCCAAAACCCAAATTGGACGTTGCGACGATTCGTCGCAACGTTGCGACGTTCAGCCCCCGCACTGACCGAGAGAACGGCCTCCGTTTGCCCGCTCTGACCGATAGCCAAGCCCGCACCCGCTGCTGTCGCCACCCCGCTCCCCGCCCCGACCGAGGATTCCTCTCGGTCAGACCGAGAGGCTTCCCCGCTCCGCTCGCATCTCCGCACCGTTGCAAGCCCCCGCTCAGCGCCCGCCTTGTCGCCCCGCATCCGCTAGCGCCTGACCGAGCGGATCGCCCGCCTCCGCAACGTTGCTACGCTTGCAATGTTGCAGCGCCCGCTCCCCCGCATCCAAGGCGCACGACCGACCCCTCCCTCCGCACCGACCGAGAGTCATTCGTCGCAACCCCGCATCCGTCGCACCACTTGCCTCCGTGGGCCCCCCAAGTTCTCCAGAGGTATTGTGGGTCCCCCAAAGGACCCTAGGACTACTGTGGGCCCCACCTAGGTGCTTTCTCTCCGACGATTCGCCGTGCACGACGTTGCGACACGTCGTAGCCCGTCGTCGCACGTGCTAGCTTTGGAATCAGGAACCGTTGCTCCGGTTGATGCTCTGAACTTTCCAGCGAGGAAACTATATTGGAATCAGGACTTGGAGCGCGTTCTCTTATTCCAACCCCCGGCGTCGCTACCCGACGCCGGTGTAGCTTTCGCGTCGTGTTGAGGTAACGCTTTGCACCCCTAGGACCCCCAACCCAATGCATGCTAATCAAGACTAAAATCAGTATTTTTAAAGTATTTCAAATGTTTTAAATTCACTAATCAAGATTAATAATATGGACTTTAGGCCGGTGGACTTGTGCACGTAGGATAATTGTGATTTTTGGACTCATTGGACGGTGTGCCCAGACGTCGTACTTGCAGGCAAGTGAAACTTGCCAACTCTTGTGTAGGGCCATGTTTTTAGGCCACTTCCTTGTTTTCAACGTAAAAGATACTAGTCAGTGAAATGATAGCTGGCTAGACGCCTACTTGATCTAGTTTGACAACGAAACTAGATCCGTCACCTAATTGATCTAGCTTGACAACGAAGCTAGATCCAACTCTTTAAACTTGTTGTTCATGCATACTAAACTGTCACGTTTACTTTCCTTATCTGTACGCACTTTTAACTGTCATGCATAGCATCTTACATGTCATCCCAGTTGATTGTTGCATTCGTAGCACACGCTACAATACTTGTACTCCTTGAAAACTACTTCCGGGGGAAACTGGCCTCATGTGTTGGTCAAAAGCCAATGCCCGGGTTCCCTGGACCGGCTAGGTGCACCCCTATGCCATACTTGTTAAAAACACTTCCTGGCTCGTGATCCAGAAGCGAGCATTCCCGTTCGGGGGTAAGGCCCTGGCTCGACACACGTGGAGGGGTAGGGATAAACGGTTACTTGAGCTTAGGAGTGGCCTGATCAGCCCTCTAGCCAAAAGACAGAATCTCTATGCACGAGGTGCTTACTTTTCTTGTCTTGTACTTGTCTTATGAATGATTCATACAATACTTGTCATCCATGCCATGTTTATATGCCATGCTCGTACTTTACTTTACTTTACCTTACCTGTTGCACTCATTACTTTAACTGCCATGTCATTGCATCATGCTAGAACTGCTAGGTTGCTTCACTTTTACCTACCTTCAGTTTCCTTGCACAAGTCTCTTGTAGACTTGCTGACATGTGCCCCTTGCTCTTTTGGGTGTCACATGTTAGACCTGAGCCAGAGACCGTTGCTGAGTACGTGATGTGTTGCTGACGCTGAGCCTGAGTCCATGACTGCCTAGGAGGAGTTTTGTGGATGCCAGTGATCTTCTTGGTGACTTTGCTGAGCTTTCTTTTGTTTTAGGTTTTCTGTTAGTCGTCGGTGCGTAGCACCGTTGTTTTGTATGTTGTACTTTTGTTAGCCATGTTTGGGCCTTTAGCCTCTTTTTCTTTTAGCCTGGTGGCTTTTTCTGTGATGTTGAAACTTATTTTATGGATATTCTGAGATATCTCTTTTGCCTCATTTCAATATTATTATCTTTGTTTCATTCGTGTTGCAAGGACCTGCAGTTTAAATTTGATTGACGCTTATCGGACTTGCAGCTTGTAGCTTCAAGTCTGAGCGGACCTTCTCACGCTTCGCCTCCACGTTTTTGGGAAGCGGGGCGTGACAAGAAATCAATTAAATAACGCAATCCCCCAACTTTAGAGTGTATACATAAAATTACCTTATAGTTATTCTCGTTCTTGCCCTTCATCTTCTCATTTAGTAGCCTTCTCATTCATCGTTCTTGCCCTTATAGTCATTCTCGTTCACGTCAGTGCCCGTAACCGATAGAGGCAGAGGAGGACGGGATCACACGCTCGTGTGCTATCTTTATACATTAATTTTTAAAAGATTTCAGCTTTCCACGATAAAACAAATTCACCAAGCACAAAAAAGAAACCCCATGAATAAATCGTCCCCCAAAACCAATTGCAAACATTGTTACTATTGTTTAAAAAAGGCCAGTCGACATCATTCTAAATTTTTTAAAAAGGTCAGTCTACAGAATTCAACCCCCGCCTCAAAACCAAAAAACCACATCCAAAATCCCACAAAATTTAAAAAAATAACAAAAATAAAACTCACAAAGCAATCGTCGTCGATGGTGAAGAAGTACTTCTTCTTGGAAACCATGTACAGCTTGCCAACGAAAAAGAAATGGGGAGCATTGTTGGGGATCGCATGCTCAGATTCGAAGGTGATATTTTTGGAAACCAATTCATAAAATATCTAAGCTGAGCATTGTTGGGGATCGCACGCTCAGCTTCGAAGGTGATATTTTTGGAAACCAACTCTGTTTATAAAAAGATCGCACGCTCAGCTTCGAAGATCGCTAACAATTTTCTTCTTGGAAACCAATTCGTAAAATATCACCATGTACGGGACCACACGCTCGGCTTTGATTCCGCCTTCGAAACTGAGTTTAAAGCGTGAGCTAGTCTTGCCAATGAAAAAGAAATTGGGAGCTTTGTTGGGGGGAGTTGAAGAGGCCATGCTCGGCCTGTGGTTTTTGGTGAAGGACATAGGGATCGGTTTTCAATGCTTGGGAAGAGCAAGAGCCGATCTATCACCGAAAAACGCCTCGCTGTCCCCCAAAAAGTCTGTTGAGTTTCGAGATATTATTTAAGGCTGTTGCTATTAAATGGGACCCACAAATATCAAAAGTATGTGTTAAAATACAAACTTATCATCTTAAAAATTTATCTAAACCGTTCATTCCCCAAGAATTAATCCTGGCCCGCTTTCTATAAACACATTTGTCCTAGTCAGCTTGTCCTAGTCAGCCCTAGGATTCAAAAATCGTTGTCAAATGTATAATAGACTAGTCATAACCAGTGCCCTCGGGCACGGTTTATTTAAGATATCCTCTCAAAATCTTTGTTTTCCCCAAAAATTATTTCCCCCACCAAAATCTAAACGAACAAAAATCTAGTTTCGGCACATAACCTGTCCCTTAGGGCATGGTTCATTTAATTTATCCCCTCAAAATCTTTGTTCTCTCCAAAAATTATTCCCCCCTCCAAAATCTAAACGAACATAAATCTAGATACGGTTCCGGCGCCTTTGGCGCATAACCAGTGCTCCCGTACCATCGGACATGATCATTTAAGATATCCCCTCAAAATCTTTGTTCTCCCCTTAAATTATTTCCCCCTCCAAAATCTAAACGAACAAAAATCGAGCTTCGACGCGAGCGCTTTCGGGTGTGGGGAAAAAAATTTAATCCAGGCCAAAAAGTGGGGGAAAAATGAAATGGTAGGTTTTTTAGCAAAAAGGGAAAGGGTCGGTATTCTGCCCAAATGTAATGATTGTGGGGGGCACGAAAATGAAGGGGAAAGTGCATTAGTGTGGGTGTGTGTGTATGGTGTGCGGGTAAAAAGTGAAATGAGATGGTTTTTTAAGCAAAAAGTAGAAATGAGTGGTATTCTGTGCAAATGTAGTATTGGGGGGGTTTGAAAGTCAAAGGAAAATAGTGGTGGGTTTTCCAAACACCTATCTAAACCCTTCTTTTACTAAGATTAAATCCTAGCCATTCTTCTATCAACCTCTTTATACATCAGCATGACATCAGCTTGTCCTAGTCAGCCCTAGAATTCAAAAATCGCTGTCAAATGTAATATAGATATAAAGAAAAAAAAGAAAAAAAGGGGGAATGTCAAAACATTTTCAAATATGCTACATTTGATATCGGCGGCTAGTAACCGGATTTCGGGGGTTTGTTGAGCAATGCGTATGAAATATGGTAGATAAAGCAACTACTTAGCGCATCTTAACTCCAAAGGAACCGAAATTTAACATCATGGTTTTCCTTGTTTGGTGTCTCCCTACACATTACTTATTGATTATTCCATAGCAACGAAGGTTCACAAATTGTATTAGATAATCTTATATTTTGATCTCTTACCTTCCAAGCACCCTTCATATTGTCAAAGTGTTTCATAATACAACATCTTCTTGTTATATTTCTTACAATGACCGTATGCTTTCGATGCTCATGACATTTGTTATACTTTAAGTTCGTGGGGAAAAAGCATTAATATGAGCATCGTCATCAATTTCTTATTTCTTCGATATGCTAAACTTGTTTCATGTCTCATTCTTAACCTCTTCAATTTATTTTTGTGATCTTTTCGATTAATGGCGAAAGGGGGAGAATAGAAAAATAGTAGAAAAATAATGCACAAGGGGGAGAGATGCACATTTTAAGGGGGAGCTTGTCACACCTTTTCTTGAGAGCACATCGATAGGGGGAGCTTTGTATGATGTTTATAATCATGTGCAATATATGAATTGCTCTTTAATATCATTTCTCAATTTTTCCAGACTTGTTTGCCATGATCAAAAAGGGGGAGATTGTTGGCCTTGTTAATCTAATAACTTGGTCGTACGATTTAATTTTGATGATGACAAACAAGTCATGTGTGACTAACGTCTTTCATTAAGTGATTTCCGGGGGGAAAGTGCAAAATACGTTTTGTTTGCAAGAGAGAGATTGTGTGTGGACATTGGTGCAAAAAGGAAACTCAAAATAATCCTACATGATAAATAAGAAGATGCAAACTTGAATCGGTCAAAGATGAAGATTTGCTTGGATACTCAAGGGATTTTCTACTAGAATTCGAACTCCATGTTCTTATCCAAAACACAACAAACTTGGTCTCATATTCAATCTCTTCTTCAGTCTCATCCAGAAAAACTTTCTAAAGCCTTATCTCATTATCAAGCAAAGAAGAACAGAAGCAAAAAAAGAGGGCTCTGTTTTTTTGATCTCAATCAAAAAGTATTCAAACTGCCCCATTATCTCCGTAAAAAACAAAAAACCCAGCCGCATTATCTCCAAGAATATAAACCAAAGGCACCTGCCGCATTATCTCAATACACAAAAAAAGCCCCTACCGCATGAACTAAAAATTTGACAGAATGCATGTTTTTTTTGGCTAGTGGGTTTTTAGTTTTTGATTAATTCTAATACTCTAAGATCAGATTAAATTATCTCTCTTCCCATCAATTGCACGAGCTCTATATATTTTAAAGTCCAAATTTCATTCTCCAAAATCCGGATTGTGCAACGGCAGATTTCAAGGGCAAATTCCAGATTCGTGCATTCGACTTCGTACGCTTATATCTCCTGATCCAGACGTCAGATCGACTCGCCGTTTGCATGTAGGATCCTGTCAAAACAACGACGTTAGGATCGAATAACATAGACTTATGCTTGCGTATGCGGCACCGTAGTCTCTGAACTTCACCCTCGGATTCGCCACAACGGTCGGTACTTCGTCACGGAGGATCGAAACAACGTTTCACCGCCTAAATCTCTATTTAGAAAAGGATTTAAATGGAAGGGAGAAGAAGAACATAAGTTGCCTTAAGCAAACTTATGGCATGGAAAGTGTAGTATGAATGCCTTACCCTTGGGTCCTATTTATAGGCTTTAGGGGTAGTTATTGTAGGAAATAACTAAATATAAGCTTATTAGCCTATATTAGCACATTCATTTATCCTCTTCTTCATTCACTTATCAAGTACCTTTATGCACTTATAAAGTGACTTTTTCCACTTATCGAGTGGCTTTTTCCACTTATCGAGTGGTCCTTTTCACACGAGAAAAGGTTCCCTTCGTGCACGCTTTCGTGCACGCGACATCTGAGGTCAGTATACCCTCATACATCCCATCATGGGTGTATTCATGTCGTCCATATCCAACATCTCCCACTCACACTTGAGGGGATTATAAGGAAACATCTTTCCTTTTACTCTTTTGTTTATCATACCGAGAAATAGGCCGTGTGACCGTCATGCGCATAGAGTCCGCTGTTGTGCACTTGTTAGAGATACACAACACTCCTCGAGGTGCAAAGTTGAGTAGATCAATGCATGCTTTACCCTAGATTATTTCTTCACATTTCTTATACTTTATATTCAACAATTGAATCCCATCTGGATTACAATTGGCTGGCCAGCTTTGAATCTCTAAAGTCCAAATGTGAATATGAAATTAATCTTCCTCTTCTTGCGATCCTTTTGATCTTGACTTGACTTTCTTTTCTAAAATGCCCCGCCGGACCGAATTGACCATAGTCCATAAGCAACATGCTAAGATAGCAATCACCCAGTCAAATCTAAAGGAACCAATTTAGAGTCCATAAGGGTAATGAGTTAAGACCCATGTGGTCTTTGGGTCTCACATAATAGTAAACACAATTACTATTCTAACCCAATGGTCAAAATGCATACGTAGTATGATTACGTATTACAACATCACTCCTTTCCCAGGGAGCGTATGTCTTAATGATGTTGTAAGGATGATAACCAGACACCACAATGTCTGACTTTGAGTCCATTTTACTACTCAAATAATCTTTTGGACCCACATCCCGCATAAGACAAATAGGATTTCAAAAAATCCTCTTAGATCTTTTGAAAGCATCCATATGATGCAGATCTTTCATACGACCATTTTGTTTAAGTCATGACTCTAAATCGTCCGTCTGACGATTTTGACTTTAAACAGGTCTCATCTTTATTTTATCTGTCTGATAGAAGAAAGGCGGTTACTCATGTGAGAGAACCAACCTAAATCTGTCCGACATACTAGAAAGTATAGCTGAGATTTCAAAAAATGTACACAAACATTTCTTAAAAAATTCATATGCAATGTCGAAAAGAACTTATTCTTTTATTAAATTTGATCATTTACAGACATGGAAATTTACATTGGTATAACTCAACTCTTACGCAATCCTTGAGATGATAAGTGTTTGTAAAACACATCTCTGGGGATCGCCTTCGTAAGCGGATCTGTTATCATCTCATGCGTAGATATGTACCTTATGTCTACCTTCTTGGTCTTATCATAGTCTTTTGCAAATTTGTAGCGGATATCTATGTGTTTGGTCTTACAATGGAATTTAGGATCTTTGACATAGGCTATAGATGCTTGACTGTCGCTGTGTATAGGTACAGCACCTGAGTCACTTGCATCAATTAGCCTGTATAAGAACTTCCTAAGCCAAACAGCCTCTTGGACTGCCATGCTAAATGCTACAAACTCGGCTTCCATAGTTGAAAGTGCGATGCAGGATTGTTTCTTGCTACTCCAGGATATTGCACCAGATCCGAGTAGAAAAACATATCCTGAGGTCGATCATCGCTCATCGAGATCACCCGCCCAATCAGCATCAGTGTAGCCTTCGAGCCTCAAGGCATCTCCTTGATATCATAAAGCATAGTCCGCAGTTCCCTTAATATACCGCAATATCCTCTTAACCGCTTTCCAGTGTACTTACCCTGGATGGGATTGGTAACAACTTACCATTCCAACGGCAAAACAGATATCCGGTCTTGTACACATCATAGCGTACATAAGACTACCAACTGCACTGGAATATGGAACTTTTTCCATAATTTCCTTTTCCTTTTGGTTCTTTGGACATGATTTCAGACATAAATTATCACACTTGCTTATAGGGGTATCAATGGACTTGCAGTCCTGCATATTAAAATGTTCTAGAACCTTCTTTATATAAGTCTCTTGTGAAAGAGAAAGAAGTTTCTTTGAACGATTCCTTGAAATCTTAACTCCAAGGATATATGCAGCTTCTCACATATTTTTCATCTCAAAAACTGATGAAAGCCAAGCCTTGATATCCATCACAAAGCCCTTGTCATTTCCAGCTATTAAAATGTCATCTACATATAGAGACATAATAACATACTTGCTTTTAATCCTCTTGATATATACACAGTTATCTTCATCAAGCATGGAAAAACCATTTGATAAGACAACTTCTTGAAATCGTATATACCATTGCCTCGAGGATTGTTTAAGACCATATATGGACTTACGAAGTTTATAAACCTTATGTTCGTTTCCTTCTTTTACAAACCCTATTGGTTGTTTCATATAGATCTCCTCGTCCAATTCTCCATTGAGAAAGGCAGTCTTTACATCCATCTGATGTAATTCGAGGTCTAAGCAAGCCACCATAGCCAGAATCAGGCGAATCGAGGTAAAACGGACAACAGGTGAGAAGGTCTCTTCGTAATCTATCCCTTCCTGTTGCGTAAAACCTTTCGTGACAAGGCGAGCTTTATATCTGTCAATAGAGCCATCAGCCTTATGCTTGATCTTGAGAACCCATTTGTTCCCAATAGCTCTACGTCCTCTGGGTAACTCAACTAAGTCCCAGACTTGGTTAACTTTCATGGATTCCAACTCCTCTTTCATCGCTTCCATCCATTTGTCTTTCGCAGGGCATGATACAGCTTGTTTGAAAGTAGCAGGCTCGTCATCATCTTGTAGTAAAGTCATAAAGGTTTGCGGAAATTCATCCTCAAATCTTAGAGGATTCAACCTTGTACGACTACTACGTCGTATTTGAGATTCTTCAAGCCCTAGTTGACTCGACTTTAGATCAATTCTAATATCACTCACACTTGGAATGTCGTTAGAAATGCTCCCACTTGGATCATTATTCCCGTATGGAATAGGATTAGCGTCATTCGTATCATCCATTGGTGAAGTTTGAAACGTATTTTCTTCTTCACCAAGAATTCTCCCACTCGAATGAGGTAATCCTTCTTGATCATTAATCTCAAATAGAGATAAGTCCTGACTTATCTCGCCCTGTCTTGGAAACTCGTTTTCCAAGAAAGTGACATCCCTCGACTCAAATTCAATTAGACCTCCATTGTCGTCTTGACTAACGAAAACATAACCTTTGGAGTTTTCTGCGTATCGTATAAAGATACATTTCCTTCCCATTGGCCCAAGTTTGCCATACTTATGGGAGGAAATATGTGCGTAGGATGCACATCCCCAAGGTTTTAAAATGTTTAAGTCAGGAGACTTTTGGTTCCACAACTCATAAGGAGTGGAGCTAACTGATTTCGAGGGTACGCTGTTCAAAAAGAAAGTGGCCGTTAATAATGCATCACCCCAAAAGGTGATTGGTAAGTTAGCTTGCACCATCATTGAACGGACCATTTCCATTAAATTCCTATTTCTCCTTTCAGCAACACCATTTTGTTGAGGAGTATAATGCATCGTTGCCGGATGTACTATGCCCTTTTCATCACAAAGTTCCTTAAAACTTGTTGATTGATATTCACTGCCCCTATCGGTTCGCAAGACCTTAATCTTGCGATCTAATTGATTCTCCACTAAACTCATATAGTTTTTAAAGCAGGTTAATGCTTCACTTTTGTGGGATATCAAATAGATATGTCCGAATCGGGTGAAATCATCAATAAAAGTGATGAAATAGGACTTTCCGCGTCTTGTCTTGACATTCATCGGACCACATATGTCCGAATGGATGAGTTGTAATGGAACCTCGGCCCTTGTGCCGGTTCCAAACGGCTTGCGACAAGATTTCCCTACAAGGCAATGTTCGCAAGTCGACATTTCAACCTTTGAAACATTGGATAGAAGGCCACGTTTGGCAAGTCTATCCATACGCGTTGGTCCAGTATGACCAAGCCTTACGTGCCAACAAATTATATCTGACTCATAAGTCGAAGAATTTGCGACAAGGAAATTTTCATTACTTAATGAAGAGTCATACATTGTATTTAATACAATAAATCCTTTAAATACATACCCAGAACCAATAAGAGTAATATTACAAAACAAGTCCGCTTTACAATTTTGAAAGAACCAGCTATAACCAAGACCCATTAACACGACCACAGATATAATATTCCTTCGAATATCTGGAGCGAAGAGGACATCATGTAGTAAGAGAGTGCGGCTGTTGTCCAAGACTAGCTTGCAAGTCCCAACGCCTTTCACTTCAACACGTGTGTTGTTTCCTACATAAATCCACTTTGTTCCTTGGGGTATCCGATGATACTCCACGAAGGACCGTCTGTCCCTTGCTATGTGGTCGGTGGCACCTGAATCAATTATCCAAAATGGATTAGATTCTACAAGAAATATTAAACTAGAAACACATATGTAACTAGTATTACAAGTTACCTTGTCACCTTCATTCGTACTAGAACGGGCGTAGTGACCTAACTTGTTGCACTTGAAGCACTTGATCCTCTTCAAGTCTTTCTTCTTGTGCCATTTCTTGTGCACACCCTTATGTTTGGGTTTCTTGGTAGACTCAGGTTGCTTATTACGTTCATTATTAGACTTCGAACGATCTTTCCGTTTCTTTCCCCCGTGTGAGAAACTAGCAACCATGTGCACTTCTGCACTTGGCATGGCAGCCGCAAGCCGCTCTTCCTCTAATTCGAGGTGCTTAGAAACATCGCTGAAAGTCTTGATGCTCTCATTGTGAGTGAGATGCATCTTCATTTGGTCCCACCCATTTGGCAGGGAACGTATGACTGCTTGGATTTGTTGCTCATCAGTGAGCACATGACCAGTATCCTTTAACTCTGAGATTAGATTCGCCATATGTCGCAGATGTTTCCCCATGGAATGATCTGGACGTTTCTTGTATGAATCAAATCTTATAGTTAAAGAACGAAGTTTGGACACTGATGTGCCACCAAACTTCTCCTCAAGCTTGGACCATATGTCCATGGCTAAGTCATGCTCTCGGAAGATGCGCATTATGTCATCGGCCATACTGCTCAATAACGTAATGCGAGCTATCTTGTTCTTCCGAGACCAAGCATCAAAAGCTTCCTTGTCTCGTCTGTGTTGGGCCGTAGTGCCCAACCCGGGTTCAATCATTACGTACTTTAGAGTTTCGAGTACTTCCTGCTCCTCTAGAACGTATTGTATCTTGATGGACCATAGTTTGTAATTATCGCCGTTGAGTTTTTCACCTCTGTTTAACTCAGCGACGATATTCTTTGAACCGGAAGACATTTTACTTTTAAATGCTGCAAAAGACACAAAGCCGAAGGTTTGATCAAAAACATTGCATTAAAAAATTCTTAAAATATAATTCACACTTGAAATGATAATAGAATATCCCATTTGGATAGTTCTAATTTCAACTCCCAGTTGGAATGATATTTATAATTTGATAAGTTACTTTCGAAAAATATTGAAGATGTTACTCTAGAATCGGAAAGGTCACTACGTTTCCAATCACCATCTAGAGTAACTTTCAATATTTCCCCATCACTTTATCAAATAATAGTACTCTTATAGTACTTTGCAGCGGAAAAGCGTTTTTGAAAACGTATTTTTCAAAACGTGTATTTTTACCTAGTACCCTTATGATTTTAGCGAAATATTCGGTAATCCCTAAACATTGTCGGGATGAGCCGTAGCCGTGCCAAGGCCGGATCCCCCAAAGTAAGGGGTTTTGCCATATGCAATTCCCGTCGGTCCCGTATGGACCGGCCATGCAGGTGGCCGGGGCCGAAACCTCCGGTACCGTAGTCCCGTATGGATCTGACACGAACCGCATGGCCACGTTCCCTCGGCTGGCCGAGGCCGGCCAATGCCGGCCAAAAAATTCCCACTGGTCGGCCAAGGCCTCTGCCCTGGCCGGCCAGGGGCCCTGGCCCCCCCAGCCAGGGCCTCTGCCATGGCCGGCCAGGGGCCCTGGCCCCCCCAGCCAGGGCCTCTGCCCTGGCCGAGGCCGGCCAGGGCCTGGCCCTGTCCTCTGCCAGGGCCGGCAGGGCCCTGGCACCTTGCCAGGACCAGCCAGGCCCTGGCCTGAGGCCAGGGCACCGGTCCTGGCCTCTGCCAGGGCCGGCCGGGCCCCGGCCGGGCCCTGGCTCCCGGCCAGGGCCCCCTGGCCCTGGTCGAGGCCGGCCTGGCCAGGGCCCCCTGGCCCTGGCCGGCCAGGGCCCCCTGGCCCTGGCCGAGGCCGGCCTGGCCAGGGCCCCCTGGCCCTGGCCGGCCAGAGCCGGCCCTGGCCGGCCACCCCCTTGCATGGGGTTGGCCGCACACCCCACCGGAGGGGTGGCCGTGGTTGTTATTGGCTGTAGCCAACCCCCTCCGCATGAGGAGGGGGAATGCATTGTCTCCATAGCCCATTTGGCCATGGTGATCATGCACCAAGGTCATCTTCTCCGATGGAAATAACCACCATCTTCTTCTCCGATGAGACACCCGTTCGTCGAGAAAGTAGTTATTCTCTAATGGACATGTGCCAAAATGAAAAAATAACATACTCTAAAGTTCGCAAACTACACGCTCCACATGAAGAGAGCACACATTCTCAATTAAATGGAGACTCAGCATCCATGAAGAGTGTGAGCTTGGCGATATGAACGGTCGGTTCTTCCCGTCACGGAGAGTTCCTGTCATATCCGTAATGACAGAAAACCCTAACGTGAAAAGAACAACCGCTGTGTTCTCTCCGTCACGAAGCGTTCCTACCATATCCATAATGTTAGGATACCTATTCGTGAAAAAGACAACGCCTTGTTCATCGGTTCGACGTGGCGACGGTTTGACCAGGGCGAACCCGTATGGCTCTGATACCAATGTAGGATCCTGTCAAAACAACTACGTTAGGATCGAATAACATAGACTTACGCTTGCGTATGCTGCACCATAGTCTCTGAACTTCACCCTCGGATTCGCCACAACAGTCGGTACTTCGTCACGGAGGATCGAAGCAGCGTTTCACCGCCTAAATCTCTATTTAGAAGAGGATTTTAATGGAAGGGAGAAGAAGAACATAAGTTGTCGTATGCAAACTTATGGCATAGAAAGTGTAGTATGAATGCCTTACCCTTGGGTCTTATTTATAGGCTTTAGGGGTAGTTATTGTAGGAAATAACTAAATATAAGCTTATTAGCCTATATTAGCACATTCATTTATCCTCTTCTTCATTCACTTATCAAGTGACTTTATGCACTTATAAAGTGACTTTTTCCACTTATCGAGTGGCTTTTTCCACTTATCGAGTGGTCATTTTCACACGAGAAAAGGTTCCCTCCGCGCACGCTTTTGTGCACGCGACATCTGTGGTCCGTATACCCTCGTACATCCCCTTATGGGTGTATTCATATCGTCCATATCCAACATTACACCCACGCGAACACATCTTCATGCTCTTCGCAACGGTGATAGTCTCCTTTGCTCAGTTTACAGGATCGTACACAGTTCGAGCATTTTTCTACAAATTAGTCATTGCAGATTCCAGACTCGCACAGTCAACTTAAAAAGTCCATATCTCCTGATCCAGACGTCGGATCGACTCACTATTTGCGCCCACGTGACCACATCTTCTTTCTCTTTGCAACAGTGATAGTATCCTTTGCTCAATCTACAGGATTATACACATTTCGAGCATTTTTCTACAGATCAGCCACTGCAGAATTCAGATTCGTGCAGTTATCTTTCGAAGACTATATATTCCAATCCAGACATCGAATCAGCGCTCACACGATCACAATCTCACAAACTTTATCACTGTAATATCTCTCTGATTTTTCACCACAGTATTAAAGCTATTTGAATCTGTTTTTATTGTGAGATTGTATTGTGAATAGCTTTACTCTGGAGCTATCTCTGCACGTTAACTTTTGAACTATATCTGTGTACGGTGAGATCACTACCCGTAAGTGTGATCAGTTTTATTGAGTGAAATCCTCATAGGTCTTGGGGTCGGAGTTTTGGTGGGAAGCCACTCCGTTAAAAAATATCTGTGTCTGATTATCTCTGTGATTGTGATTGTTTTTAAATTTGTGCCACACACCCTATTCACCCCCCTCTAGGGTTGTTTTTAGATATGAAAATTATAAAGAAAGATGAAATTGAGTGGTTAAAGATTATACCTAGGGTGTATAAAATGATCTCTTTGAAATTTCTTCAACAAATAGCCTTCAAATCCTTGAAGATCCAAGCTTAGAGAGACAAGGGGCTAAAACAAATTTCAATTTTTGAGAGAAGTAGTCGGCTATGATGAGAGAGGATGAAGGAGGAGTAAAACTTAGGGTTTTACTATTACTAAGATAGATCTTGGCCTTAGAACTATCCAAGGGTGCGGGTCACTTCCCTTAGTGGGTATGAAAAATGATGGTAAAACCCAATATGAAACCCAAAAACCCAAAAACCCAAAAACCCAAATACATATACCCAGATAGTCAGCTGTAAGAAGATATGAAACATACACCAAGGTAGTCGGCTATGTCCAGGATAGTCGCCTATCTGACAGCAACATCAATGGATGTTTCTATCATGTTAAACTATATACCAAATTATTTAATATTAACAAATAATCATAGAAAACATATGTTTACTATAGAAAAGTAATTTTCTGTTAGAAGAGGATTAACCATGGCAAATAGCCATGGTACTATATTTATAAAACTCTCATGTTGAGTTGGGAGTCCAAGGGCCTCCCCACTAACTTAGTGGGGAGTAATGGAGAGTGATGAGGAGAGGGAGGCCAAAGGCCTCCCTCAACTCACAACACTCCCCCTCATCTCTCCATTACCTTGGGTTAAGCATATGAATACTTCAGGATTCAGTATGCCAATGAAGTGGATACTTCTGGATCCAGAGCCACTGTGGTTGCCTCGTTAAAACCTTAGCTGTGGAAAACCCAGTGGGAAAAACCAGCAGCTTAAGGGAAAAGAGTACAACTATCGAGGGACTCCCCCTGATATGTACAAGCTTCAGGCTTGCAGATCTCCTATGTATCTATACAATCATCTCCTATTCGTCTATACATCCATCATGTTCTGAAAGAAAATACAATTATCACTCATCTACACAAGTTTCACTCATCTACCGGCTATTGGAAGGCATCGTCGCTCTGGAGTGTAATGCTCTTCGAAGTTGGTAGATGACTCCACTAAAGTATTCTTTGAATCAGTCTTCAGGGTTTCTACAAGGTACTGCTAGACCTGGCTGAGCGTTTTCAATACTTACTTCTTGGATGATGAGCTTCTCAGAAGATGTAGACATTGGATGATGATGTGTATATATTTAGGAGGTGGCCGGCCTATTGTGTTTCAGTCATCGCGATGATCTTTAAACCTGCATATGCAATATATATTCATTGACCCTTGGATGTTGCGTAAAAGCAGCTTATCCTTGGTCTAGTGTTGCTCTCCAGGACAACACTGTATCTGGTTAACAACTTTACTGGAGACGTTCTATCAAAAATACGTGCAGTTGGCCAGATAATACACTAGAGCTAGGCTCTTCGGGACCTAGGATTGTCCCCCCCCCCCCTCTTTCAGCTACTGAAAGGTGTCATGAATAAGTATCCATTTTTAATAGGTTGCAAAAGGACATCATTCTTCATAAACTCCAGGTGTATGAAGAATATGAAAGGGTTCCACCACGAAGGTGTTTAATATGTAAGTCGAGACATCTTCGGCATGATTAATAATAGTTCATCTTCAGGATGATTAATGTCATCTTCAGGATGATAGTTCATCTCCAGGATGATAGTTCATCTTCAGGATGATTAATGTCATCTTCAAGATGATGATTCATCTCCAGGATGATGGTTCATCTCCAGGATGATAGTTCATCTTCAGGATGATTAATGTCATCTTCAGGATGATAGTTCATCTTCAGGATGATTATTGCCTTCTTCAGGATGATTAATGTCATCGTCAGGATGATCGTTATACCTAGGTTTTTCATTTCCAAGGTATGCTTTAAAGCTATCTGAAATCTCAATGGTCTCTGCTGGAGATCCTATTAGCTTTAAGTCGACCATATGTAAGGCAAATATAACAAATCATGTCAACGATCTTTCTAAAAAGATACAATGGCAGAATATTGCTTAAGATCAACTAATGATCTTTGTAGCCTTTATGGAGAAGACGTTTCTACGTTTCTCTTTCATCTCTGGGGGTAGAGTATACCCTTCTGGAAGTTTTATATAGATCTCTATATCTATATTGCCGTATATATATGCAGTCACAACGTCCATGAGCTGCATGTATTGGCTTTTACAGAGAAGTGTAGGCTTAGTAGGAAAATGATCACATTTCCTTCATTTCAATTTCTTTATGAAATTCGAATTATATTCCACAGGTTTTTACACATTCAGGTGTATGAACTACTGGTTCAAAGACTTTGCTTTTCAAGAGTGAGTCCAGCTCTACTCTTATTGCCTCGTCCCACTTTGGCCATTCTATGCGTTTACGCTATAGAAAAGTGGGTAGACATCATCGTCGTATTCAGCGACGTGAATGGCAATAGCGAAAGCAAAACCGTCGTCGACGACTGTGCTATATCTGTCCAGTACCTCTCCAGTTTGTACGTAATATAATGATGTTTCTCCTGTTGTTTCCTCTACAGGGGAAATTAGGAGGGGAGAGGTTGCTGGTCTGAGCTCAGCATCCTGTGGTTGGATCATTTTTATATATCCAGGAATTTTCCTATTATGAGGAAATTTTTATTTTGAACCTGGCCGGCGTCCTCTTTTCAAATGAGGTACAGCCAATTCTGCTGCCGGTGGATTGCATCCATCTTTGGGAATGTCAATCCTAGCTGGCGTGTTGGCAGCAGGGACGTGTGAACGAACAATCTTCTGGTTGTCCGCAATTTTATCCGTCAATTGATGTACTTTAGTCTGAATGTGAAGGATCTTCTGGATCTCAACGTCACACAGAAAAAGTATGCGGATCATAACGAGATGAGGACTTATGTGTCACATGATATGGTCTCAGAAGCTTCAGGCTTCTTTAGACTGCGTGCCTATTACAATGAGACTTTACTCATCAAATTCACATTTATCCAGACTTGGTGGTAAACCATAAGGAAGCGGCATCAGCAATAAGATATGGCCACAAGCGGGCCGTATCGTGATAAGCGATGCGGAGTGCAGCTTGTTGGTCCCTAAATATCAACAGGCAACTGGAATCTAACAATGGACGTGAAATCCATTGGAGTCTCTTTACCAGAGACTCTGATAACCCATTCTGAGTATGAACATGCTACAGGATGTTCAATTTCAATGCCAGTTGCTTGGCAGAAGTCTTGAATGATATGAGTAGTGAATTCACCCTCATTATTAGCTTTGAGAAAGCTATGTTGCGAGTGAATATGACGGCACACAAAAGACCATCTAGTAGATGCATATATCAGTACAGTAATGAAGTACCAAAAATGGTCCATTTGCGGGGTGAATAGGCCCGCAAAAGGTCACCATGTATTCTCTCAATGAAGCCAGGAGACTCTAAACCCACTTTCAGGAGGGAAGGTCTCTCTCTAAGTTTTTCCTTATGACAAAGGGGGACAAGGAAACTCAACCTTTTGAAGAATCTTCAGGTTCTCCAATGGATTCATTTGATGATGCGTCCATCATCGCTGATCCAGGATGACCAAGTCCATTTTGCTAGAGTTAAAAACTATGGCAATGAAAGGCACTTCTGGTGCTTAGTCAAGTTGGCTTTCTATAGGATGAATATCTGTAATTATAGGGGCCCGACGGGGGTCCAATGAAATCGTAAGTAGATGGTCTTCTGGCCATTTTCTTGACGAGTTACATATTGATATTCAATATATATTATCCACAATTTTCAAGTTATTTTCTTTAAAAGAAATATCCTTGAAAATTGGAGATTTCCTATATGTTTATAAGGAGAATTTGCATCTTATAGTCTCATTGTATGTGGGAGCAATATCAATGCTACATTAGTGCAACGAGACACTGTCCACAATATTCCATACTTCATTTATAATTAAAACGAAATTTTATTTAAGTCAATGAAAAAGACGAACTTAAGCAAATTAAAGATGAAGTAACATTGAATTTTAAATTCATAGATAAAAGATGAAGCTTAATCGAGCAGGTCGTCGTTCTCGAAGTCTTTTGCAGTGAACATCGTTGGTGGCTGAACAGCCGCCAAGTTTGTTTCAGGCAGAGACTTCTGGCTCGCCTGATATAGTGCCTGGAGGTGGCGAGGAGTGCGGCAGATTCTGGACCAATGGCCAGTCATGCCGCATCGATGGCATTTATGTTGGATATAACGATCTCTGACTTATTGTTTGATGATGACAAACACCGTTGAACGTTTTGATGTGTGTGTTAAGTGTCTGCAGGACTGGTGGAAGAGTAAATTCTCAAAGTCAAGACTTAGTCAACCGGTAGAGGAATTACTATCCACACAGCTAATGGACTTAGTCAAAGTACTGTACACAAAGTTACTTGACTTGGTCAATACGGAGAGGGATGGAATCTATTTGAGATTTGGTTAAATCAATTAGAGATTTATTTCCTATTTCATATCAGTTTGAATCGCTATCAAATCCATAAGCGGTTGGCTCAACCCTATCACCCTTGTCCTATAAATACCCATCTTCTAGGGTTGGAGATGCGCGCGGCTTAAACAATATTATCCCGAGGCGTGGCCAATTTTTTTTTTATATAAATCTCCCAAATACAAATTTGTAGAGGCGCCGCACGGTTTGCAAACCTAGGGGAATCTCAGGGAGGCTGCACATTAATTTCTTGTAGCCGCAACCTACATCCAAGGAGAGCCGAATTGTTTTGTGCAAGAAGCTCAAGCATCAATGACAGCCTGACTTTGAATCAAGGTAAGTTTTTTTCATTTAATTATTGAAATAAAGTAACATTGTTATCCTTTGATTTGTGCAGGCAAACAACAAAGCACAACCCAGCCGTACGTTGAAATATAGGACAAGCCACAACTTTCTTTTGCAAGTCTCCAAGGGGCAACTTCCTGCCATCAAACAAGTGGACGTTGAAAAGCTCTCCAATCAAAAAAGGCAGGCTGCACTCTTTTTTATTCAAACAAACACAAAAGCTCTCTTCATCAATCAACCCTACAAATCAAAATTCCCATTAAAACCCCCAGGCAGCCGAATTGTTCAAGGGCAACAAGCTTGGACATTGTTTTTTTTTATTGATGCAGGCCGCAATCTTTGACCATCAAGAGCTTGCGGCAAAAGCAGAAAGCAGAGGAGAACAAGTATAGGCCGGCCATCTAGGGAGAAAGACAAGGCCAATAAATGCACAGGCTTTTACTTGGGGCTACAAGTCTTCTCGTGAACTGAGGTGAAAGCTTTCTTTTTTAATCAACTCACATACTTTTGTTTTGCAGGCAACAAGAGAACATCAAGCCCTGGCCGAATTTTATCAACCTACAATGCACAACAATAAGCATCTAGGGGCACACAAATCTTGAAGCAGCCGTCGCACCAAAATATTACAGGAGCACCTTGTTGGAAGAGAGGGACAGCCGGCCATGCACAATAACAATCAAAAGGGGTGCCGAATTTGATACCAAGTCAAGGCTGCCGATTCTTTGATAGCAAGTGCCAATTTTTCTTGTCAGCTGCAAGCATTAATTCCCAAAGCATGGCACATCAATGTTTTAAAGAGGCCGAATTGTTTCAACACCAAGCAAATCAAAAAGGCCGTAACTTTGGTCTTGGGAACAAAGCAAGCATCTGATTGCTGACTCATTACTTGGTGCCGCAACACATCAGCCGACCTTAGAACCAAGAGAACTCTTTGTCGCAACTTGAGTTGCCGTTATCGAGAGACTACGACATCAACGTCAGACGATTTCTGGCCGTGCTTATTGACGAAGACATCGCTGCTGCACAATCTGAGCTTTCTAAACTCAATACTTTATTATTTTGTGTAGCAATTGTGATAGATCTTCGTAGGGGAAACTTTACCTGTTTTGTGTTACTTTTGGGGACCTGACGACTTGGGAGTCGTCACGGAGGGAGAGCATCTGACTAGATTGAGAGTGTAGAGCACGTGGTGTGCGTACGAGCTAGGTGAGAGTAGATTTGGGATCTTGACTCACTGTGTAGCTGTACTTGATTACATGTCTATCTAGTAGTTGCTTTCGGGGCTGGAGTAGGTCGTGGGGACGACCGAACCAGGTTACATCTGTGCGTATTCTGTGATTGCTTTTTTATTGCACTGTCTGTGCCTATAACTGAGTGGGATTGTTCGTGGGTTGCACGAATATTTTTATTAGCCTATTCACCCCCCTCTAGGCTACGATCCAGATCCAACAAGTGGTATCAGAGCCAGTTTAGAGGATCTAGTCTAATTTTTTAGATGACCATGAATATATCTGATTGTGCTTTTGATGAGGGTCAGTCTATAGCCCGTCCACCTAAGTTTAACGGTGTAGACTTTGCATATTGGAAGGCTAGGATGAAAATCTATCTAGTGTCTGTAGATTATGATGTGTGGGATATTGTTGAAAATGGTTATAGTGTACCCACTATTAAAATTGAAGACACTGTTATGATTAAGCCTAAAGACAAGTGGGATTTAGCTGATAAGAAACTTTATACTCTTAATGGTAAAGCTATGAATGCGCTTATATGCTCTCTTGATAAATCTGAATTTAATCGTATTTCACATTGTCTAACTGCGCAGGAAATCTGGCATACTCTGGAGGTGACACATGAGGGAACATCGCAAGTGAAGGAATCCAGACTTGCGCTGCTTTGCACAGAATACGAGAGCTTCCGCATGCTGCCAACAGAATCAGTTAAAGACATGTTTGCGAGGTTCACGGACATCGTCTACAAATCCAGTTCCCTCGGTAAGCCATACTCTAGCCATGAACAGGTACGAAAGATCTTAAGGGCGCTACCAAGCTCGTTTAGGCCTAAAGTCACCGCTATTCAAGAAGCTAAGGACTTATCAACAATGAAAGTGGAGGACTTGATAGGCAACCTGATGTCACACGAGCTTGAGTTGCAGAGTATAGAAGCCAGAGAGAAACCTGAAGAGAAGACCAAAGCTTCCACACCATTAGCTCTTCAAGCTAACGACGATGATCTTGATGAAGAGCAAGCTTTAATTGTCAGAAATTTCAGGAGATACATTCAGACTGATCAAGGAAGAGCTGAGATGGGAAAAAGGTTCATTCGTTCTAATAATTCTAATTTTGGTAGAAATTCCTATGATCAGAAAGCTAGTAATAGAAGTGAATGTTTTAAATACAGGAAGAAAGGGCACCACATAAAAGATTGCCCACAACAACACACAGCTCAAGTTGCTAAAGGAAAAACGAAAGTGCTGACGTGGGACATGGATAGCGAAGCTGAGGATGAGGAGGAGGAACATGAAGTCCACTCCTGCATGGCATTGATGGCCAAACACACTGAGGTAGAATCTCCCACTAAAGCTGAATTCTTAGAAATCTGTAAAGGAATGCAACATAGAATTGATGAGCTAGAAGCTGATGTGGAATGTTATAGGAATGATAATTTTGATATGCAACAAACTGAGTATGACATGTCTATAGAAATGAAAAATATTAAACAAGAGCTTGTTGCATGCAAATCTACCATTACTATGTTAGAAAAAGAGAAAGCTAGCTTGTCTGAAAAAACTGATTGTCTTTCATGTCTCTCTTTATTAAAGGATATTAGCATGTATAAATTAGATAAGACAAAGCTTGAAGTTGAAAATGAATTGCTCTCTGAAAAGATTAACATGCTAAATCTTGAACTTGAAGAAAAAATGAGGGATTTTGAAAAGAAAGAAGAGGAAAACAAGCGAGCCTTCATTAGTAAATGCACTTTGCTTGTGAACGAAAATGATCATTTGAAATCCAAAGTTGCTAGTTTAGAATTTTCATTAAAGAGATTTTCCATTGGAAAACAAAATTTGGACATTATTCTTGGAAATCAAATTTATGGCAATAATAGGCGAGGACTAGGATATGGTCTTAAAAATGCTGAAAAATCAAAATATAGAAAAGTTCACATTGAATCAACAAAGGTTGGAAATTTTCATGCTAAGTGCTTTACATGTGGATGCGTTGGTCACACTTCATATCATTGCAAATATAGGAACAAAAACATTAAGTTCAAACAAATATGGGTTCCTAAATCTTTGACGACTAACGTGAGTGGACCTTGTTGGATTCCAAGGTCACACACAACACCTCTTTTGTAGGTGAGACGGAAATTTGGCGAGGAGCAATAAATTTAGAGCCTCATTATTTTAGCTCCTTAGTCAAATAGCGACGCGAAGGTATATCTCATTCTTTGAACTTAATGCGTACCTTCATATCATTTTCTTTGTTAACATTTTTGTGTGCTTGTTTTTTTTTTGTGTTTTGGTTTTGTTTTGTTTATGTTTGCTTGATTGTTTTTTTTGTGTGTTTGTTAGTTCATTATAAAACCAAAAAAAATGAAAAAGACAAAAGCAAAAAAAAATGAGCTTATTGCATATTTTCCTCTTTGCATCATTCTAGTGATATAAATGAATGATGATCATATCCTTGTAGAAATTGTAGTATTATTATTTTTGGCTACATGCGTATGTTTTATTTCAATAATAGCCATGCCAAGTTCAATGCTTTAATAATATGATTTCTACACCTACTTTCACTTCCACGAATATTAGACTATGTCGTACTTTTGGAGGTACTATTTATGAATATTGGAAAGTGAATGTAGGATGATTATTAACTGAAAAATCTACGGGATATGATGTGATTTGCCATGAATAAAAATTGAGCACAAAACAAAGGAAATGAATGTGAAAAAAAATATTTGTGAAAATTGCTCCGTATGAAAAATGGATACAATTCATGGCAAATACACTACCCACGAGTATCCAACATAAGCTTTACGGGTAATCTTTAGCGTTGGTGTTTGTACTCGTCAAGCAATGTCACTCCCACATCTAAGAGTCCTTTTAGGCTATGTTTTGGGATGTGATACCTTGAACTCATTTTTAATGAGGTGGGGGAAAATCAATCCTAGGTGATATGAAGTTATTTGGAAAATGATGGATTGGTTTTGGGTGAATTTGTAAAAGTATCTCCATGTGTACTTCTATGTTTAATAATTGCAATTATACGATGGTGTAGAATTCTAATTATTATTATCGTTGGATTTGCAATGCTACTTATAGAATGTCGACATGCAAATGTTAGTTATAATTAATAATGCCCCATTTTTTGCATGTGGTATGTTTTAATCCTCATGAATACACTTTTGATGATGACAAAGGGGGAGAAAAATGTTGAAGGATTTGTGGTATCAATGTTGGTTCAAAATACTGTATTATTGATTGAAGGGGGAGTATTGAATATACATGAATAATATACATGAATATGGGGAGCTTGGAAAAAGGGGGAGCATGCTATTTTTTTGATTAAGATCGTTATATTGTGCATGCTTATAATGTTTGATCTCATCTCAGTGAATATATCATATTGCATTACACCCCTCCACCACACACATCACGATGATATTGCGTACAAATCTTGTGTAGGTTTGTCATCATCAAAAGGGGGAGATTGTTGGATATAACGATCTCTGACTTATTGTTTGATGATGACAAACACCGTTGAACGTTTTGATGTGTGTGTTAAGTGTCTGCAGGACTGGTGGAAGAGTAAATTCTCAAAGTCAAGACTTAGTCAACCGGTAGAGGAATTACTATCCACACAGCTAATGGACTTAGTCAAAGTACTGTACACAAAGTTACTTGACTTGGTCAATACGGAGAGGGATGGAATCTATTTGAGATTTGGTTAAATCAATTAGAGATTTATTTCCTATTTCATATCAGTTTGAATCGCTATCAAATCCCTAAGCGGTTGGCTCAACCCTATCACCCTTGTCCTATAAATAACCATCTTCTAGGGTTGGAGATGCGCGCGGCTTAAACAATATTTTCCCGAGGCGTGGCCAATTTTTTTTTTATATAACTCTCCCAAATACAAATTTGTAGAGGCGCCGCACGGTTTGCAAACCTAGGGGAATCTCAGGGAGGCTGCACATTAATTTCTTGTAGCCGCAACCTACATCCAAGGAGAGCCGAATTGTTTTGTGCAAGAAGCTCAAGCATCAATGACAGCCTGACTTTGAATCAAGGTAAGTTTTTTTTCCTTTAATTATTGAAATAAAGTAACATTGTTATCCTTTGATTTGTGCAGGCAAACAACAAAGCACAACCCAGCCGTACGTTGAAATATAGGGCAAGCCATAACTTTCTTTTGCAAGTCTCCAAGGGGCAACTTCCTGCCATCAAACAAGTGGACGTTGAAAAGCTCTCCAATCAAAAAAGGCAGGCTGCACTCTTTTTTATTCAAACAAACACAAAAGCTCTCTTCATCAATCAACCCTACAAATCAAAATTCCCATTAAAACCCCCAGGCAGCCGAATTGTTCAAGGGCAACAAGCTTGGACATTGTTTTTTTTTTTTTTTGATTGATGCAGGCCGCAATCTTTGACCATCAAGAGCTTGCGGCAAAAGCAGAAAGCAGAGGAGAACAAGTATAGGCCGGCCATCTAGGGAGAAAGACAAGGCCAATAAATGCACAGGCTTTTACTTGGGGCTACAAGTCTTCTCGTGAACTGAGGTGAAAGCTTTCTTTTTTAATCAACTCACATACTTTTGTTTTGCAGGCAACAAGAGAACATCAAGCCCTGGCCGAATTTTATCAACCTACAATGCACAACAATAAGCATCTAGGGGCACACAAATCTTGAAGCAGCCGTCGCACCAAAATATTACAGGAGCACCTTGTTGGAAGAGAGGGACAGCCGGCCATGCACAATAACAATCAAAAGGGGTGCCGAATTTGATACCAAGTCAAGGCTGCCGATTCTTTGATAGCAAGTGCCAATTTTTCTTGTCAGCTGCAAGCATTAATTCCCAAAGCATGGCACATCAATGTTTTAAAGAGGCCGAATTGTTTCAACACCAAGAAAATCAAAAAGGCCGTAACTTTGGTCTTGGGAACAAAGCAAGCATCTGATTGCTGACTCATTACTTGGTGCCGCAACACATCAGCCGACCTTAGAACCAAGAGAACTCTTTGTCGCAACTTGAGTTGCCGTTATCGAGAGACTACGACATCAACGTCAGACGATTTCTGGCCGTGCTTATTGACGAAGACATCGCTGCTGCACAATCTGAGCTTTCTAAACTCAATACTTTATTATGTTGTGTAGCAATTGTGATAGATCTTCGTAGGGGAAACTTTACCTGTTTTGTGTTACTTTTGGGGACCTGACGACTTGGGAGTCGTCACGGAGGGAGAGCATCTGACTAGATTGAGAGTGTAGAGCACGTGGTGTGCGTACGAGCTAGGTGAGAGTAGATTTGGGATCTTGACTCACTGTGTAGCTGTACTTGATTACATGTCTATCTAGTAGTTGCTTTCGGGGCTGGAGTAGGTCGTGGGGACGACCGAACCAGGGTACATCTGTGCGTATTCTGTGATTGCTTTTTTATTGCCCTGTCTGTGCCTATAACTGTGTGGGATTGTTCGTGGGTTGCACGAATATTTTTATTAGCCTATTCACCCCTCCTCTAGGCTACGATCCAGATCCAACAATTTATCCTCCCAGTTCTTCTTAGGAAGTGACACTTGGTCAGTGTTCTTTTGCTTCCATGTGAAGTTACTCTTTCCTGTATTGTTGTTATTGGACGGGGTTGCTGCTCCTCGTCCATTCTTCATCACAGCTTTCCCTTTGTTATTATTAGCCTTCTTCTTGTTTTTTCACTTCTGGGGAGAAACGTGGTGGGCTTCAGGGATAGGTGCAGTGCCAACTGGACGTAAATTATGAGGGGCTAGCAGTAAATCTTGATTCTGCTCTGCCCTAAGTAGGCATGAGATCAAATCAGATAATTTCATGAAGTTGCGTTCACGATACTGCTGCATGAGGATTGTATCTTTCTCGTGAAACGAGGTAAATGTCTTGTCCAACATGCGTTGTTCTGTCACTTCTTCACCGCACAACTTCAGGCGTGAGGTGATATTATGAAGTGCAGAGTTATACTCAGCGACAGACTTATAGTCCTGAAGTCTGAGGTTTTCCCACTCATAACTGGCACGCGGTAATATTACATCAATTTGATGTTTATACCATGCCTCCAGCGCTGTCCACGGCTCCATTAGGTCCTCTACCGTTAGTTATTCGTCCTTTAAGGTCCGATCAATATGTCTCCTAATATAGATAATGGCTTTCGCCTTATCCACATCAGAGACGGTGGTAGGAGTTCTGCTAGATGATTGTTCCGCTTCTGGGGCCTTACTAGCAGAAGCATCGGTCGCTGCTGGGACCGATGAAGGAGCCAAAATTGAGCCAAGGAGGGCCATCGAACGCAAGTGAAACTTCAGGTCCACTCGCCAACTCAGGTAATTATTTACTGCAGCATCAAGAACTTCGAAATCGACGCTTGCTAATTTTACCATTTATCAATGCAATTTAAAATAAGCATGAATTAATTAAAGTGTAAATTCATGCATAAACAATAAAATAAGTAAAATGTGGGGATCGGCCAGATACCCAAAGACATACAATGTCCAAAGTCCGAATATACAGTCCATAAATAAATGAAAAATACAACTTGGAAACACAGAAGGGTCTCTATATTTTCCAATTTTCGCCTCCGTCTTCATTTATCGGTACACCGGTCTTTGGCATTAATACATTTAATCCTCACTTACAAATTCTCTCAAAAAGAAAATAAAATTGCAAGGAATTTAAAAAGGGTAACAAAATGGCCGATCCCAAAAATCACATTTTAGCTTATATTAACAACCACGCAGTTTATAATATGCTACAGGCACAAAATAAGCAACCACGCAGTTTATATAACACAGGCATATATAATATGGAAAAGGAGACTAAAAATATAATAATCTCTAGGACCACGGGGAGACGTCATACACCGTTAGGTTAGTTGACTAACGGCAGAGCGGTCGCAGGATCCTTAAGATAATTTTATATTTAAAAAAAAATCCTAATATTCCATAAATTAATAATAATGCGAGAGTGTTATAATATTAGCAATTTGACTAATTGGGCTACAGGCCCAAACAAGAATTTAAAATGAATTCTTATTTTTATTGGGGCTGCAGGCCCATAAATAATTTAATAATTAATTTAATGTTTTGGACTGCAGGCCCATTTGCAAAAGTTTAATTAACATATTCATTTTGTAATTGGATTTACTAGGCTGCTAGCCCAATTGAGAAGTCAAAATTAATTATTAATATGAATGTGGCTACTGGCCCATATACCATATTTTCATTGCTACAAATGGGCTTCAGGCCCAAAAAAATAGGCTATCCAATTTATTATTAGGATTATGTAATTACTGGGCTTCTGGCCCATAAGGAAGAAAAAAATGGCTAAATTAATATATTATTAATATTTGGGCTACAGGCCCATTTGCAAAAATTTGATTAACAAATTGATATTGCAATTGGATTAACTGGGCTTCAGGCCCAAATTAGAAGATAAAATGAATTATTAATTTGATTGGGGCTTCGGGCCTATAAGAAATAGAAAACTAATTTTCATTGTTATAAACTGGGCTTCAGGCCCAAATTGGAACACAAAATTAATTATTATTCTAATATGTCCAAATGTTTCATCTTTTGTTGTAATCGGCAAAATTGGAGTTCACTTGGATTATGACATGGACTTAAACATATAACGATGAGTGTGCTGCTGTTATAAGCCGACATCATTTCCAAGGTAATACCGGTCCTAATTTCCAAGGAAAAACCTTGAGATATCCGATTATGACATGCAAAATTGGAGGTGTATTAATTTAGCATGTATATAAGCCGACATCATTTTAATCTAGCATGTATTTGTTTGGTTCATATATGTATCCATTAATCAATATTAATTGAAAGTTGGAGAATGATAATGGATCGTTATAGAACGTCCAAAGGAATTCTTTAGATAACAGTTATGCATGCTGTTATATTAAATGGAAATGAACAAAAAATTTACCTAGGCTTTTAATAATATTTTTTTTTTCTTTCGACAACAGTTATGCTATGAAGTTTAATCATGCAAGCCCCATTCAATTCTAAGCAATCAGCCAGCCATTCAATTTAATTCACTCGGCGACTAAGCCGAAGCGGCGAATCGAGGCGAATCGAGGCGGGCGATTCAGAGGAGGCCAACGCCGACGAAGCTGAACCGACGCTTCAGGGCCGGTAGGGGAGGAGGCGTCGCCAGAGAAACCCCCTCCCGACCGGGGGGAGGGGGCGAGGTGGGGCGACCGAGCCCAGGAAGACTCGGGGACAATAAATTTTTTTTTATTTGATTAAAAAAATCTGTTATAAACCCAATTTAGGGGAATTTGGGTGAAAAACCGTATTGGTTTTTATTTATTCTATTTTTTTGATATGTTGATTTGTATAAAATAATCAACATATGGTCTATAATGTTTATCTACGGGAATAGAATTTTACCTCTAGATCAAAGATCTAGGGAAGAATAAATAAAATCCGTAGATAAAAATCCCCGCTCCCGCAATCCGAGAAAGAAAGTAGTTGATCGTCGTCGCGAAAACTTTGCGCAACTATAAGATTCCTTAGCAAGAGGGAAATTTTGTGGGGAAATTTTGTTGGCTCAAAAAAAAATTTCTAGAGCGAACTCGGGCTGATAACGTGTTAGAAGAGGATTAACCATGGCAAATAGCCATGGTACTATATTTATAAAACTCTCATGTTGAGTTGGGAGTCCAAGGGCCTCCCCACTAACTTAGTGGGGAGTAATGGAGAGTGATGAGGGGAGGGAGGCCAAAGGCCTCCCTCAACTCACAACATTTTCAATATTTTAACTTTATTTAAAAAATAATTAAAAGTAATTTACTCACTATTGCTTTCTTTTTTCCTTCTCTTCAATTTCTTGTGCAAGCAAATTTTGAGAGAGACAATTTTGCTATTCCCCGTATCTGTTGATACCTGAAAATAAATAAAATTTAGGTACCCTTTTCTTTTGGGTCCGGGAGATGTTAGATGAGATTAAATCTCATTTGGGGAAAGCTAAACACAATAAGGTTCTGTATTCCCATCACAAATATATGTATAATTTTTATTTAAATGAACTTTACTAAAAAAATTCATTTACATACCTTTGCTTCACTTCATTTGTGCCCTTTTTTGGAATCCACCTTTGATATACCTGCTTTTCAAGTTAGAATTCCTAGGGTGCTTCTCTATATGCCTCGGTTTGGATTTTTTATATCTTAAGCCGGTCCTATTACCCGATGCTTTTTGTCCATCAATTATGTCATCAAGATTTTCTTTCCCTTTATTGAATTTTTCAACCATCTTGGATTGATCATCAAACTTCCTTTTAGTGGTGGTCACTATTGTGTCTATGCCTTCTATTTTATTTTTCATACCATCGACCTCATCCAAAAGGGATTTATTTTTTATTCACTAATTCTTCATTTTCTTTCTCTAGTTCTTCTTTCTTCTTAATCCCATTCTTATATTTTTTTATTCACTTTATGATGTTTCCTAATGAGATTTTCATGTACATTGCATAATTTCATATATGTGCCTTTAATATCAAAATCAGAATCGCTACCACTATCATCATCGCTATCACTAAGTAGGTCGTCATCGCTATAGTGATGCGAAGATGGGTCAAAATTTATTACCTTTGATAATGTCGATGCCATGAAGCACATGCATGCATGCTCTCCTCTAGGTTCATCTTCATCGTCATATGATGCTGATAATTCGTCTGAGCTTGGTACATAATTTGGTCAAAAGCTGCAAACGCCATTTTCTTTGGCTTTACAAGCTTTTTGTCTTTTAGGCTCCGTCTTCTATCTCTTTCCGTTTCTTTGCCCTTTCCTTGATCGTGACTTTTCTCCAGTGGGCAATCTCTTCGAACGTGTCCTGGTTTACTGCATCCAAAACAAATAATATCATTAGTTGAACGAGATTTACGTTTGTCAGACTTACCTCGGAGGAATTTTTTGAATTTCCTCGTAATGAAAGCTATCTCGGCTTTGTGTCTTTCAGAAGGTTCTAAATCTGAGATTTATTCATTTGCTCTAATTTCCAAGTGCTTTTTCTTTAGCTTCTCCTCAATTTGTGTGTCCTCTTCCAACTCAATCTCATTAGTCATGAGATTTCTAATCAGCTACTCTAAGGTGATTGTCTTCATGTTATTAGATTCACGAATGGAAGTAGTCTTTGCTTTCCATTCGGGACAAAGTGATCGGACAATCTTCATTACCTGATCATATTCAGGGATTCTCTTACCTAGTCTTGCAAGCTCATTTGTAATGTTAGTAAAACGAGTATTAGCGTTTCCAATACTCTCTCCTTCTTCCATTTATAATCTTCCAAATTTAGAATATAGCATGCTTATCCTAGATTCCTTTACCTTCTCTGTACCTTCGTGGCTTGCCTCTAAAGTGTGCCATATTTGATGTGCTATTGTGCATTGCGACACTCGGTTGAATTCGGTACCTGTTAGTGCACAGAATAAAAAATTCATTTCTTTTACATTTAGATTACCTCTCTTTTTCGTCTGTAGTCCATTTCTCCATTTCAGCCTCTAGTTGAGTGTACTTGTTCTTAGTGATGTTCCATACATCAATGTCTATGGATTGTAGGTGAATCATCATTCGAATCTTCCAATTCGCATAATTTGCTCCCTCAAACAAAGGTGGACGTTGAGTGTTGAGTCCTTCAGAATGGTGAGAAGTTGATGCCATCGCCTTTTAACTTATCTCTGATATCACGTGTAGGATCCCTGTGGATGGCAGACAACACTAGAAGGGGGGTTGAATAGAGTTGTCACAAATAATAAAATTTTTCCCAAAAATTTGAATCCTTCTACTTGTTGCCAAGTCTCAAATTGAGTTGCCTCGAATTTATACTTAATCAACAAAATAATAAGCTTGAATAAAAGATGCAGCGGAATAAAAATTCAAGTAACAAATAATAAATTAGAGAGAAAGAAGTTACAACAGAAACACAAGGAATTTTATCCTGATTCGGCCTAACCTTAGTTTGCGTCTAGTCCCCTACTCAGTTTGGGATTTAATCCACTATATTGCAACATGCAATACAAGCACTTAGCTTCACACGCTAGGATCCAACACCTAGTTTCCACCAACTAGGATTTCCACGCAAACACCTAGTTATCACCAACTAGGATTTCCAACACACTTTTCCTTATAATTACGGGAATTATAACAACAAGTCTTCTCCAAAGACTTCTCAAAATATCTGAAAAATAAGTACAAGATTTCACATTTCCAATGTATATATAAGTGAATATCGTGGCTAAAAAGAAATCGAAAAATCCTTTTGATTAAATAAAGATATAAATAATCACAAATTGATCAAAGAAAATAACTTGAATTTGATCTTGTAGATATTAGCACTTGGGCTTTCAGAGATCAATATCCAAGAGTATTAATCTTTGAAAAGATATGAATTAAAATCGCAAGGATTAAAAGAATGATAGTCTTGTGATTTGAATATCAAAGAAAAGCTTTAACCTTTGGAGATTGAATTAAAACTAGATTTATTGTAAGGCTAAAGAGACTGAAAAAGATCTTGAAAATATTAGCACAAAAGAGTTGAAAAATCAGGAGCCTTGAAATTTAGAAGAGCAACAATTTAGAGCTTGAGCACAAGAACAAAATTTCTTTTTGATAGAATATATTGTTCTTAAAAATTCTAAAATCATAGCTATATATAGAGAAATAATAGCCTAAAATCAGCTTGAAATTAACAGGAAATCTGCTCAAAAATCTCCTCTAACGACTAGTTAACGGCTAGTTAAATTCGATTTAAAACTGCCAAAACTGTCAAAGTTGACCCAGATAGTCGGTTATTATTTTGAGAGTAAGTTTTGGAGAAAATTATCCCTGCCAGTAGTCTGCTGTCTGGTGAGGATAGTCGGCTATAATTTGACACTGGAGTTTTTATGCTCAAAATACTTAGAAAATATTTTATAAAAACATTTTTAAATAATATATGGTTAAACTTATTTAAAATCATTTTTCAAGAATTTTGTGTGTGTAGTGAATATAAATTGGCTCTAACATTTTACACACTACAACTAACTCACACTATACTAGCCATTTTCTTTATTCTTTGTCTTGAGCCATTCTTCATTGATCTTAAGTCTTCATCAAATATATGTGTCGAAGTCTTCTCTTCTTTCAATTTTGGTCTCGATGATAGACTTTTGATTTTGGCTCATTCTTCTTCGTTTTGCTTCATAATGCACTCAAAAATCTTCATGGCTATAATATAAATATTTATACACTTGAAACAATATATTAGTCTGTATATCATTTGTGTACATCATCAAAATCCACTGGGGTGTGTCTCAATTTCCCAACACTCTCCCCCTTTCTGATGATGACAACAAATGATATAAAATATGAAAATAATATGAAATTTTTAAAATTTACTTACGCTCTCCCCTACAGAGATGCATGATTGCTATGGAGATGCTACTCCCCCTACATCAAATCTAGTTAGCAATAGACAATATATACGCTCAAGTTATATATTATTTTCATTTCAATTTCAAATGATATTTTATATAGCATGAAATGTGAGCTAACCATTCTCACCCTTTGTCATATCAAAAATATTATTCCATGTGTAATTAAGAGTGACATAGGTGAGATTACAGCACGCGGAAAAAATGTGTAGATGGAAAAACATTTTGGTAACACAATTTGATTTGCAATATAACTTTATCAAACATATTAAGATAAGTAAGCAATATAACTTTTTATAACAAGAAAATGAGACAATATAAATGTTAACTTTTCTAGATGTCTCAACATTTCAAATTTAGCCACACATATAGCTCTCAACAATTAAGTGGCAAGCAAGTTCAATTGATAAGGTAGCATAGCAAATTGAAATCATAGGCATACCACACAAAACATAGTTGTGTACCAAATATTAAATAATATTCTCACATCATGAAACAAAATTGTGAGAATAATACGATTGTACCAAAATAATATTACTGACCATATTGTTGTTCAAGATAACATAAAGCAATAGCTCGACATAAGATTACTCGCGTTTGACTTCCTCCTTGAGCTTCTCAAGCTCATCTTTAACTTCATCCATAAGAGCGTCTGTGATATCATGCCCGTCCGTCATTGTATCCCTTACTTTCTCAACCCTCTGAGTTAGGTCATCTCTAACACTATTCACATGAAGCTCCAATTTATCAAGCCTGGAAATTACAGATTTCTGGAATGCAAGCATGTAGGGAGGCATGTCTTCAGCAAAAGAGGCTTCGCCTTGCTCCAAAGGCTAAGCTTCCTCTTCTTCTTCTTCGCTGTCATCAAAATTCTTACCGAGATCCTCATGAAGACTTATGCGATTAAGGGCACCCGCATCGAATAAAGTCATTGGATCAATAAAGTGGGTCTCACTATCAATATAGATATCCTAGGAGATCGAGTGGAGGTTTCGGTGTTTATGTTCATGTTTGTGTAGAACAAATTGATAAGCCTAGGAAAGTATCTACATCTATTGTGATGTGAAAATAGATCAGTTAGGCCTTGTTATCTAAAGATTGAGTCAATACCATATTTAATCAAGTCTCCTATTTTAACATACCTCTTTTAAAGGATTGTTCTTTTGGAGTTCAAATCAAAAGTGGCCATGAGATCGGGCTAAAGGAGATATGGAGTTATGATCTCCTTCTCAGATAAGTGTTGAGAGGAAGATGAAGCTTCCATTCTCTTTTTATTGATAGACACACCCTTAACATTTCTAGATATGAAAATTAGAAAGAAGGATGAAATTGAGTTGTTGATGGTTATACCTAGGGTATAGAAAATGATCTCTGTGAAATTTCTTCAACAAATAGCCTCGAAATTCTTGAAGATCCAAGCTTAGAGAGACAAGGGGCTGAAAAAAATTTCAGTTTTTGAGAGAAGTAGTCGGCTATGATAAGAGAGGATGAAAGATGGGTAAAACTTAGGGTTTTACTCTTATTAAGATAAATCTTGGCCATAGAATGATATCCAAGGGTGAGGATCACTTCCATTAGTGGGTATAAGTGAAATAATGATGGTAAAAACCCAATAAGAAACCCAAAACCCGAAAATATCAAACCCAATAGTTGGCTGTAAGAAGATATGAAACATACACACAGATAGTCGGCTATTTCCAAGATAGTCGGCTATCTGGCAGCAACATCAAATGGATGTTTCTATTATATTAAACTCTATGCCAAATTATTTAATTTTAACAAATAATCATAGATAACATATTTTTAATATAGAAAAGTAATTTTTAGTATATTACCTTTATTTAAAAATAATTAAAAGTAATTTACTCACTATTACTTTCTTTTTGCCATCTCTTCAATTTCTTGTCCAAGCAAATTTTGAGAAAGACATTTTTGTTGTTCCCCATATCCGTTTATACATGAAAATAAATAAAATTTAGGTACCCTTTTCTTTTGAGTCCAGGGGATGTTAGATGAGATTAAATCTCATTTGGGGGAAACCAAACCCAATAAGGTTTTGTACTCCCGTCACAAATATATGTATAATTTTTATTCAAATGAACTTAACGAAAAAAATTCATTTACATACCTTTGCTTCACTTCATTTGTGCCATCTTTTAAAATCCACACTTTGATATACCTGCTTTTCAAGTTAGAATTCCTAGAGTGCTTCTCTATATGCCTAGGTTTGCATTTTTTATATCCTAAGCCGGTCCTATTCTCCGACGCTTTTTGTCAATAATTAATGTCATCAAGTTTTACTTTCCCTTTATTGATTTTTTCAAAAAATCTTGGATAGATAATCAAACTTCCTTTTTGTGGTGGTCACTATTGTGTCTAGGTCTTCTATCTTGTTTTTCATACCATCGACCTCCTCCAAAACGGATTTATGTTTATCCACTAATTCTTATTTTCTTTCTCTAGTTCTTTTTTCTTCTTAATGCAACTCTTATATTTTTTATTCACTTTATGATGTTCCTGATGAGATTTTCATATACATTGCATAATTCCTCATATGCGTTTTTAATATCAAAATTAGAATCGCTACCACTATCATCATCGCTATCACTAAGTAGGTCGTCATCGCTATAATAATGAGAAGATGGGTCGGAATTTATTACCTTTGATGATATCGATGCCATGAAGCACATGTGTGCATGCTCTCCTCTGGGTTCATCATCATCGTCAGATGATGATGATTCGTCTAAGCTCGATACATCAATTTGGTCAAAAGCTGCAAAAGCCCTTTTCTTTGGCTTTACAAGCTTTTTGTCTTTTCGGCTCCGTCTTCTATCTCTTTCCCTTTCTTTTCCCTTTCCTTGATCACGACATTTCTCGAGTGGGCAATCTCTTCGAATGTGTCCTGGTTTATTGCATCCAAAATAAATAATATCATTAGTTGAACGAGATTTACGTTTATCAAACTTACCTCGGAGGAATTTTAAGAATTTTCTCGTAATGAAAACTATCTCGTCTTCGTTTCTTTCGGAAGGTTTTGAATCTGAGCTTTCTTCATTTGCTCTAAATGCAAGATTCTTTCTCTTTGGCTTCTCCTCAATTTGTTTGTCCTCTTCCAGCTCAATCTCATTAGCATGAGATTTCTAATCAGCTCCTCTAAGACGATTGTCTTCATGTTGTTAGCTTTTCGAATGGCAGTAGTCTTTGCTTTTCATTCGGGACAAAGTGATCGGACAATCTTCATTACCTGATCATATTCAGGTATTCTCTTACCTAGTCCTGCAAGCTCATTTGTAATGTTAGTAAAACGACTATTAACGTTGCTAATAATGTCTCCTTCTTCCATTTTGATACTTTCAAATTTAGAATATAGCATGTTTAACCTAGATTTCTTTACCTTTTCTGTACCTTCGTGGCTTACCTCTAAAGTGTGCCATATTTGATGTGTCGTTGTGCATTGCGACACCGGTTGAATTTGGTACCAGTTAGTGCATAGAATAAAGAATTCATTGTTTTTGCATTTAGATTACCCCTCTTTTCTTGTATGTAGTCCATATCTCCATTTCCGCCTTTGGTTGTGTGTACTTGTTCTTAGTGATGGTCCATATGTCAATGTCTACAGATTGTAGGTGAATCATCATTTGAATCTTCCAATTCACATAGTTTGCTTCGTCAAACAAAGGTGGACGTTTGAGTGTTGAGTCCTTTGGAATGATGAGAAGTTTATGCCATCGCCTTTTAACTTAGCTCTGATACAACGTGTAGGATCCCTGTGGATGACAGGCAACACTAGAAGGGGGGTTGAATAGAGTTGTCACAACTAATAAATTTTTTCCCGAAAATAAGAATCCTTCTACTTGTTGCCTAAGTCTCAAATTGAGTTGTCTCGAATTTGTACTCAATCAACAAAATAATATGTTTGAATAAAATACGCATCGGAATAAAAATTCAAGTAACAAATAATAAATGAGAGAGAAAGAAGTTACAACGCAAACACAAGGGACTTTATCCTGGTTCGGCCCAACCTTGGCTTACATCCAGTGCCTTACTCACTTCGGGATTTAATCCACTATATTGCAACACGCAATACAAGAACATAGCTTACCTCGCTAGGTGTAATATCCCGATTCCGTATATATGAGTATAATGTACGTATTTTTTTGATGTATGTTTATGTATGCGATTTTTGGGTATTTCATGAATTTCCATAATTTTCTAATAAGTAAATTATTTTTAAAATAATTTTAGAACATCATTTGAATTATATAAATGAAGTATTCGGATGAAATACTATGTATTAGGATGATATGGTGTATTAATTCATGTATTCTCATTTATTTAGAAATTAAATTCCTAATTTACCATGCCATGCCACCTCCTCCTTGATAGGTGTCATTTGGAGATTAATTCTCATCTAACCTACCCTTATGTGTCATTAGGAGGATGATTCTCACCTAACCCTAAGCTACATGGCATGTGGAGAGGATTTTAGGGAATGACTAAGCTTGTGCATAGTTTTAAAAAGGAGAAAATTTTAAGGAAAAATAAAATAAAATAAGAAAAAAAATCAAGCTTTCAGCCTCTCTCTCCCTTTCCCCCTTTTTGATCCACCTCTCTTACCACCTACTCCTCCTCCACCCCCTGTTGGATCTGGATCCTAGCCTAGAGGGAGGCGAATAGGCTTATAAAAATATTCTTGTGCAACCCACGAGAAATCACACGTAGTTAAAAGCACATGAAGAGTAAATAAGAGACAATCACAGAGTACGCATGGATTTACCCTGGTTCGGTCGCACCAACGACCTATGTCCAGCCCCAAGCAAATACTAGCATTAATATGTTCCTTCTGTACATCTACAATGGGGTCTGGGCTCCAACTGCCCACCTAGACTGTACCACACTCAACAAAGTGCAGAACCCTATCAACCTAGTAAATGTGTATCTTGACTGCGACAACACGTCAAGACCCTCTTGTCTAGCCCCAACCAGACAAGTCCCAAAATAGTCACAAATTTTGGTAAAGTTTTCCCTACAGAGAACGTTACACTAAGATACTAATATAAAGAACAAAGGGTTTAGAAATGTTAAGTTCGTGTCCGTGTAGTCGTCTATGTCAGTCCGCACGTCGTCAGCTCCGATCTGACGCAAACGGTGTCTCGAGCCGACTCCCGGATCTCAATCTGTCTCAAATAGCACTCAAGTCTGTGCGTATAACAATCGCAGTTCAATTCACTTAAAAGACTGTCTATGCGCACAGTAAATTCCTTAACACTGCTTTCCCACGTCAGCTTCAAAAATCACGTTTGCTTCGTTTTCACGCACTCATGCAGCCTCCTCCACGTAAGCACTTTATCTCTGATGCTTACTAGGCCATGTAGCAACGGATCTTTTGAATGGCGACGACATACGCGGGCGTCATTTCTCTCCGACTGCCTTGCTTCGACGGCGACATCTTCTCTGCAACTTCGACGGTGACTTGTTGCACTCGAATGCGACGACGGTTAGCTTCAAGCGACACTACGCTTCGACTTCTCCGACTTCACAGCGACAGCGTCTTCGACTTTCAGCGAAGACTTCGTGGCGACGGTAGTTCAACGACGGCTATGGCTCTCCGATGGTGCTTCTCCTCACGGCGACTTCTCAGGTGGCAAGAACGGCAGCGAGCTCCAATGGCGACGCCTCCTACGACGACAGCATCTTCATCTACGATGTGCGGGCTTCAACAGCAAAAAGAGGGCGGCGGCGACACCTCACGACTCAGGCAGTGCCTCCTCTCCAACGGTGACTTCTTCGACGCGGCGTTGGTGACTCGACTTGATGATCCCACGGTGGCAGGATGATGGTATGGCGACGTGCTCTTCTCCTTATGGCAACTAGCAGATGTGATCACGGCAGCAGCAATAGGATGTAGATTCCTTGCTTTGTGAAAACTGTGTGTTGTCGCTTGGTTGATGGGATTCTCAATGAAGCTTTGGGGTTTGCCGCAAAGATAAGGAGATTAGGGTTTTGTGCGGTATAGAAAAAAATTTATGGTCGCCTTCTATTTCTTGGGGTTTTCTGTTTTTTTAGCCACTTACTTTGTTCTCCTATTAGATGGTCTTATATAGGCTAGCCTAGGGTTTGTTGACTAGGTCTAGCGCTTCATGGGTTGCGTAAGTGGTCTATTCTTGGCTTTTGCTAAGGATGAGAACTTGGGTCCCTCTTGAATTCAACTAGACACAACCCTTGACTCTTGGCAATGAAAAATTCGGCAATAGACTAGGATTTTGGCATTAGCAATTAGTCTAAGACTCTATGCAATGTGGTTAGGAGATGGTGGAATGGCTAGTCTAATTGATCAATATAGATGGACTAGGAGAGTATGTATTGGACTAGGAATTGGGCTAGGAATCTCCATCTCATCTCAAGTTGACCAAGTCCTCGTTGCTATGTGGATAGCAATTCCTCCAACACGTTGACTTAGTCATCTCTTCAAGAATTACCGTTTTGTCAATCCTAAAACACACTTAGCACACACGTTAATAGCTACACACGTTTGTCATCATCAAACTAGAGATCCAAGATCGTTGCATCCAACAATCTCCCCCTTTTGATGATGACAAACCCATAAAAGATTTGAACAATTAGATAGGTGTGTGTGAAGTGTGATAAAGGGTGTAATGCTTATGAGAACAATGAGATGTAAGCATGCACAAAGTATAGGAACGGAATAAGCATGCTCCCGCTTGATACAATGATATGTAAGCATGCACACAGTATAGGCATGGAATAAGCATGCCCCCCTATTTTCAAGCTCACCTTTCATCAAATAATACCATATTAAGCTCCCCCTTAATCAATTAATACCAAATCTTTCCAACACTTTTCTCCCCCTTTGTTATCATCAAAAGTGGACTAATGAAGTCAAAACAATATCACATGCAAAAATGGAGCATTATAAATTATATCTAGCACTTGCATGTTATTTTCAATAGAGTAGACAATTCAAGTTCAAAGAGAGTCATAATTTAGACTTTGCCACCATTGTGTAAGTGTGATATTATAAACAATGAAGTATAGAGGGAGATTCAATTTAGAACATCAACCGAAACCAATCCACATTTTCCATTTAACATGAACATCACTCGGATTGATTTTTCCCACCACATTAAAGTGAGTTCAAGGTACCAAATCCTAAAACATAGCCTATAAGGACTCTTAGATGTGGGGTTTGCATTGCTTGACGAGTAGTATACACCAACGCTAAAGATTACCCATAAAGCATATATTGGATACTCGTGGGTAGTGTAATTGCCATGAATTGTATCCATTTTACATACGGAGCAATTTTCATGTATTTTTTCATATTCATTTCTTTTTGTGCTTAATTTTTATTCATGGCAAAACACATCATATCCCTTAGAATATTCAGTTTTTATTCATCCTACATTCACTTTCCAGTATTCGTAAAAAGAATCTCCAAAAGTACAAGTTTAGTATTCGTAGAAGTGCACATGTAGGTGTAGAAATCGAATTAATCATTTCATGAAGCATGTCATGGCTACCAAATACTTTCTAACATGTGCATGTAGCTATAACCATAATACAATGATTTCTACAAAGGATATGAATGATCATTCAAAAAATACCACTTATAATGAATCATAAAGATGAATTCATTAAGCACAATTTTTTTTTTTGGTTTTTCATTTTTTTATAAAGAACTAAAACAAACCTAAAACAAACAAACAAGCACACAAACAAAAATTAAATCAAGCACACACAAAAACTATGAAGGTATGCAATGAATGCAAAGAGGGAAAATAAATATGCCTTCGCGTCGCTATTTGACTAAGGAGCTAAAAGAATGAGACTTTCAAATCATTGCTTCTCGCCAAATCTCCATCCCACCTACATGAAAGGTGTTAAGTGTGACCTTGAAATCCAACAAGGTCCACTAGTGTTAGCCATTAAAGTTTTAGGAACCCACACTTGTTTGAATTTTATGTTTGTGTTCCTAAACTTACAATAATAGGATGTGTGACCAACACCATCACAAGTAAAGCACTTTGCATGCATATTTTTCACAATAGAAGGCACATTGTGGAATTTCTTAAATATATGCTTTTTAGCAGTTTTTGACCCAAATCCAAGTCCTCGTCTATTATTACCATATAATTGATTCTCTAAAATAGTATCCAACAATTGTTTCCTATAGAAAACTTCTTAATAGACAATTCAAGACTAGAGACTTTGGATTTTAATAATTTATTTTCATCCACAAGCAAAGTACATTTACTTATAAAAGCTCTCTTGTTTTTCTCTTCCTTATTTTCAAATTCATCCATTTTCTTTTTGAGTTCGTTATTTAACATGCACAAGTTATCATTAAGCTATCTAATCACATAGTATTTTTCAGTTTCGAGCTTAATAAAATCCTGCTTAAGCATGCTAATATTATTCAATAAGGAAGGGCAAGAAAGACAAGCAGCTTCTTCATTAAAGCATGATTTTTCTTTTTTTATTATAGCAGTGGTAGAATCACGTGCAGCAAGTTCTTCTTTAAGAAAGTCAACTTCTTCAGAATTATCACAGTTTTCTTTTTGTAATTTAAAGCTGGCATTCCTATAATCATTTAACGTGAGTTCTAGCTCATTAATCTCATTTTACATTCCTTTACAAACATCAAACAATTCAGCTTTAGTGAAGGAATTTACCTCATCGCTCTGTGCCATTAAGCAGAGGGAGGTGAAAGCTACAACCTCCTCAGGCTCATTCTCTGCTTCGTTGTCCATGTCCCACGTTATCATTTTTCCTTTTCCTTTATCTTTAGCAACCTGAGCAGTCTCTTGTCTGCACTGCTTCGTGAAGTGTCCCTTTTTCCTGCATTTAAAACATTCAACTCTATCAGCAGAGTCTTGTTCAGAAGAATTTTTATTATAATAAAAGTGTTAGAGCGAATGAACCTTTTATGCATTTCTGATCTTCCTTGAGAAGTTCTGACTTACTTTTGAAAATTTCTGACCATCAGCGTTGTCTCTCATCATCATCTTCATCTTCATCTTCGCTAGCTTGGAGAGCAAGTGGCTGCAAGTGGCTTTGTAGCTTTTTTCTTCTCCTCAGGTTGCTCTCTTTCTTCAACGTTTTGCAATTCAAGCTCATGGGACATTAAATTACCTACCAAGTCCTCCACCCTCATCTGCGATAGATCTTTCGTTTCTTGGATGGCGATGACTTTAGTCCTGAAAGAGATTGGCAGTGCTCGTAATATCTTTCTCACCTGTTCAAGGCTATAATATGGCTTACTGAGCGAGCTAAACTTGTAGACGTTGTTGGTGAACCTCGCAAACATCTCTGATATGGTCTATGATGGTAGCATGCAAAATCCCTCGTATTATGTGCTCAGAAGTGCGAGTCTAGACTCCTTCACCTGTGACGTTCCCTCGTGCGTCACCTCCAATGTATGCCATATTTACTGTGCAGTTAGACAATGTGAGATACGACTGAATTCAGATTTATCTAATGAACAAATGAGAGCATTCATAGCTTTAGCATTAAGATAATAGAGTCTCCAATCATTATCATCTCATTTATCATCAGGTTTAAACATCTCAACATTTTCAATTTTAATGACAGGTGGTTTATATCCTTTTTCAACAATTTGCCAAGCTTTATAGTCGATAGAGATTAACTAAATTCTCATACGATTTTTCCAATAAGCATAATCTACTCCATTAAATCTAGGGGGACGTGAAATATTCTGACCCTCAGCAAAAGCACTATCAATGGGATTCATGGTCAAGCCTAGGCTAAATTCTAAAACCTGCTCTGATACCACTTATTGGATCTGGATCCTAGCCTAGAAGAGGGGTGAATAGGCTTATAAAAATATTATGGTGCAACCCACGAGAAATCACATGCAGTTAAAAGCACATGCAAAGTAAATAAGAGACAATCACAGAGTACGCACAGATTTACCCTGGTTCGGTCGTACCAACGACTTACGTCCAGCCCCAAGCAAATACTAGCATTAATATGTTCCTTTTGTACATCTACAATGGGGTCCTAGCTCCAACTCCCCACTATGACTGTACCACACTCAACAAAGTGCAGAACCTTATCAACCTAGTAAATGCGTATCTTGACTGCCACAACACGTCAAAACCCTCTTGTCTAGCCCCAACTAGACAAGTCCCAAAATAGTCACAAATATTGGTAAAGTTTCTCCTGTAGAGAACGTTACACTAAGACAGGAATATAAAGAGTAAAGGGTTTAGAAATGCTCAGTTCGTGTCCGTGTAGTCGTCTCTGTCAGTCAGCACGTCGTCAGCTCCGATCTGACGCAAACGGTGTCTCGATCCGACTCCCGGATCTCAATCTGGATCAAATAGCACTCTGGTCTGTGCATATAGCAATCGTAGTTCAATTCACTTAAAATACTGTCTGTGCGCACATCAAATCCCTTAACGTTGCTTTTCCACGTCAGCTTCAAAAACCACGTTTGCTTCGTTTTCACGCACTCATGCAGCCTCCTGCACGTCAGCACTTTATCTTCGATGCTTACTAGGGCACACAACAACGGATCTTTCGAACGGCAACGGCATACGCAGGCATCGTTTCTCTCCGACTGCCTTGCTTCGGCGGCGACGGCTTCTCTGCAACTTTGACGGTGACTTGCTGCACTCAAACTCGACGACGGTGAGCTTCAAGCGACACTTTGCTTCGAGTTCTCCGACTTCACGGTGATAACATCTTCGACTTTTGACGGTGACTTCGTGGCAATGGCAGTTCAACGACGGCTATGGCTCTCCGATGGTGCTTCTCCTCACGGCGACTTCTCCGGTGGCAAGAACGGCAGCGAGCTCCGATGGTGATGCCTCCTACGACGACAGCATCTTTGTCTACAATGTGTAGGCTTCGACATCAACAAGAGGGCGGTGGCGACACCTCACGACTCCGGCAGCGCCTCCTCTCCAACGGTGACATCTTCGACGCGACGTTGGCGACTCGACTTGATGATCCCGTGGCGGCAGGATGATGGTACAGCGGCGTGCTCTTCTCCTCATGGCAACTAGTAGATGTGATCAAGGCAGCAGCAATAGGATGTAGATGGGTCTCCTTGCTTTGTGAAAACTTTGTGTTGCCGCTTGGTTGATGGTATTCTCAATGAAGCTTTGGGGGTTGCCGCAAAGATAAGGAGACTAGGTTTTGTGCGGTATTGAAAAATTTTTATGGCCGCCCTCTATTTGTAGGGTTTTTCTGTTTGTTTTTAGCCGCTTACTTTGTTCTCCTATTAGATGGTTTTATATAGGCTAGCCTAGTGTTTGTTGAATAGGTCTAGGCCTTCATGGGTTGCGTAAGTGGTCTACTCTTGTCTTTGGCTAAGAATGAGAACTTGGGTCCCTCTTGAATTCAACTAGAAACAATCTCAACCCTAGACTATTGGCAATGAAAAATTCGGCAATATACTAGGATTTTGGCATTAGCAATTAGGCTAAGACTCTACCCAATGTGGCTAGGAGATGGTGGAATGGCTAGTCTAGTTGATCAATGTAGATGGACTAGGAGAGTATGTATTGGACTAGGAATTGGGCTAGGAATCTCCATCTCATCTCAAGTTGACCAAGTCCTCGTTGCTATGTGGATAGCAATTCCTCCAACATGTTGACGTATTCATCTCTTCAAGAATTACCGCTTTGCCAATCCTGAAACAACTTAGCACACACATTAATAGCTACACACATTTGTCATCATCAAACTAGAGATCATAGATAGTTGCATCCAACACCCCCTCCTCCTCCTCCTCCTTCAATCCAACCACCACTTCAACCTCTTCCACCACTTTCTCATACAACATAAATTTGTCACTCCAAGGCCAAAATTATTTCACCATGATTCAATACATTATAGAAGAAAGAGCTTAAGGAAAGCTTCAAGTTCTTCAAGGAGAAGAAGGGCCAAAGAATAGAAAGAAGGACATCTTGAGGTAGGATTTTCTAACTTCCTAGTTAGGATTTAGTTTTAGGATTTGTGTAAGTAGGAGTTCTTGGTGTAGGATAATTAGTAAAATGTTTAGCTTAATCTTCTTGCTAGAAAATAATAATGGAAGTGCATGTCATAAACTTTGTGTAGTGTATTATATGTGTTTCATGGTATAATCTAGTTGGATTGGTATGTCTCATTGCATACTACTTGGTCATGGCACATACAAATTTTATGTGAAGGTTATGTACTTGATAATAGGGTTGGTGAGTGAGATGGGAGTGAGAGAGTGTTGTTCCTTTTGGATTTTGTTTGGTGAGAAAGGTAAGGTAATGTATATCAGGTTTTGTATATGGGGATGCTGTAAAGAAAGATATGATACAATATTGTTGATGTATCAATAAAATCAATTAGTTCACATTATTGTTTTTTGATTATTTCTATGTTGTTCCTGTGTTGTGGGTTTGGTTGGAGCATTGTCTATAATTCCTAGCACGTGCGTAGTGGCCTGCGGAGTTTTCTGTTCCGAGCAGTACTTCTTTTTTCTCTCCTCGTTTTTCTTCTTCACACCCGTAGTTTCGGGAATACCTGATACTGATTCGTATTTATCGGGTATCCTAGGAAGCGGGTCGTGACAGGTGGTGGCCCATGCAGGTCTCAAACATGTGCGTGCATAAGGATAGTGCAGGTAATGCACCATAGGGGTAGTTGTATCCTAAGGTGGGTAGGTGATCGGCCTTAGGATAAAGCCTTGGAATTAAGAGACCCAAGGTACAGAGCTTCTTGAAGGGAAGCATGTATATTCGTTTGTATATTTACATATATGTGTGGGTGGTTATGTGTTTCATAGATGTATAAGTATTAAATGTATATTGGCATGTATTCCTATAGGCATGTATCTATAGCTATTTCTGGATATAAGCTACATTATAGATACTTGTATGACTACTTGTGTGTATCCTTATAAGTCATAGTGTAAGTGTTCGTAGATGGATGAACTATAAGGTGTATGTATAGAAATATTGTTTATACAGATTGAGGAGTAGATAGTATATGACGTGGAAATCTATGTGTAAGTCATACTATCTGTGTGTATAAATATTGGTGTATGAATAAATTCATGATATATGTGTTGGTATATAGATGTTTGTTTGTATGTCTAGTGAATGTATATTTGGATGTATAAGAATGTATGATGGTATACTTAGAGTAATTATATGTCCATGCATACTATAAATATGATTGTGTGAATTGATGTAGTAATATATATTTTTTTGAAAAGTAAGTGTGTATGTATATAGATATAAACAGGACTACATCAAGGCAAAATCCAGAAGGTAGAGCTGGTGGGGGAGAGGCTGAGAAGCAGTCACCCCACGCAAGAACTACCAGGAAAAGCCAAGAAAGTACAAAGAGAGGGAAAACCAAACTGGAGCGGCACACAAAAACAGCCTAGAAAATACCCCAGTTCCCAAAAAATGGGCGGTCCTCAGTATCAACATCACTAAGGTCAAAACCTGCCATGGCAGTAGAGACGTCAGAAGAGATCCTGGCAAGAAGGACCGTCTGGGAGCACGTCTGGGAGCGGAATGTGCTGTTGTTCCTCTCTTTCCAGATATGCTAGACCACCACGGAGAAGACAAGCAAGGAGAGCTTGCCCCTGGGAGTGGTCTTCCCTCTTGCTCCAAACCACCATCTCAGCATGTGCGCATCGACCGTAATGGATTTGGAGCAAGAAGGAAGACCCATGCGTAGCTTACACACCGCCCAAACAAAAGCACTGTAGTTGCAACGGAAGAAGATGTGACGGGTAGACTCAGGGTGGGCACCACAAAGAGCACAGGCAGACTGGTCACATATCCCTCGCCTAGCAAGCTGATGAGTGGTGGGAAGACGGTCGAGAAGGGCCCGCAGTAAGGTGAGGGAAAACTTGGGCGTGTGTCCAGAAAACCAGACCACAGGAGCAAGGTGGTCAGGGGCGGAGCAACGGCGCGTGGCCGACCAGGCCACCCGGAGGGAGCAACCTCCATCATAAGCCCATTCCCACACGTCCAGGCCATCTGTAACAGAGACGGGAGCAAGGAGATGCGCAAGGTGTCGAATCTCAGTAGGAAGGGACCAACCACTACCATCCCAGAAGTCGGCAACACGGCGATACCTCAACAGAGCAGGGGGAGTGCACAGCTTGGCCAACGGGCCACAGGGCAACCAGGGGTCAAACCAAAAGGAAGAGGAGCGCCCATCCCTCACAACACGGCGAAAACAAGAGGCGGCCACATCCCGACAACGAAGAACATGCTTCCAAGAACCAGAGTCAAGAACGGAGGCCTCACACTGGAATAAAGGGGTACGCTTCAGATAAGTGCTACGCATGTAGGATGCCCCGGGCGAGGGGGAGTGAAGTAGCCTCCAGAGGAGTTTGATACCAGCCGCAACCCCCACTTCACGAAGAATACGAAGTCCAATCCCCCCTTCACTCTTAGGCAAGAACATGTCATCCCAACGCCAGAGATGGACCTTCGTCCCCCAAATGAAATCCCGGCACAAACGATCAACCGCTACCAGAACCGTGGAGGGAATCCGAAAGGACTAGATCCAATAAGAGACATATCCGTGGATGACCGTGCGGACCAACTCAATGCGTCCCGCAGTGGACAGGAGTCTTGAGGACCAACCCGAGATCTTGGCCTTGCACTTGTCAATCAGACTGGAGTAAAGCTTCGCAGCCGGGTAGGAAGAGGAGAGCGGGAGGCCGAGATACTTGAGAGGAGGGACGGCAAGAGGAATACCCAGGATGAGGGAGAGCTCATCACCAGAACAACAGCCCTTGCTGAGGATAAGCTTACTTTTCCCCCTATTCACCTCAAGGCCAGTAAGGAGGTGGAAGGAGTCAAGGAGCCGACCCAGCTCTAGGAAAGAGGAGGCCTCGGCCTTGCAAAAAACCAGCATGTCATCAGCGAAGAGGAGATGGGACGGGATGCCCAGAACCCCCCTCTTAGTGGGACGGATGGCGCCAGAGGAGGTGGCCGAATCCATAAGTAGTGTAAAGGATTCCATGACCAAGACGAAGAGGAAGGGAGAAATAGGGTCACCCTGGCGAATCCCCCTATTACTTCCAAAGAAACCAGCGGGAGAACCGTTGACGAGGACGGAAAAAGAGGCAGAGTCCACACATACCTTGACCCAATGAATGAAGGAGGGGGGAAAACCAAGCCCAGACATGAAGTGATAGAGGAACTCACGATTAATGCTGTCAAAGGCTTTGCGGAGATCCAAGTGAATACAGGCCCGGGCCCCCATGGATGCAGAGAAGTCCCTGATGAGCTCATGGGCAAGGAGAGAGGAATCTGAAATCAGGCGCCCTTTGATGAAAGCAGACTGGTTCCAGGAGATGAGACCAGGGATGACTTCAGCAAGCCTCCTACTGAGAACCTTGGAAATGATCTTGTATATCACATTGCAGCAAGAGATTGGTCGGTAGTCCCCGAGCGAAGAGGCCGTCGGGGACTTGGGAATGAGGGTAAGGAAGGTATGGTTGATTTGCTTCAGAATGCAACCCGAGGAGAAGAAGGACCGAGTGGCGCGCAAAACATCCTTACCCACAATCCCCCACATGTCCTGGAAGAAGAGGGGAGGGAAACCATCCGGCCCGGGGGACTTATCCCTGTCCAAGGAGAATAGAGCCTTCTTGATCTCCAGCTCAGAAACAGGACCACCAATCCACTCACAGGCCCCAGGAGAGAGGATCCGCTTCGGGACAAAGTCGGGGGAGGAGAAGGGATGCGAGTCCTGGTGGAAAAGGGAATTGAAGAACTCAACAGCGTCAGACCGGAGGGAATCTAACTTGGTGGCAGCCTCCCCATCAGGCCCAATCAGGTGAAGAAGGCTATTCCCAGCTGCACGATCCTTAGAAGCCGCATAGAAGAACTTGGTATTCCTGTCACCCTGAGAAAGCCAAGTCTGGCGACTCTTCTGTCTCGCCTGGCTCTCTTCGCAAGCAAGGCTAGAGACCAGGAGACGACCAAGGGCACGCTCCCGCTGTAGGAGGTCCGGTCTAGTGTGGAAGGAGGGGGAGGCACGTAGAGTAGAGATATCCTGCCTAACTGTATCCGAGGGGGGAAAGTGGTGACAGGCCAACGGCCAGGATCGGATGGCAGCCTTGAGGGCTTTGAGTTTAGAGACAAGCCTAAGCATAGGGGACCCAGAGTAGTGGCCACGCCAGACAGCCAGCAGGAGAGAGTAGAACCCTGGGATCTGAGTGTAGTGACTAAAGAACCGAAATGGTTTCGGGCCGGAGTTGGGAGGAGGGATAATATGAAGCAAAAGCGGAGAGTGATCGCTGGTGCCAGGGGGAGGTAGGAGGCGAAGGCATCAGGCAGGGTGGCAAGCCAGGCAGAATTCCCTAAGGCCCTATCCAGCCGGCAGGAGATGTGCGGGCCAACCGAGGCGTAGTTGCTCCAACTTAAGGGGTCCCCAATACACCGAATGTCGTCAAGCCCACAATCCTTAATACATCTGCTGAAGTCCTCAAGATGGGCCGGGGTGAGGTCACGGCCACCAACCTTCTCGTCAACAAAACGGGTGACGTTTAAGTCCCCGAGAACCATCCAAGCCCCCCCACTAACAAGGTTGCAGTCTCTCAGAAGGGAGGCCCAAAGAAGAACACGCTCAGAGGCCAGATTAGAAGCATAGACAAAGGAGAAGGCCGCAACAAAACCTCCCTTGTTGGCAGACTCCAGGGTGATGTGCTGTGCCAAAGAGGAGATCAGCTTACAGCTCCACACAGAAGGATCCGACGCGACCGAGACCCTACCCTTCGGGGCATAGGCATAGTTATGAAAGGTCTTCCACCCCTTGGGACAACACGAAGAGACGATGTCCCCATTAGGATCCCTAATTTTTGTTTCCAAAAGACCAACAAGAGAGGCCTTGTGCCGCTTGATATGATGTTTGACATCGCTACGGCGAGTGGGGGCATTCAGGCCCCGCACATTCCAGGCGAGGACCGACATTAATCGGTGGGGGGGTTTTTTGGCTCCTAGTTTGTACTCGGGCAGGAACCGGTCTAGAGGTTTTTGGGGAATGGGATTTTGAGGCCTTGGCAACATACGCGGGATTGGGGATGGTGGGAGGTTGTCACGCCCCGCTTCCCAAAAATATGGAGGCGAGACGTGAGGAGGTCCGCTCAGACTTGAAGCTGCAAAGCTCCAAGCCCGATAAGCGTCAATTTAAATTCAATGCAGGTCCCTGTAAAATGTGAACGGAACAAAATAATAATATCAAAGAAAGAGAGACTGAAATAAAAATAATCCAATCTCATAAATTGTCCACAATAATATTCAACATCCAGAAAAGCCACCAGGCTAAAGGAAAGAGTCTAAAGGCCCAAAACATGGCCAACAAAACGACAACATAACAAAGTATTGGTGCTGCGCACCGACAACTACATCAGTCTAAAATAAAAGGGAAAGCTCAACGAAGACACTAGGACTGGTCCCCGGTGTCCACGTACTCCTCCTCAGTAAACGCGGGTCCTGACTCGGCGTCAGCAAACACCACGTCCTCTCCAACGAACTCTAGCTCAGGATCTAACATGTGTCACCCAAAAGAGAGAGGGGCACATGTCAGCAAGTCTAAAAGACTTGTGCAAGGAAACTGAAAGTAAACTAACAACCTAACAGTTCAAGTAGGATATAATGACATGACATTTAAGTATGATGCAATAGTTAAAAAGGACAAGAAGGGACAAGCATACACGATGTAGCAAAAGCTACCAAATCACTAATTCACGATTTTCACTTATCACGAATCACTTATCACGATTTTCACTTTGTGCTCAGAGTTTCCGTCTTTTGGCTAGAGTGGCTGATCGGGCCAACTCCAAAGCTCAAGCGACCATTTAACCCTACCCCTCCACGTGTATCGAGCGTTGGGATTAGCAACACACTAGCTCGCTTCTGGATCACGAGCCAGGAAGTGTATTTGGCATAGGGGTGCACCTAGCCTTGATCACTGTGTAGGAGTCAAAATCCTACACGCCGCAGCTTACATTTTAAAGTAGCGTGTGCTACGCAATCACGATGAACAATCAATGTATGCAATGACATGAACAGATATTCGCGTATCGTTAATTGAAATTAAACATGACATACAAGCATGATGAAGGTGACGGATCTAGCTTCGTTGTCAAGCTAGATCAAAGGGCGTCTAGGCAGCTATCCTTTCACTGCCTAGTCTCTTTTACGCTAAAACAAGGAAATGGCCAAAGGTTTGGCCTAAAACCCTAAGTGGCAAGTTTCACTTGCCTAGCACCGAGGATGACGATCGCGAAGGTTCGTCTCACAATCGCTAATCTACGGGGAATGTCGCTGTTATGGAGAAACAATCATCAAAACAATAACCATTTTTATTAGGGTTTAACAAAAATCACATATGGGTTATGAGTATATTATAGGATCGAGTTATTACCGAATCGTTAGCGGAAGAACGATGCCGAGCAAGCACGGCGACGGAAGAACGATCCGGGAAACTATGGCTCAGATCTGGAAACGTCGAGAAAACCTTGGAGAAATTGGGATTTGGGGTTTTGGGGGTTGGCCGATGGCCTAGGGGAAGTGGCCGACGCAAGGAGGGGGTGAGGGAGGCTCCGGGGATAAAGGAGGAGAGCTAGGGAATGTTGGATGAGTATTGGGGAAGAGGGAGGCTCAGAAGGAAATGAAAGAAGAAAGAAAACGATCGGGTGGTTTAAATAGGATTCGTGCGGCGGTTGGGCAAACCCTAGGTTTTTAAAAGCGGTTAGTCGGTCAAAGAAGGTTGGCTGACAGACTAGTTTAAGAACTAGTCGGTCGGTCGTTCTACTGTGACTGACTAAGAGCAAGCAGCGAAAAAGGAATAAAATCTGGGAAATTGAATTAGTCGGTCTGTGAAGGCCCGTCGACCGACTAGTTTGCAACCTAGTCGGTCGGTGAGTGTTCATTGACCGACTAACGATAAACAGTAACTTAGCTAAAATTAATCAAAGGAACTAGTCTGTTTGAGAGCAAGTTCTGACCGACTAGTTGCGCATCTAGTCGGTCGGTGGTTGTTCTTAGACCGACTAAGAGTAAACAGTAACTTCTGAATTATTGATTTAATGAACTAGTCGGTTTGAGAAGAGTTCCTGACCGACTAGATTGGAATCTAGTCGGTTGGTTCCCCTTCTTGAACCAACTAAAGTGCACGAAAAGTGCCGAATTGAAGAGCGAAGCTTCGGGAAGATTTCTATAGCTTCTAAGATCACTCTAACTCTAAAATATGAGCGATTTGAAGTTCGTCATGAGTGACTTACCATAAGATCAACGATTTAAGGAAGAGGCTAGAAAATCACGACGAAACGATCGAAAACGAAAGCTACGGAGATGGAAAATCACACATAAGGAGAAAATCCACTAAAACATATATATAATATAGAAAATCCAAATACATGAAAAACCAGTCGTTACAGAGGTTGAGGGCAGTTATTGATGGGTGGGGGAAGGGGGTTTGCATCGGGATGAGGGGGACGGAGCATTTGGGCTGAGGGGAAGGGGTGGGAAATCTGAATCGGAGAGCACGGCGTGATCTATGACAACACGAGACTGCGCTTCGCCATCAGGACCCACGAGACTGTCATGGATTCGGCCAGGTACCACACAAGGCTGCTCATTACCCTTGGCAACACAAGTCTGTGCTTTAACTCCGATGGAGTAAGACTGCCCATCACCCTCATCCATACGGGATTGAGCAGCAGTAACCAAGTCCAATCTCCCAGCAGTAGTGACAGTAGTATGGCCAAGCAAACACAAGCCTTCAGAAGACTGAGATTTAGCATTAGGCTGTACACCACCCTCTTTAATATCAACAGGGCCCAAATTAAGTTCAGCGGGATGTATGCCCAACCGCCCAGCAGGAGGCACCCCAGACCCGTCAAGCGAGCACAAGTCAGAGGATGACTCAAATGCGGAAGCCATAGACATCCCAATGATAACCGGCCGCAGGGATTCACTATGTGTAGAGGAAAAAGAATTGAACAAAGGATCAGCTGTGGAGGGAACGCTCACCAGGGAGGGTCAGCCCATCAGCATGCGAGGTAGTTGTTGCACTGCTGGTAGAAGGAGGGATCAATGCACTGAGCACAGGAGCCACAGGGATCGGATCTGTAGTTGACGAGGGATCAGCATGATCCGTCGCAATGTGACCAACATCGACAGCTTCAACTGGGAGGAGGGGGTCAGACACAACGGCAGGAGGGGACAGCATCGTAGGCTGAAGGGGACGGCCCGGGCCCTCGGGAGGTGTGTCAGGAGGAAGCTGACTAGGGGATTTGCATTGGCCGAGAGTATGACCGAAGCAACGGCAGTGCGAGCATAAGGGGGGAATGCGCTCATATTTAACGGCAACGGGAATAAGTGCGCCATCGGGAAGACGAGCCAGAACTGAGGATGGGAATTCGACTTAGAGTCAACCTCGACGAAGCACCTAGCAAAGGAGAGTCGCGATGCGGACGCCGTCGTCGGGTCAGTAAAGAGAGGCCGCCCAACAATGCTAGCCAACTTCCCCAAGATATCTTTAGACCAGAACTGGATTGGTAGGAGCGGAAAATGAATCCACATCGGGACCTCCGACAACAGGTCACGGACCAACCCAATGTTGGGCGTCCAACGACGGAGCACAACCAGGCTCCCGTCGATGAGCCAAGGGCCCCCGTGTAGCACCTCATCGGCGTCGATCCCCGAATCAAATTTAAAGAAGAAGAACCCATTCTCGCAGGTGTGGAGTTGGACATCCCCTTTCGTTTTCCAGACACACGCAATCCACGCCTTCAAATGTCTGTAGTAAGGCCGAGGCCCCACCACGTAACCGACAAGTGTGTGAGTCCAATTTCCTGCCGCCTCCATGATGTCGGCGTCGAAGATATCCGCTACAACCCCGTCGTCGATGGGGGAAGGGGGGGGGGGTGAAAACAAGGGCACATTTAGGGGGGAGGATCTTCTCGTGCCACAAATTTCGCTGTAGGATGGAGATGCCGAGTAAGTCGAGGTGGGAGGAGTAGGAGCGGCTCTTTGAGGCATTTTGCCAAGCACCTGGGGGGCCGGCCTTCTACGGGGAGGGGGGATAGCGGATGGCTGCCTTCCAGGCCTAGTGAGATTCAGAGGGGGGTGAGAGCTCTTCGAGAGACCGGTACTACCGCCGCCATTGGTCGCCGGTGGCCGGAAGCTGACAGTCCGCGTTGGGAGGCCCAAAATGGATGGGGAATGAGATGATCGCCTTCCCCAGCAACAGGGATCCACGGCCCCGCGTCTACATCGCCATCAGTGATTGCGGAGTCGCCCTGCTCGCAGTCGGTAGCCTGCTGCT